>JAQQZT010000005.1:28664904-28681208 GCA_030068275.1 Clarias platycephalus
TGGGGAGTTTGGGCACTGGCTGGGAATCGAACCCGGGCCTTCCGCATGGCAGGCGAAACACCTACCACTGAGCCACCTTGTACTGTATGGAAAAATACAAATAAAACATGTTAACTAAAATAAAACAAGGAACTGTTGCCATACCTTATCGGAAAGGGACAAGTTTGTTTTTACAGTGACCCGAACTTTAAAACACCCAAATATTCTGTAATTTTCATCAGATCAAAGTTCTCTTCCTCAAATTACTACAAATGTGTATTAGTTTTGTGTTCTGCAGAACACACACAAATAAATAAATAAAACATTTTGAAAAATGTCCGTAACTAAACAGTGGCTGGTCCCCATCGACATCAATAATTTAAACAAATAAATAAATAAATACCAACAACTACAATGACAGAAAGGACCTTTGCCTTTAAATCAGGGAATACATGTGGTGACGTCAATGTCATGACGTCATGAGATAAATACATGTCATTGAATTTAACGTCTGTCATCCAAACCAGCCAACTGTATTTTCCATATTTTTTGTCTTTTAAAAATAAAAATGAATGAATTAACTATTACTTAAGCCATGAAATGTTTCTTTTTTGTACTATAAGCTATATGTACGTTAGACTTTAAATCGCCACCTCCATTAATATACACAGCTGTATACAGTATGCTACTTAAAGCAGGAAAGTGAAACGGTAAAATGAATGTTTACTGTAGTGACAGTGGAAACCTAGCGATGGGAGGGTTACTGTAAGGAAAGCGAGCAGGAATCGAAACAGAAAGCCGGAGCAGCCGGAGTTTAAATACCGACACGGAAGTCAGTTATTACCAGAGTCTGTATAGTGGAATATAACCACCGGACAGCAGCTTTCTCAACTAGATTTACACATTTAAAGGCGCAAAATGTCTGCCGACGCTGAAATGGAGGTGAAGATCTGCGACTACTTGAGGAAAAAAGGCAAAAGCACCGCGCTGGTCATTTCTAAAGAATTCGGTGTAGATAAAAAGCTCGTGCAGAAACACCTCTACAACCTGGAGAGATCAAAGAAGGTGTCCAAAACCGACGGAAAGCCTCCTGTGTGGAACCTTCTGGAAAACAAGAGTCAGAAAACAGACGAAGAAGAAGAAGAAGAAGAGCAGGAAGAAGAACATGAAGGTGCTGCCGCGTCTCAGGCGACAGAAGCCCCGCGTGAAGAGGAGCGCGTGAAGCGTTTGCTAAAATCTGGAGGTTTAAAAGCGTCTCAGATCGCCAGAGGCCTGAAACAGCCAAAAAAATCGATGAATCAACAGCTGTACAGTATGATGGAGAAGGGCCAAGTACAGAAAAACAGCGACACCAACAGGTGGACACTGAATGAGGGGGAGAAAACCGAACAGAGGTTTGTGTTGTTCTTATTTTAACCCCAATAACTGTGATTTACAATAACACTGTGATGTAAATGATTAGGTTTTGTTCTTATTTCCCAGTAATCATAGTCTGGCCTCATTATCAGGGTGAGTACGCAATCAAAGCAAAATAACTTGTTTAACTTTTTTAAATCAGATAGATCAAGAGGAATATTTTTATAGTAATGATGAGCGCTATGATGTCATGCTGCATATTCCTGATTATGTATCATCTGTTCTTAGATTGTCTCAAAGTTTTGATGTGATCGCAACGCTTGGTTCTGGAGGCTTTGGAGAAGTTTATAAAGTCGAACATAAGTTTGATGGCAAGATCTACGCTGTAAAGAAAGTCGTCTTAACTGGGTAGGTCGTACAGTATGTATATGGGTCAATAACATAATGATTTTCTTTTTTTTTGGGGGGGGGTATTTCCAATTTTCTCCCCAATTTAGTCGTGTCCAATTCCTCCCCGTCGCTCGGGGGCTCCCTCATTAAGGCTACTACTACCACTCAGTCAGGAGGGCCGAAGACTATCACGTGTTTCCTCCACACCGCGTGACGTCAGCCGACCGCATCTTTTCGAACTGTTAATGCGGGAGCGCAAGTACCTCTCATCCCTCCCCCCCTGAGAGAGCTCGGCCAATCAGCTCTCTCTAGACCTCCGGCTGTGAGAGGTTACAGCATCACCCGGGGTTCGAACCAGCGATCTCCGGATGATAGGGCGAGCACTTTACCACTGCGCCACTCGGAGGCAACATAATGATTTTCAACAGGACAATAAAAGAAAACAAACTAATAATAATATCTGAATATCTTGAATAATAATATGAATAATATCTTGAATAATTGGCCATGGCGCTAAAAAAAAAATGCCATGTGGTGCGACTGTGATTTATCTTAAAATTAATTCTAGTTATTTAAAAGACTTTGGTTGGACACACCATATGATATTTTGACACTTTAAATAACAAAAAAAATTACACATAAAAAGTTAAACTGAGTACATACAGTACATGGAAGAGGAACCTCATATATGTGGGATATTTTTATAAATTTTAACTTATTTTAATGGATAAAAATGCAAATGGACAGAGTTATGTCATTGACCCATATATTTCTTCAGTATTTATTTATACATGGTTTTGTTAATTTATTCAGTCATTCATGTTTGAAAGGATTTGTTTGTTTGTTTGTTCATTTATCCATTTTCTTATTTCTTTATTCATGCATTCATTCATTTTGAAATAGGGAGGCTGATTCTGAGGTGAAGGCTTTGGCTCATCTAGAGCATCCAAACATAGTGCGGTACATCACATGTTGGCCAGATTCTGAAAACTGGACCGATGAAGGAAACCAACTGACCAAGTAAGCAAATCTCCAGTGCTTTTGATAGAACCATTCAGTGCTTCTCGTTAATGATGTTTATGTTTTATGTTCAGCACATCAGGTTCACTATCAGACAGAGTGATCTTTGAGAGACCTGGCCCTGAAGAGCATGATGATGATGAAGAAGATGATGATGCTGAAGATGATGATGCTGAAGATGATGATGACGAAGATGATGAAGATCTTGACACATCAGGAATGGCAAGTCTGAGTTTGAATGGGTATGTCTATCAGTCTTCCTATGAGACACCTTTTTTTTTTTTTTGAGAAAGTGAAGTTTATGCAAAGTATGTAAATATACAAATGTGTCTGTTCTCAGAGAGTCTGCTAAATCGTTTAGTAGTGTTCCGTTTACAATAATTGGTTGACACAATAAAATGAGAAATTGGATTTTTATGAATGCAAGTTCACAAATTATTTTAGCAGCATAGATATAAAATGTATTCACAGTCACATTTAAAATATTGTTTTTCAGAGTTGCATTTGGTTTTGTTACATTTAACCATATTTAATTGAGTGGCAATGGGATTATGAAATGAATTATGAATGATATGCTACAAGAAACACTGGCTAAAATATAAACACATCTTAATAAAATAATTATGATATTTAAAAAATGTAAGATATGACCTAATACTGGATATGTCTATTCTCTCTCTCTTCTTTCCACGGCAGGACGTATTTATTTATTCAGATGGAGTTCTGCGAGGGAGGAACACTGACTTCATGGATAGAGGACAGAAATCTTATGCGTAAACAGAGAGACACAGTAGAAACTAATAAAATATTTTATGAGATAATCACTGGTGTGGAATACATCCATTCGAAAAAACTCATTCACAGAGACCTGAAGGTATTTTCTTCATTGCTGACTGTTGTGTTTGAGCAAATGTGCTTTTCTCCACATTTACTCATGTACTTTCATTTTAGCCTGATAACATCTTGTTCAGCGCCGATGGGAAGGTGAAGATTGGGGACTTTGGGCTGGTGGCGGTTCAGGAGAATCACAGCATGGGCGCTAAATATAGGACACAGGGAAAAGGAACACCATCATATATGAGTCCTGAACAGGTCAGACCTTTTTACTAGGTTTGTAGGTTTACTCAGAAGATTACAGCAGTAGTGTTTAGTTTATATGGGTGCCTTTCATGAGGATATTTGAAATATTTTGTCTAAATATGCAAAAATAACTATATTTAAAAAAATATATTTATTTTACATATTATATTAATAATAGTAATTGAAGAAATATATTTTTTACTGTAGCACAATAAGAGTTACAATGAAAAAACAGACATTTTCCCCCTTGGACTCATATGGTTCGAGATGTTGTGGAAATTGTCGACTTATACGGAAAGAGAGAAGGTCAGTAGAATTTTATGACAGTCATCAATAATAGCTTTAGTCATATTTTCGAAAATTGTTTGTTTTCAATTAATTCATGTATTTTTGACATTGCAGCTGTGGCAAAAACTGAGAAATCAAATATTTCCAGAAGGTTTCTGTAACAGTTATCGGACTGAAGTAAGAAACATGATTATATCTTCAAAAAAATAACTGGACCAAGTTTAGCCTATAATGTTGTTAACCTTCTTTTCCAGAATCAGTTCATCAAGATGATGCTGTCCTTTACACCAGAAGACAGACCAAGTGCAGAGCAAATAAAACTGAAGATGGAGCAGCTTTTACGTCTGAATCAGAATCAGTTAAGCCAGAGAACGTGTTGAGATTTGTACAAACTGCGTCAACACCTTGGTCAGATGAACATGGTTTGTCACAGTGATGTTATAAAAGGCAACTGTTTTTATAATCTTATTATTTTATTCATGATAAAATGAACTTTTTTAATATGATAATATAAAACCATAAAAAGTTGGACCAGGTACTTTCAGATATAACTTCAGATACAGTGTAACCAACTGCAACCAAAATGCAATACTGTGTATGTGAAATCATTTCATGTTGTGGGGAAGAATGCTGCTCAAGCTAGGACTTTTGACAAATGTACATATATATATATATGAAAGAAAAAGAACATTTGTGTCATAAATGTTTTCATCATGTGTTCTAATATATTGGGTAAAATATTAAACTCACATTTTGTAAGAAATTATAGTAGTTTTCTTTTATTACAATTATAATTTTTTTATTTCAGTGTTTAGTTGTTATGAATGTAGGCATTTGCCTTATAAAATTAAACACCGTCAGATTAATGAAATTCATATATGAATACATACAATGAATAATAAAAAAAATTTAATACAACAGGAAGTGACTTTAATTGGGCAGGAAAAAACACCTCAACCTTTCTGTGTGGATTTATGTCACTAAAACAATCTTGTAAGAAATTTTTTCATATCGTTACGTAAGCAAATGACCCTGATTGAGCTAACATTAGCTATGGTTACAAAAATAACAAATAATTACGTACATTTATTTGCAGATATAAACTTTACACAAGCAAGATAATATTGAAATATGATACAAAACCATCTAAACAGTTTCAACTTCAGTTATTTGTTTGACTCGTTCAGTGTGAAAGTGTTGGTCGTTGGTGCTCGTCTGTTTCCTCCAGGTGTCGCTGTTACTGCTCCGTCTATCCAGTTGTTCAAGAGAAGGTGTGTATTATCGCAAGATAAATCTTGTTTACTGTCTATGATTAATCTACATGAGATGAATGTCGAATTCTAGTCAATCGCGTTAAATGATTGTGAAAGATATTGACTCGAAGGTTTCAATAGTAACTACTATAATTAATTTTTTTTTTTAATTATCATTACAGAAAGAGTCAGTTATGTTTTGTTTCTTAGCATAATTTACACACGGACAAGTTGCTAAATACACCATGTAAATACACAAATCACAGTTTTGCCGTACTTGACTATGTCATAAAACATGTTGAAATGCATGTATAAAAGAGATGCAGATATTTAAACATTTTACTTGTTTTTTACAGTATCTTTTGTTACTTTAGCAGAAAATGTCATGGATTTTCAGCTGAATTTGTCGTTTTGTGCTTCACTTATTAAAGGAAATCATATGAACATGAGATATGAGAGTGAGTAAATAATGCGGAATAATTATCTTTAGTAGACATTAAATATTGTGTAACTGATATTTCAGACACAGTATTGTTAGTGAATTCTTCTTATTCTTTAAATTATTATTATTTTTCTTTAATTTTTCCAACAATCGTTCCTCCTCCAGTTTTCCAGAGGACCACAGGGCTGCTCTTACAGTTCACGTCACTAGGATCTCAAGCGCTCTGTTGTTCGTCTGAATGAATAGAGGCATTAGACACGAATAACAAGAGGGAGTTGAAACCTTAGGGATTTAGAGAGGATCTGTTAAGAGTGGACCAAAATCCCTCCTGAGATGTGCAAACCTGGAAACCAACTACAAAAAACGTCTTACCTCTGTGCTTGCCAGTAAAGTTTTCTCCACCAAATACTAAGTCACATTTTGCTTGGGGATCATATACTTATTTTCCTTGTTGAAATGCAAATCAATTTATAACCTTTGTATCATGTGGGTGTTTCTGGATTTGATTGATATTTTATCTCTATCCTTTAAAATAAACCTATGATAAAAATTATAGACCCTTTATACAAATTATACAAAAACTGCCAGAATTCAAATCATTATTTTCCCCATTGTGTATATACAGTTTTCTGAAAATAATCACTGTTATAATTATTATTTCTAAACAGGTGAGGATGTCGGTGGATGCGTGAAGCTTCTAACACACATGTTTTAACACTCCGACAGTAAAAGCTAGACAACAGCCGAAGGACTAAATGCATTTAACTGTTATATAAAAAGTCTAAACCACAGAATTTCTTTTTCATTTGCGTGAAATTTTATCAACAGTAGGGAAACCATGGGGATGATTACATTCAGTCTTAGCTTGGATATAAGTTATATGCTAGTTAGTTACTATTAGTAATTATATATATAGTTTTTATTGCATAAATGAAATGGCAGTATTTTATATTACTTGGGTAAATGTATAAGATAAACATTTTATGCTTCTTGATAAGCGAATGATTGTTTTAAACTTTCAGATGAATTCACCTTTTACATCACATGGGCAGTCAGGTGCATGTGCCGCTTACCTGAGGATGAGCTGACACCAGGACCCACTGGCCTTACCAAAATGAAGTTTATTCAAATGTGCGATTAGTGTGCTGCTTAATAAAAATATACATACTGTACTTTAGGCAGCATGGTGGTGATTAGTGATTAACAATGTGGCCTCAAAAACCTTCCTGGTTCTGGGTTTCCCACCTTGGTGTGTGTGTGTGTGTGTGTGTGTGTGTACATGTGTACCTCAGCCTCAAGGAAATGAAAACCATAACTCATTAACCTTTGGATTCTATTGTGTGTGTAAGTGTTAGTCTTCCAAAGTTGAAACATTTTTATTTATTTTATTATACTTCCAGTAAAATTGAAATAATACATTGAAATAAAACACGTCATAATATGTGTTTAAATACGAAAACAGATACTTTATCTGTACATCTTCATCGTCTTCATCATGCTGTTCCACTTACTGTATGTTTGATTGAGATTTTTTTCTCTTGTCCACAAAAATAATATTCATAAGCATAACCAAATAACCATAACTGCTAAGTTCCAGCTTTGCTTTTATTGCTGTAAAATAAACCTGAATAAAGAGCAAAGGTCTCTAATATTAGCTTGTGGATGAGGTGGAACAAGAAAAACTGAATAAATAATAAAACATCCATGGTTAATGGCTTGAATTTCACCTCCAGTTTGTTTGCATGGAGTCTGCTTGTTCTCCTCCTGGTCTTAAATCTCTGCTACTCCTTCTGGTCAAAGAAGCTCAGTTCTTCACTCTGGTTCCTGATTTTCACAGACCACCGTGCGGTGCTGGTGCTGACTGGAGCAGTTTTTTTCCCCCCGCTTACATTTTTTAAGGTGACCCTCAATGTATTTGCGGAACTTCCTGGTTGAAAAGCAGTACACGATTGGGTCCAGGATGCAGTTCAACCCCATGAGGAGCAGCGTGACTTGGTGGGCGTCGTTCAGATACTGCTGGGTTTCTTCACTCCAGTCGGTCATCTTCAGGACGGCCAGCGTCCAGGGTCCCTGAACCACGTGATGAGGAACGAAACAAACTACGAACACGCCTACAACCGCACAGAGCATCCGCAAGGCGCGACATTTGGTAATGTGGAGCCGTCTTGGCTGACTGATAGGCTGTGATAGGAGGGCGCGAGCGATGAGGACGTTGCACAAAATCACAAGGAAGAAGACTATAAAAAACAGGCCAATGATGATAAAGTGGAAAGCAATGACAGGGTCCTTTGATTTAGGATCATGGTAGCCCTCGAAGCATCGTGAGACGTTGGTATGCGGGTCTTCTTGGATGCCAGGATCAACAACATTATACGCGGTCGGTGCCAGGATAATAGTCCAGATGATCACTGAGGTAATAACACCGCGTTTCCAGCAGTCGGAGGAAGCGGCCACCAGTGGCCGAGTCACAGCCCAGTAGCGATTGACGCTGATGACAGTGAGGAAGAGGACAGAGCCGTAGGTGTTGATGAAGAACAGAGAGCCGCTAATGCGACACAGAGGGTCTGAGTAGGTCCAGTCGCCACAATTTCTATAATAGTCAATCCAGAAAGGAAGAACACCGATGAAGAGCAGGTCCGCCACGGTCAGGTTGGTCATGTAGATGCGTATCTCATTCATAGCCCTGGAGTCTCGCATGTGATGCAGGACAAAGAGGGCGTATGCATTGGCTACAAGCCCGATTACAAACACCACACCGTAGAAAGCGGGGAAGAGTGTGTAGCGGAATTCTGAGTCCAGGAAAGTGTCATTTTGGGAATTCCCGTTGGTGGAGTTACTGAACACACAGGCAGAAGCCATCTGAAAAAGAAATTTCATTCAGTATGTGATTATTTTTCTATCACAGTCAATTCCTTATGGGAAAGATTCTTTATATATCTGTCTCCTTTATCACTTACAGTAGCTGACCAGTCATCCAGCATCTCTTCACTGCTACCCAGTACCTGACTCAGTTCTTCTTTGAATTTGACACAAAAGTCTTCCTTCTTCAGCTTCCATCTAATTCTTTCATCTAATTCTAGGTTCAGTCCTCACTCTTTTCTTCTTCTTCTGTGCCTCCAAAGTCCCAATCCCAAAGACCACCATCCAATGTTGTATAACTACATTACCCCCTGCAACCAGTGCAGCTACAATAAGTTGTCCTTCTACATACCTTTCCTGGACCTCATACCTATCTGTCACCTCCTTATCATCGCAGTTCTTTATCATGCGCATTAAGGTCGCTCCAATCAGCAATCCTTCTTCTTTGGGGACACTCACTACCAATTTGTTTCTCCTTCACATCACATCCTATCTATGGAGCGTTTGCACTGATGACATTCATCATCACTATTTATCACTGCCTATTTCACTTCACACTCATCACTCAGACACTCTCCTCACTTTCTCACTATCTACCTTACTCCGCTCTGTCTCCTTGTTCTGGTCAACAGTAGCCCAATTTCCGCAGATATCCTGTTGACCAATGCTAGGGGCATGGGTGCCTCAGTGGTAGGTTTCTCGCCTGCCACACATAAGGCTTGGGTTTGATTCCCAGCCAATACCCAAACCACTGGATGCAGTGCCAGTCCCAAGCATGGATAAAATGGGAGGGTTGCATCAAAGGGAATCTGGTGTGAAACCTGTGCCAAGTTGTTGCGCAGATCAGATGGTCCACTGGGGCGAGCCCTTGATGGGAGCAGCTGGAACACTAGCAACAATCCTGTTGACCAATGCTACCTGAGGTGGTCATTTTTAACCCGGGCCTCGACCAATCAGGTATGGAACTCTTTTTCATGAGGGCATATTGATTTGGCACATGTTTTGCCCTTTCTAATGCAAATTTATTCAGGCTTGGGACTGACACTAAGACTACACTGGCTTGTGCAACCGTTTTATCTTTTTTTTTTCTTCTTTTCTTGGTGTTGCAACATCAGATCATTCGATCCAAAAGTTATTGGCACAAGGTGCCCTGCTTGCAGCAACCAGGCTTGGGGCTGGTTTTCGTGCCGCTCCACGTAAACCAGTGCAATTCATGCACTCTTGGAATATATAAATGATAATAAATACATTTTATATATCGAGAAACCGTATCAGATATTTGAATATAATAGATGAAATTGCTCTACAACAATAAATATTTAATATTCCATAGCATTTAGTGTTCCATGCATTAACTAAACCAGCGCTCGTGGTTTCTTTCCACAGAGTCACAGTAACAACTACAGGAAATCTGACAAAGAGGAACGTTTTTGCTTTTGTATATAATCACCGTGTTGGAGCAATGAGAAGGTGAACTCTGGAGCAGAGAGACTTAGGATGTGAAAAGGTCATATATAATAGTGACACTAGGAGGCGTTATAAGCCAAGGTTTGAAGTCTTTGCCATTGAAGTCATGAGACAGTTTTAACTTTGATTAAACCTACAGGACACATCGTCCATATTGTCTCTCCCACTCCATACAGCTGTGACGGTGCCGGTTATTTCTTGGTTATTTACACTGGGAGGATCGCACTGAGAGCACCAGTGTACTGTATACAGTACATGCGTTTATCCAGCCAGCTATGATATGGTCTAGAACCAAAGCAATCCACGTAAATATGGTTCAATGTCCTGTTCATGATAAACATCGATGTTTGATGTAAGGACAAGTTCGACTCTTGTCACCCACGAACAGCGAAACTAAACAGCTGAAGGTGTGACAGTGTGACAGCGTGGGATGTGTTTGTGCCGGAGGGAATGTTATGGGAGTCTGAAGCTGACTGAGAGAAAATGCCGAGATGGTAACTGTGGTGACTTTGCAGCACACCAAACGAATAATCACGGAATATTCTCTTATACCATGTTGCACCATGTCGTCTTTAATTCCATCCAGACATAAATAAAATATAAAGTTGGAAGTAAAGTGTGTATATGGGCAGCTGATGCTGTGTGTCTGATAATATTGACATGTTCTTTTTATATATATATATTAATTTCTCTGATGTTTGTCTTGTCTTGATGTAAACGCCTAATCAGGGACGGGGGCTGCAAATTAGCCGTGGATGCAGTGATGCTTAGTGTGCGGCCCCTGATTAAATAAACAAATCAAATAAAAAATACATATAATTTAAAAAAATATATATTTGTATTATTAGATTAAAAAGAAACACATTTGCTAAAGACAATTTCATGCCATTTTATGTTTTAGTGTCCGTAACTTTTTGGAATTCAAATCCTTCAATGATCTTAATTGTCTTTCAGATGAAACTTGGCCAATGTAGATTTCACAGGAGAAGACAAAACCTGAAAAAGTGTATTATTATAAAAAAGCAGAAATTGTTCAGATGTTCCATCTTGAATTTGACGTGGTTACGGACACTACGGATTTTTTGCTCTTTACGCTTTTACCAGAAATCAATTTAAACAACAATTTTTAACAGGTCAGATGCTTCTATAAGCGCACACCAATTTTAGCATCAATACTCATAAAGAAATATGAATAATTAGCATTTTATTGTTTGAATCGAGACGGTATAATGATGAAAAATGGCCAAGTCATGCTTCCAAAATGGCTGAAGTTATCAACTTAAAATGTTTAGGGAAGCGAGATCGGTCACTTCCATGTTTCATAAACTTCAAAAGTAGCTTCTTTGGCACACAAATTGTCTGCATTGTATTTATAACATAAAAAAAAAAAAAAATGAACTCAGCACCAGTACTGTGTTTCGGCCGAGTGCTTCCAAATTTGTCACAATTCTTGTCTACATCAGAGTGTAAGAATATTGTTTGATGCACGAGTCTGATAAAGACTTAAACACCCATTTTTACAGGGTGTTTATTTTATTATTTGTTATTTTCAACACATGACTAGAGACTAGTTTCGGTGTTAAACTGAGCGGGAGTCATGAAACTGATTTCTGTGCGTGATTAGACGGAGCCACATCACTCAGAACAAACCTAATTTCTTTTTTAATACACATGTGGTGAGAACAACTGAACAAAAAACCCACATAAAAAGCCACAGCCACACACATGCACACACACACACACACACACACACTGTTCAAGTCAGCACCACAGCTTAAATCCTGGATTAAGGTTAACGATATTGTGTAACCAGATGGTGGTTCTGATGCTAAGTGCTCTCAAGATGAAAGCAAGACTGATGTTATAAAAGTAGATACGTTCGGTTTATTACGGAGACGACTCTTTGTATGTGGGGGTAAAAACGACACAACTAATAAAACTTTTAAACAAGCTGTTGTACCTTTCGCACCGCTGCTAATATACACGCAGCACAGTGATGGCCTCTAGGAGGCAGCGTTGCTCATTCATTTGCTCTGCGGCCTACATCAAAATCCAAGACGGCCCAGTTTTATCTCCACACACACACACACACACACACACACACGCACACCAATGTCAGAATGGAGGTTATGTCTATGTATGTGTTGCAATCTGCTATTAACAACCCTGTGCTGGAAATATCTCCAGGGTGCACGTCTTTGGAGTTCGATTTCTCACGGTGAACCCAGACATGAGACACGATTTGCACAGATACCGCATTTATTGCTCGCACTAAAAAAGCACGGCTAATCCTGGAGCTCTTCTCAGTCCCTAGATGTGCTGTAAATAGAGCGTGGAGGGGGAAAAAAAAGCCATGGTGTGATTTCACCCAGGTGCGTTTTAGGGAATGTTGGCCGCAACCCAACAGGCTTATGGGATAGTGCAAAAGTTGGAGTCACATTCCACAGGGAGCTAAAACATCGCCTGGTGAACACACTTTTCTCTTTCTCTCATACTCAGGACTGCTCTCTGAGAGATCCTTATGGTTCACGTGTTAACACGCTGCTTATGCAGACTTAGAGTTTTTCATTTCTACTGCTTTTTTTTGCATTTACGTGTGTAACTTGCATTATCCAAAAAAATCATGCTGTTATAGAAAAATAAGCAATAAAGTAGGGGTGTGATGCAACCGGGTTTTGCTGCGAGCTATTCTCCAATAACAGGACATCCTGACGTGCTTTATTCCTCTAGTACTACATCAATCTGCCTCGAGGTTCTCATGTGGGAACGAGCTACAGCTTCACCCCTGACTCTAACGAAGCCCTGATACTGGCACTGGAGACTCCTTCAAAAAAAAAAAAAAAAAAACTGAACTAACTCTAACTAACTAACTCTCATAAAATGTTAAACAAAAAAATGTAACATCAAAGGGATGAAAAACAACAGTTTGATGTGTCACTGTCACTGATGTGTATTTCAGGTTTCAAATAAGGAAATAAACAACCCAGTAAACAGCTTCAGAGAAGTTCCAGTAGATCCGCTTCATGTCGGGTCGCATCACAGCGCGGAACCCTGGCGTTCCCTGTGACCGCAAGTCTTGTCATGTTTTATTCCTCATTTAATAAAGCAGCTCAGATGCCGGGCGACGCTCCAGCATGCCCCTTCTTCATGTGAGTGTTTATGAGACAAAGTGACATCACCTTTATTCTCCCTATGTTGCGCTTCACATCTAATCAAATTATTAATATTTATACTTATATTAATATTACTCACATTCATCTTGTCATCTTGTCATTTTTTATTATTATTATTATTATTATTATTATTATTAGAATACTTGTCAGTGTTAAAGTGTTTAACCTGAATCAAGCATCTACACTCGGGGACAAAACCTAATAACTGTATTGTTTAATATTACGATTTCTTTATGAAACTGATTGAGAATCAGCCTGTAATCTGGAATCCACAAGAGCAGTGATAGGTGTGATTACAACTCCTACATTAGAAGTAAACGTTCTACAATAATGTTTAACACTGTTCTCTAGCTGATGTATTATTCCTGCCTCCTCCGTACCGCCTGAGTGTTTTATATAATCTCCATCTGCTGCTGGTCCTGTTCAGGCACGTTCAATAATAAAGTTCAGCCTCTGCAAGAAACATTTCAACCTTTTATCGACTGGAGGACCTTATTCTGAAGAAGCCATCCTGTCAACCTGTTGGAGATAAAAAGCAGAGCCCACTAACCCCACCGCGTGTGTTTTTCTTCTTCTTCTTCTTCTTCTTACAAGAAACACAAAAGCAATGTCAGCTTTTTCAGATCCGTGTTGTTCAGATGCATTGTTCTGCATTTACAGTATGTTAAAGTGAATTAGTAGAATCAATCAATTCCTTAAACTGATACAGAGCCTTGTTTGAACTGGATTAGCTTTATATGAAAAGGTGAAGGAATGCAACTAGTTAGTTAAGGCTAACATGCTTACAGTTATTATATACAGTTATTATATACATTATAAAGTAGATAACACTGAATTAAACAGCTAGAATTGGGTTTATAAAGTTATCCGTCCTACCCAATTATACACCAGTCAGCCATAACACTAACCAGTAAACTGGAGACAGGATCGTGGGCATTTTGTAATAATAATAAATAATTAATTAATTAATAAGAAGCTTAACTACACCCATATTACTATAAAGGTAGTTAAGCCACTAATTATTACAAATAACTGTTATGATCATGTGACCTACTAATCATCGATTGCAGCGTTGCCCTACAGCAAGTGTTTATGCAAAACAATCAGTTTGCAATAAAGATATGTAATATGCATAGTACAAGATGACCTTTTGCACTAACAAACATTGGACATGATGAACAATGTCCTGTCTCACATATAAGGCTAACAAGAACAGGCTTTTTAAATACCCCTTCTATGAGCACACATCTTTTAGCTTTCTATGTACATAACTGCCCTATTATGGTCATCCAAATGGGTTTAGCCTTCCTTCTAGCGTTCCATATGACTTCAGTGGTATGGAATCTAGCTAAATAATCACAGTTGAGTCATTTCGGTTACGTCGCTTCGGTAAACAGGAAGTGGTAACCGCTAGTATTTGGACTACATTAACAGCAGTCAGCAGTGGAAAAGTACTGAGAAATTAAACTTTAGTTAGTGTATATATAACCTTTCAAAATCCTACTTACTTAGAAGTGGAAGTAACTCACCACTAACATAATCAAATGAAAATAAATGTTACTACTTGAAAAATGGACACAAGTTTCAAAAATTCAAAAGTTATCGCCACATCCCCCAAGCTGTCCTGACCTCACTCCAAGACATTTCTACATGTTTGGAAAAACCATTAAAGGAGTTCCTGGGAGGCCGGTGTTTCAGACGTGAAGCAGGCAGTGCGATCGTGGCTCCGGCGTTCTGAGACAACTTTCTACCTTGACGGTGTCCAAGCTCTAGTGAAACCCTGGGATAAGTGCATTAGTGTAGCCGGGGGTTATATAGAGAAATAAAGGGAGTTTTTACATGTATAGTAGCAGTTATAGAAAATATTCATTATGCTAGTAGTACGTAGATTGCTGAAATAGTGCGTTTCCCTTTTAATCACGGGGTTAAAATTGTACAAAAAAGAACCTTTTAAAGCCTTTTATATATCCTGTATGAACACAAATGCACTGGAGAGGAAGTCACCCGCTACAGGGAACTGCAGTTTGTTGAAACTCGACGACTCGGTACGTTTCCAACCAGCTGTTTTGCAGATCTTAGGCAAATTTGGGAAACAATGTTCCAAATGGCTCCAACTGCGTGACAACTGTTTTGTGATCGTTCCAAAATGACTAACAAGATCATTCAATTCAATGATGCACAAGCATGTAAATGTCTTCATTTGTTTGGAAAACTCTTGACTCTTGAGTAAACTCTACATTAAATTCAGGCCGATAGAAATCCTGCCATTTTCATTTTTCAGTCGAAAATCACAGACCGTGGCAGCTCGACTGCGTCAAGCCCAGTCTAAAATCACAGAAATGACTCGGCATACAGAAGAGTCAGGACTAAGAATGGAACTTGGCCTGGGCTGCTCTGCCCACAACTACAAATTGTTGTATCCATGAATAAACGCCTTCTTTTCTTTTTTCAGACAGAAAATTGAGGAGTTCGCTTTCATGGAGCATATAAATGCCTTGTGTAGCGTTATAAGCACGCACAGTTTTTAGCCATCTGCTGCAGGCATGGAAGATTCACGGTGATGAGCATAACATCTTAATAAACGGTTCCTCGGATAGGTAAAGGTTTGAGGTTTCTGAACTGGGGCCACTTTTGGATAGTTAATAAATAAATAGTAATACACAAGAATAAAGTTCTGAATTCCATCCATTATTCATCTCACTCATTCACTATAGCGCTTATCGTGTACAAGAGCCTATCCCAGGGGACTCAGGGCACGAGGCTGGGTCCCCCCTGACGAGGTGCCGATCCATCACACATACACATACTCACTCACACACTCATACACTAAGGGCAATTTGGAAATTCCAGCCAGCATGTCTCACTGGATTGTGGGAAGAAACCGGAGTACCCGGAGGAAACCCACCAAGCACAGGCAGGGTGAACATGCAAACTCCACACACACACACACACACACACACACACACACACACACACACACACACACACACACACACA
>JAQQZT010000005.1:28718614-28729926 GCA_030068275.1 Clarias platycephalus
TGTGTGTGTGTGTGTGTGTGTGTGTGTGTGTGTGTGTGTGTGTGTGTGTGTGTGTGTGTGTGTGTGTGTGTGCATTCGTGTATATGTGTTTGTCCTTTATTTCTAATCAGCTTCATTTATCTTCATTCTTCACGGCTATTTATTACAGAAAAATGAGTAACAAGAAGGACTAGACTTCTTCAAAGTTCAAGTTTTCTTTAAAGCAGTGCTACAGATTAATTTTACTTCTGCATACTGATTGGTTCTCATCATCACTGGATCGCTCTTTGATGTACACTCTTAAAATGATGACGTGACATTACCGGACTTGCGTCCTGACGCTGTTAAGCGGCCGCGACAAAATGGGAGCCATCCGGGCATTTCACAAAGAACGATCAAAGCAAAGCCGAGTCCAAACTCTTAAAGTCCTGTGAAAAATATCAAGAGGAGGAACCGCGGCTGCTTCTTACTCTAGGAATAAACTGATAAACGTTCTGAAAAAGTATCTTTCATAGAGAGCCGGATTAATACAGAGTGTCGTATCTGTCTGGTCCGACTGGACGTGAGAGAAAAACTGTCCAGTGCTTTATTGAAGCCTTGAAGTATAGTGATGTATTGACAACTTTGTAAAAAAAAAAAAAATAACAATGTAATATTAATGATGAATGACCGTGATTACTTAAACACTAGACGCTACACCATATACGGTTCGCTAGCTAACGTAAAGAGTCTGAGCGATTGGGAAAAGGTCATGAGGTCACACAATTACATATAATCCATTAATTCACTTTATACGTTACATTTCTGCTGGAACCCGTGAGACCTCGGTGTTATCTCGGAGCCGAGCTCACAGCAGTGTACCTTCCCACGCTGTTTTTTTGTTTTTTTTTTTTCTCCCTCTGATAAGATTGTTAGCTCTAACTGAACATAGTCTTGTGAGGCAAAAACCGATCCTGTACACTATATAATCGACGTTCATTTAGAGTCACCAGCCTCAGAAATCACCAATTAACAACCAGCACCTCAGATTAGAGCCGTTCAAGAATTAGGTGTGTGAAAGCTTTATACGCTGCCAGTCAAAAGTTTTATCCCTATAAGAGGACAGTAGGTTTTTATTTAATTTTATTTTTTTTTGCTAGAACCTGTTGTTAAACTAGTCGTGTCCCTAAATTACAGAAATATGATCAATTAATAAAATAAACATTACTGTCTGTATAAATTTCACACATATAGATTTGCTGTATATAACTTTAAAAAAACAAGCTTGAAACACAAGTTTGTTGACTTGCACAAATGAGATATTGGATATAAAATACCTAACCAGTCAAAGATACCGTAAAGCCATAAGCCTGATCAATAATAAGGTGGTTCGTTTGACTGAAAAAGTCCCAGATTTGCCAGCAGGACTCGAGAGGACACAGTCCCTCCGAAGACGGTGAGGAAGAGGAGGACAAACTTTAGGTGATTCTTGTGTGTAAAATTTAAATCCCTAGTACTCTGAGGGGTCATGAAGGCGACATGATGTGTGTGATGGCAATCTCAATGCCTCGTCCTGTCGTCTAAAAGTGATAAACCTCGTCAGGATGAACGTTAATCAGATTTGTGGTGATAACTGTTTAAGTAATGACTGAAGGTAAATAATGAAGCTAAATGAGAAGTAACGCCGATTAGTCATTCAAATAAACCATCTTGACTAAGAATTACAGAAATTATCACAAGGCAGAGAATCGATTGAAGTGACGTGTGTCCTGCGGTGTGTTAGTTTAGAGACTTCGTCATGAATGAAGAGCAGATCAGATTTACACCTTGCGCTTCCTCCTTGTTGTCATCATCTTTCAAGGACACAGGAAGGTGAGACAGAATGGGGGGGAGGGGGGGGGGGGTGTAATCCATAAGCTCAATATCGACTCCATTCATTCGTCTCTCCGTCCGATTGTGGCTCCATAAAGACCCTGGCTGGGACCCTCGCCATCTTCTGTTTCGCTCCCCAGAATAAAATATCTACAGATCAAAATACTTGTGTATTTCTGGCTGCCACAACGTAGAACCAAAAGTGTTCCCATCCAGTGCTTATGCAGCGTTATTTCCACCGTCCTATGTATAGCAGCGTGTTTCAGAGGCCACGCGTGGTTTCAGCGATGTTCTGATTCGGCCTATGAGTTGAAACGGTGCTAAAGGAGAGCCCGAGTCTCAGCCGTCGCTCGCTCCGGCGGTGGCCGTGAAGGGGGAGGCCGGCGTCATTGAGATGTGCTGATGTCAGTGAAAATGCGAGCAGGAAATCGATGCTGTTTTATTGCAGCAGCGCTGGCTCTGGGCCTCTGCGCACTCCGCCTTTTTCCTTCAGTCCTCTAATGTCAGACTCTTCAGCTTACTTCAGCTTTTTTGAATCACAGGGATCAGGTATTTCTGAGGTGGATCTCCGATATGATGATGGGATGTTTCTGAAATGTTTTTTATATTTAAAAAAAAGTTATTTAATTTAAGTCTAAGGAATGTTAACATCTTTTGATTAGCAATTACATTTTTTTTTTTTTTTTTTAACACCGTTGAGATCCATTACAGGTTAGAGAACTGTAGTTCTCTATAAAGTATAGAGTAGTAGTGTACAGGTGTGTGTGAGGTTTAATTTGCTGTAGATGCGAAGTACCACATAATATCCCAATTATTTTATAAACTAAAGATTGGGGGTCAATTCATTACAGTCCTTTTTATGGCTATTCATTTATTAGGAGTTCCCTGGTGTTTCCCACTGAAGGATCAAACAGAACTCTGCTTCAAAGAAGTAGTACCGCTACTAGTAATAATAATTATATTAATAATAATAATTTAAATCATAATAATTGAGGATTTTCTCGATAATTCTGGATTTTGCAGTACATTGAGTCATGGAACATTAGCATCTTCAGTCTTACAAACTTTTTCATTCATTCACCATAAATAACTTCAAAAAGTTTTATCCTTTATGAAGACTGTGCTGGATCCAGCATCTGTCCTGAGAACACTGGGTGGGAGCCAGAACTACGCCCAGAAATACACACACACTCTCTCTCTCTCACTCACTCACACACACACACACACACACACACACACACACACACACACACACATTCCCACCCTATGAGCAATTTAGCATGGCCAACCAACACTGGCATGTTTCTGGGAGGAGGGAAGAAACTCTGAGAAAACCTGTGTAGATATTTCGAGAACATGTGAAACATCACACAGGGAGAACACGCAAAAGAGATTCACTCCAAACTCTGCACTGAACCTGAGAATCTGCTTTTGTTTTTTTTAAATATAAATGATTAAAGTGGCGTTGCTACCTCCTGGGCCACTCGATAAAATGTATTCTTAAGGTTAAAATCTTATTTAATTTTAAGATGAACTTCTTGAATTACTGTGACCTGCATTAGTGTTGAATAATGATGTGATCCACAGAGAATAATTTGCAACACCAATGAGGAAGGATAAGAAGTTGGAAGTTGAGGTTTTTAAATGTATTATGGCACATTCCATAGATTTAGCTTTTTTTTTTTATTTATTTTTTAGATTGGAAACCACCTATGGCGTACTAACGTTGGTACTCATCATTTACAGTTAAAGAGTTAGCGGTGAAATTA
This sequence comes from Clarias platycephalus, assembly GCA_030068275.1. Classification (NCBI taxonomy): domain Eukaryota; kingdom Metazoa; phylum Chordata; class Actinopteri; order Siluriformes; family Clariidae; genus Clarias; species Clarias platycephalus. The sequence goes on from JAQQZT010000005.1 coordinate 28,722,214, forward strand.
ATGATAATATTATTTCAGATTGAAGCCCACATATATTTCAGCCACATACAAATCCTTCTGGTAGATATCCAAGTAGTGCAAAAGTTTCATTTAATTCTGTCCAGCGGACAATTTAAGACACGGCCACAGTTTGACGCAAGCATAAGACCAGCATAATTATATAAAGAATTTAATCTTCTGAACAGCTGTAGATGAATCCTGCTGTTGCTATACATAGGCCTATGGAGGGTTTAAGTGATGGAGTTGATGCCTCACCCCTTGAAAATATGACTGTATTGCATTTGATTGTTCTCTAGATCAAAGTCTGAATGTAACCTCGTGAATATTACTACACAAGTAAAGCTCAGCTTCATACCAAGGAGGTGAGTGAGACACAATGCAATGTGATGATAACAAAAGGTTAGATGCTGCATCCTCCCTGAGCTACAGGCTTTTGCAGTTCTTTCTTTAGGTGTGGAGTGTTTTTCATTCCTGAAAAACTTATAGCATGACCTTGCAAGAGTGTTTTAGTGACTCTGTGATTCCAGGAGTACTGTCGTTGCACAGATATCATGCCTCATAGTTGGTTTATACAAACAGCATTTGTGGATATTTGCTTCGACTGTTTCATACGGATTGTATGTGTGTTTATTTGTATTTGTAACCCACCCGATCTACTGGTTTGATCTACAGGATTTTAAAACACTTTTACTTTTCTCTCTTGTAGGCAATAATTCCCCCAGCACACTTGCCAGATTCAAGCAGCAGGGAAGTTGGACTAACCAGAACATCAAGCAGCAGCCAGGTTAAGGTGTGCACTCTTCAGGTTCAAGGACAACAATTTCCCATCCTTCCTCTGTAGGCATTCTAGAGCAATAAGACTTGACTACACAAATGTGTATCCTCCCACAAAGGCAGCATATAAATCTTCCAAGAGCGTAGAATCAGACATCAGTATGACGGAGTTCAAGGACACAACCAACCGGCATCTCAGGCACAAACTTCAAAGTCTGGGTCGCCGTCTGGATGAGCTTGAGGAGGCCACAAATAAACTACACAAGGCTGAGGATGAGCTTCTGGACCTCCAAGACAAAATCATTCAGTCCGAGGGAAGTAACTCATCCTTGCTCAGTGATGTCGAAGCACTTCGAAAAAGAGTTCTTAAAATTGAGGGGAAGGATGAGGAGGTGAGAAAAGCAGAAGATCTTTGCCGATCATTAAAGGAGAAGCTTGAAGAGGAAGAGAATCTTACTAAGGAGCTTAAATCGGAGATTGAGCGTCTTCAGCTCAAAATGACCGAACTGGAGAAGCTAGAGGAAGCATTTGGGAAGAGCAAATCAGACTGCTCGCAGCTCTGCCTGAGCCTTAATGAGGAAAAGAATCTTACTAAGAAGCTCTCGGCTGAGCTAGAGGCCCTGAAGGGCAGAGTAAAGGAAATGGATTCCTCTGAAGCATCTCTGAACCGTGCAGAGCAGGCTTTGACCACAGAGATGGAGAAACTGAAAGGCCTCACTCAGACATTTGTTATGGAGCGCAAAAAGCTCCTGGAAAAACAGAGAGAAGATGAGAAAATCATTCTCAAATTAACTGAAAAACTTGAACATCAGAAGAGTAAGGTAGGTTTGTTAGACCATAGCCTCAACCAGTCCCATGATCTTATAATTGCGGACGACCTCTCAGCAGGCCTCAGTAGCAAACTGGCGCGTAAGAAGAAGCTCTCACATGATTTGGGCTTGAGAAACAAATCGGAGAATGAGAAAAACAGTCTAGAAGGGCAGGAGGACAACAAGATCAAAGACCTTACACAAGAAGTGGAGCATCTAAAGAGCCGTCTGAAGCGGCTGGAGATGGTAGAAGGGGACCTGAAAAACACAGAATCAAAGAATGCTGAGCTAGAGGAAAAGTTTCAGCAAGAGAGGAGTCGCAACCAAGTTCTGATTGACCAACTTGAGCAGCTGAAGATTCAGCTTTTTGGCAGTAATAATAGTAGCAATGGAAGCCTGGTTGTCTCCAGCGCAACAAACGTTCTTGAGAATGGCAAAGTCGAAACTGAGGAAATGAACAATCGTGGAGGCTTTAGGCAGGAGAAGAAGGCTAAGGTTTTGGCTGCAACTGAGGCAGTTAACCCAAAGTACAAAAGAAGAGACAATTCACCTCAGCAAATTAAATTTAAGAGTAAAGAGCTTGGCAAGTCAACCGAGAAATCCCCTACACGGAGGGCACTAAGTCCTGCCCATAGGCCCAAGAAGACTGGGGTGAAAACTGGTGACACTGGGCTAAAAGATGGCAAAAGTGTTGAGGAGAAACTCGGAAGTCCCTTTCAGGCCACATCCGTCGGATCTGCAAGTGATAAAAAGCTTTCTGTACTTAGCCGTTACCCTCCTGCTGCCAGTGACCAAAAGCCTGGGAAGGTATTGGTTAAACCAGGCAACACCGAAAGCAAAAAAGTAAGTCGGGTTGTGGCCCCAACAGAAAAGAACAGAGTGACCGAAAACGAGTCTTCTGCTCCTCCACAGGAGGTAGCTGCAGTTTCGAGCCTTTCCCAGGCAAATGGGTCTTACACTGCATACAGATCCCATGTAACGCCAGCAGGTTTTGTTGATCATGGATCTGAAGGTCACTCGTCAGCCTCTGAAACAGAATCTGTTGGATCAAAGCGATCAGCGGGTGAGCAAGACACCGCTCATGTATCATCTGTTTTAAAGAGCAGACCAATAGATTCCAAGTTTTCAAGGTACTCACGATTGCAAGATTCTCACTCGGGTGGATCTTCAACAAGGAGCTCTTATGATGAAGAGCAGCACAGGGCACTAATGAGTGGTGGAGAAGGTGAACCTCAGGAACCAATTCAGGTATCCACCGGGATTGAAATCCAACGTGTGTGCAGTCCACGTGAGTCTCTATGCTCAAAGGTACTCATCAAGCCTGCCATCGTAGAGTATGATATGAAGGAAATGATGTCAGGAGGGAGCATAGAACCAACACATAGCAATGAGAAACCAAAAATAGCCACCAAGCCTAGCAAGATGACCAGCAGCATTACTTTCTATCCCAACGACCCCAGCTCTTCTCGAACCAGCAGTCGAAGCAGCAGCGTTTCAAGTGAGCCTCCGGCCAAAGAGCGGCACACTTCCACCAGCAACATTGTCATTGTTCCAAACGCTGAGCTCAGAGGCATCACCATCCCCTATGAAATATCCATTCCCAAGAGCGAGATTACTTTAAGGCCATGTGATGGCGATACCGATGACTCAGATCTTCGAGATGTCTTGGAGACAGCTCATATAGAAACCACCGTTCTGTCCAGAAGCAGTTTAAACTTTCAGCCCCCGGAAATATCCTCTGAGCTGAACAACAGTGAATCTGGTTTTGAGAGCAGTGGAAGCGTTACTACTACTACTACTACAGTCACTAGCCGGAGAAGCCACACCAACGACCACGAAGATAACGTGCCAGAGATGAAGAATGTGACCGTTAGAAGTGCATGGAGGACTCGAGGTGCAGTATCTGTGGACCAACATAGTCAGGGACCAAGACATGATGGTTTGGAGGATGAACCAGAACTCTCAACATGGAGAGCCTACAGAGCTACTACTGTCATGGACACGGATGATAATTTAACGTCTCCCTGTGTCTCCACACGATGTGGAAAGCCAAGCCCGGCCGAGAGATACATGCGGAGGATCAGTACTGGAAATATTGGTCGGGATTCCCTGGAGTTGTCTCGCAGGCTCAAGAACGTGTCCCAGATTGATCAAAGCATTATCTCTCATGAGCCTGTCTGTGCCCAGCAGCTGCAACCAAGAATGCGAAAAGAACCTCCTGTAAGTATCTCTTATACTTTTTCATTTACTTTTTAACATTTACTGTAAAAAGGTTTTTTTTTTTTTTTTTTTTTTTTGAGGTTTGAATTTAGTAAAACATGCTTTGATGGTGCATAAATTGATTTGATTACCCTAGAGATGGTGTTTGACTTTTTCCATGAACTGTTTGTTTTAGAAGTCTTGCTTCAAAGACTTGCGCCATCTGGCTCTTTTAAATGCCTCTAGTTATTTCATATGCTGAAAATGAGAATAATATACTTCCTAGTACATTTCCCTTCTGCTTAGTTTAAATAATTGGCCAGCCATGAGTTTTTGTTTATACTTTTTATTTTTTTTAATTGTTTTTAACAAGGGGAAGTGGAAGAGTATTTTAGTCAAATTCCATTTTCCAATAAAATTTTGCGTTTGGTCAGATGAACATGCATATTTGTGCTTAACAAATGAAAGACAGGCAAACAATTAACTGAAATATTTTGGTACACAATGAACTTTACTGAATATCAGCTCAGTACAGATATTTGCACTATTATTATTTTCTAAAGCAATGAATAAAAGCGTGTGAATAAAGTGTTACGATACTCAGAATATACTGTACAGCGACACTACAGGTGAGAATAGAGCTGTAATCACATTTCTGATTTGTATCGTTAAAGTCTTAAGACATTTAATCAACTTGCACTGGACTTTATTTAACAAGTTTCATGTTTGATAAAGGTTGTACGTTTAAAAAAAAGACTTTTCTAGTCCTAGTCCTTGGAATGCATCAAGTCTGCCAAAATAAACACATCAATATTAATTAAGTTTACATAAATTACATGTAAGTTTTTTTTTGTTGTGATTCTGCTTTAATGTCAAGTCAGAACAAATACACAGTTATGAATTTGTAGTTTCAATCCCTAACCCTGTACTTTACCTGAATAAATTAATCTGAATACGAGCTCACTTACTGGACATTAAATAATATATTTGTAGATCATACTTAAGCAGCACAGCAGCACTCCTGCGTGTGATATTTATCACTTTTAATCCTAATATTTTAATACAAACACCATTTATTATCAGTAGATTATGATTTTGTTTCTTTATTTGACCAGTTATTTTGCTCCGCCTGCACTTATCCGTCCGCGCCTGGCGGAACTAACTGACCGCGACTGGCAAAGCTGGCGACCAAAAATGTATATAATTAACGGAGATAAACGTAGCAATGAGTAAAAGCGTTGTGGAAAGCCAAGCCCTTCGCGTTACTCTGTAGCCAATTGGTACGGAGAATAAACCACGGAGGTGGTGGACAGTACTGAGAAACTCACCAGATTTACTTTATATTTCCACTTATTCCACTTTAGATCCATTAACTTCTGGGTTCTGGGGATGAAATGGTGTTTAGTGGAAAGCTAGTGCACTATGTAGGGTGTAAAATCCCTTGTGCCACACCAAGTAGTGCCCTTGATCAGGGGTTAGAGAGGGATTTGGGATTCAGCCTCGTGTTAGAAGCGAGTTAGCTTCGTAGTTTGCGTTAAGCACGAACAGGGGTGATTCGGAGCGATTCGACTTGGAATTCTGATGAAATTGCAGAACTCATTGGGCTTTATTCATGCTAAGAAATTTTAGCAACACGAAGGTTTTGAAGGTTTGTTGTTGTTAATCATACCTTATTTAGGGCTAGATTAAACTGCTGTGTAGGTTGATGTAAATATAACTTTAACAGCAGCCAGTGACATGCTGTATAGGCTAAAACAAAATGCTCCACTTCTCCGAAAACACAAGAATCTGTAAACTGTAGTTTTTATCAACACTATCCAGCGCTATATAATCATTTATAATCTCTTGGCTCCGCCCAACTTTGAAACACGGGTCACTTTTAGTACTTGCTTAAATTTGTCTGACATGCCGTTCTGAAAATGCTCTTCACACGCGTGTTACTATCTGCCGTGAGATGTGTCTGCCCTGCTGCCTTTTGAATGTTCTGGCCCCGAGACAAACACGAGCAGAGCAGAAACACACAAAAAAAAGGAGAGAGGGTTAAAAAAGATTTCACTGGGAGTGAAAAATTCTGAGCAAGAGGAACTACAGATTCGGCTTTGTGCTCCTGCTGAAGCTTATGGAGAAAATACAGCCTGCCAAAATGGTATGCCTCTTCGGATACAGAGTAATTGTAGACCAGCAGCGTGTTCAGTTTAAACTAAATGGAGCCAGACATTTGTGTTCTTCATCAAGCTTGAAAAATTTGGGTTGGTTTTAGAGGCTTTTCCTCTTTTTTCCCCCTCCTTTGTATTGCACGCTTTCACTTACAAAAACGAAGGAGGATGTTCAACTGGACTGAGAACTAGGGTTATGTTTGAGCCTCTCATTATCACTGAACCTTTAATTCTCTTTATTTTAAGATACTTACAACTGACCGTGTTATATGATCTTCAGCGGTGTGTAAAATTCCATTCAGGTCAGGTTTTATTGCTAAAAAACTCTTAGTGATAAACATTCTTACAGGAAGCTTCATAGGGATTGTGTTCGGGTTTTAATAAGCAAACCAGCAACAAGATAAAACTCTGAGAGACTTCATGAGAAACCTTGATTTCACTCATTTCACCATTTCCCCCCCAAACCAAGTACTTTTTGAAACTGATGCTGAAACGAGCATCCTGCTCAGTAACAATTAGAGGTACAGCAGGGATGGGCACCAGGGGCCACTATAACAGTACTCAGGTGCTGATTTAATTCATAATTGCGATTCTGAATGTATCACTTTTTTTTTTTCTATATTTCGTTTCGATTAGATTTTTTCTGAATAAATTCGATACAAACTAACATCAAATACATGAGTTTAACATTTAAAATTCGAATTAAATTAAACACACAACTAGATTGTTACTGAGCAGCGCGAATCTCGGTCATCCGCTATAATTATAATTTATAAACAAACTTGGCAAATAATTCCCTCCTACCATACGGGATGAAGCTGACGCTGATACGACGATCAGCAGCTATGAAGCTGAAAACCAATCCGGTCTGGTCACTGGCTGATCAAGCGGTTCATCTCCATTATAATATAATATTTTTTTAAATAAAGGAGGCAGTGTTGCAATACGTGAAACACCATGCAAAAGAATCTCGATTCATAACTGCAAAGATTCTTCCCCATCCCGCATTAGAGGCATCTACTGACTGGGGAATCCCGAGGCGTTCCCAGGCCAGCGTGGAGATATAATCTCTCCATCTAGTCCTTGGTCTACCCCCGTGGTCTCCTTCAAGCTGGACGTGCCAAGAACACCTCCCTAGAGAGCCGTCCTGGTGACATCCTTACTAGATGCCCGAACCACCTTAACTGACTCCTTTCCACACAAAGGAGTATCGGCTCTACGCTGAGTTTCTGACTGTTTCACACTCGGCTGCAAACCGATCCAGCAAGCGCTATAGGTCACAGACTGATGATGACATCAGGACGACCACATCATCTGCAAAAAGCAGCGATGCAATCCTTATCCCACCAAACTGTCCATGAAAATCACAAACAGGATTGGTGACGGGGCCCAGCCCAACACGCACCCAGTCTGACTTACTGCCGGGTGTAAAGGGATCGGATGGCTCGGAGAAGTCCCTTTAACACTGCTGTTAATACTTAGCATACTTGTGAATGAGAGTCATTGGATGAGTACAGGACAATCTTTAGATTTCTACCTATGAGGTCTTGTTTTAATCCTACACTATCCACACCTGATTATCTTCTAAAGAAACTAGTGAGACCTTGCAAATGTCCACAAAACCTCTACAATTTTCTCTATAATGTACATGTTGGATTATTCCGAAACCTCCAGATGATGAAGCAGATGAAACTAAGAACACAAGTGTGTGTGTGTGTGTGTGTGTGTGTGTGTGTGTGTGTGTGTGTGTGTGTGTGTGTGTGTGTGTGTGTGTG
>JAQQZT010000005.1:28730026-28746200 GCA_030068275.1 Clarias platycephalus
GTGTGTGTGTGTGTGTGTGTGTGTGTGTGTGTGTGTGTGTGTGTGTGAGTGTGTGTGTGTGTGTGTGTGTGTGAGTGAGTGAGTGAGTCACCACTGTTACACCAGTCCCGAGTGCTGAATTTTGAGTGTTTGGGTTTCTCGTTGTTGAATTCGAGTCGGTTTCACCGCTCAGGAATCTTATTTACTCTCAGTAATGTTTCCTTGTATGTAAAAGATTGGGTTGTCTGGAAAAGTCATTTCCGCTGCTTTTGGAACAAAGACTGGACTCCGGTGAGATGCCGATGCCGTCTGTTTCTGAAAGCCAGAATGACAAAGGAAGTAGCTGTAGCGCGGAGTTGTGGAATGTACCGTTGTGGTTATTGAAGAAGAAAAGTACACTCGGGTCATTTTGGCACTGGGTCGGATTTATTTGAGAACATGCCTACTGAGACATAAAACAGCACATGTAGCTTCAAATTGTGCCTGAATGTTGAAATATTTTAGATTCTGCTGTTTCTGCTGTTTAATATGAGTTTACATTATCGGGGTGAAAGTGGATAATAAGTTTCCCGCCAGTTAGGAAATTAATATGAAACTTTTCTTTTTATAAAAAAAAAAAAAAAAAAGGAAAAAAAAAACTGTAGTTTATTATTCTGGCTGTTAAATAAGGAACAGAATTTGACTGCGGATTCTTCTTGTATAGCTTTAATCTGGGAACAGTGTGTGTATATGTATGCATGTATATGTGTGTATATATGAAGTTTTTTTTTTAATAATCGATAATGACACCTTTGGAGTTGGGGGTTAAAGATGTACCTCCAGTCTGTGCATGTTCTCCCCGTGCTTGACGAGTTCTTCCGTCAGGTTCTCCAGTTTCCTACAACAGCTCACACATTTACTCTGTACACGGATTGAGTTCCTGTTGTGTGTGTGTGTGTGTATTTGCCTGGAAATGAGTTGGCACCACATCCAGGGTGTACCTTGCCTTGTGCCCTAAGGTCCCTGGGATAGGCTCCTGGCCCCCAGTGACCCTACACAGGATATAGATAATGGATGGATGGATGGAAGATGATGTGAACGAACAAATCCTAATTATTAACTGCAGTCCAGACCAAATGGCTCATGATGTACTTTCTTTAAACAGTTTTTGCATTTTAAACTAAAGTAACACACTGATTGATGTACAGTTTGGCTCCTGCTTATTTATATTGGGACTTTCCAAAACATATCTATGTATATAAAAACATACAAGTGCAAAATGTAATAAAATGGAATCTTTTGTTACTGTCCTTACGTACGTATTTCACAGATTTGTACTTTGCGAAAAGTTTAATTAGGACATTTAACTTTTACTCCACTATTATTATATAGCAAATTGTGTACTTTTACTTCAGTGCAGTTCTGCATAGCGTTGTATTACATAATCACAGTGGTGTTTTATATATATATATATATACTGTATTATAATATGAAAATATGTATAAAATAGTTTAATTTGCTATTTAATTGAAAACACGTCCTTTTTTCGTCCTAATTCAAATTATGTCTATAATTCTCGTTTCCTTGTGATATAAATTCTTAACATACATATTTTGCATTTTTATTTTACAGAGATATTGACCTCATCTTTGCATTCAGTTGCATTGACTTTATTATATATTACTTTGTATGATTCATTTAAATTGAATTGCATTATTATACTTCACTGATTCAACACTTGTGGTGTGTATAAAGACGTGCTCTATATATAAGGTATTTATTTAAATAAAAATTTTATTAATTATTAGTAGAAAATTCCAGACACAGAGATTCACGTTTATTAAGTAACAAAAACTCCCAACGTAATTAATATTTTCAAACGTTACACAAAATGAGTTGAAAATAGCCAGAAGGATGTGGCGTTGGACGAGAGAGGTACTCTCCTCTCTTCTTTTCTCATTCTTAAACTTGATTGAAAGTAAATCATACTGTTGTTGTAATGAAAAGCTGCACCTTCGTACGAGATTCCAGCAGAATGTCCAGGGATCCCGAAACAACCATAAATCTGATGAAGTATTATTAGACAGTTATTGTCGTCAGCTGTAAATGAGAGTTTTCTCTCTCTCTCTCTCTCTCTCTCTCTCTCTCTCTCACAGTTTGGGAAAGACGACACTGTTATGAAACATGGTTAGCTTTATCGGTCAGATTAGATAAAAGATGGCCTGCTTGCCAGAAAGTTCCAGCGACGCCTGTTTCAGGGTTTCTGCAAACTGATGTTATAATTTGTGATTGATTTTTCTTTTGTCTCCTGTTCTTTCTCCTTGTCTCTCAGACCCCACAGAAAGAAAAAAAAAAGAGCACATCCACTTCCATTTCCAATCCAGATATGAAACAATACCTCCGGATAGCAGACAGTCTGGTTATGAGGTCCAGAACGTTAGAGAGTGCAGTGATGGTCTGTAACGAGGTTAACGCTCGGTTCACGGGGAAGCCAGATGGATCTCATCCAAAACTGCACAGAGCCAGCTTCAGTCATTTCCTGCTCCCAGTCCTTCCTGTGTCAGACAGGAAGTTGCCCGGGTTGCGCCTGCCCATTTGGCAGGCACGGCATCGTAACCGGTTTCCTGTGCCCCGTCTCCCCCTCCCATTTTCCCATCGCATTAGCCGCGGGGCCTATTATGTGCGATAATTGTAGATCCGCACCAGAACGAGAGCCAGTAGAGAGCCTGGCACACACTGGTTCCTTGTGTAAATCACTGGGTTGGCTGTGGATCATGGGCTAGGCTCAGCTTATTATTATAGAGTTATTTAGCTTCAAGTATTTTCCAAGGAGTTGGTTAATCATGTCGACTACGTTTCCTCAGATTTGATCCGGCAAACGGACTAATAAGTATGAAAGCGTCTTAAGTGACTTAGTAGACATGATTCTCGGTGTGTTTTAGGGACACAGTCGTGTATGGACATGGGGTATTGGGGTCAAGTACAGAACACAGGATCATTAAATTACCAAATTATTGTTCCTCTAGATTCATTATAGTATGGAACAGAATGCAGCGCGTCATGTTTGGGGTTTTTTATTCTGCAGGCTGGCGATGAGGACGAGGCGTCGGCGAGCTCATGGAGGAGGCAGTCGGCAGGTGAGGTGACCTCGTCTGAGCGTCTCAGAGGTCGGGGCGTGTTGACCAAGGCGAGCGTCAGAGACGGGAGTCGCCCCTGGACCAGCCGTCGTCATGACAACTGACCCTGTGCTCCACTGCTCTTCCACAGAGGTGCGTGTGTGTCTATTTTTACACATTCAGTCAAAAGCTGATTTCGTTTCAGCATTCCTGCGTCGGATCCCAGACACAGAGTAACGTCTGGGATAGAGAATAGAAACTAAATAAAGGAATTAGTATTGTTTCCAAATGTAACATGATGTAGGACAGAGACAATTTAACACGAGGCTACATGACTAAGATGACGAGAATTGAATTTAAATAGGAGTCCAGCACCAGAGCTTACAAAATAGCACTCGATCCAGGGGAAAAAAATTAATAAAAGTAATATATTTTTAAATTCATATTGTATTTAATTTATATAACCATAACTACGTAATGAAGCCGTGTGAAAGTAATTAAATCGAGGTCTCCTCGTTCTGCGCAGGTCCCATGTGAGGCGACGATCTCGTGTGTTTAAGCTCCGCTGCATCTCAATCCTCAGACATCTCCAAGCTGCACGTGAACTCCCCTATAGCTCCTCCCACACCTCCCCTCCCTTCCCCCGACCCGACCCGACCCTGACCTCTCCCACAGCTGCCCTCGTGTGTCCCCGGGACTGGACGCATGTTCGAACAGAGGGAAGGGGAAACGGAGGAACAGGGGGAAGTGCTGCTGAGATTCGGCACAGTTTAGGGTGGATCCCCGGATCATCTGTACTGTGGAAGTGACGCTGGACACCTGAGATTTGGGACGACGTGTTACAGCCGGGAGCATCCTGTATCTCAACTTTAGTTTTTTTTTTCTTTCCTCATGATCAGGAATTTTGTCGGATTCTTGCACAACCCAGGATCAGCACGCAAACGCACAGCTTTGGGGAAAATAATCCCTATTCGTGCTCACGAGTGATCTTTTCTGTCTGTGCGTAAAAATGTTTTCATCTTTTGTCTCAGCCTTTAAAGTGCCAAAGTGTCCCTTTTTTTTTGTTTGTTTCTTTAATTTTTCTCTCTCTCTTTTTTTTTTTTTTTAATCCTCTGTCTTTATGGTGTCACTGGTTATGAAATTGCACATCAGAAAATGGCAACCAGCATTAAATGCTTATATATATACTTCTTTTTTTTTTTTCTTTCGAAGACAAGCTGCTTCTCAAACAGCGCAGGATAACAGAGCGGGATCACGGTCCAATCATCAGTATGTAGATAAATATATGTGTAAAGAATTGGGTGGTTTGGATGCTCAGAGTGGAACTTGTGGAACACACACACACACACACACACACTCGCACGCTTTGCACAGACAGGAACAAGGCATAAAGAGAAAAGCGGAGTGGTGGTTTTATTCCCAGTGCCCAGAGGCTGAAAGCGACCGAAACACTTTGCTCCCATGGTGCATTGCTGCGGGGACGGGACGGCGCTTCGGCACCACAAATAGAAACAACATCTGTATCTTCCTGCACTACAGTACCTGCAGACTCGGGTGTTGCAGTGACGTCACAAGCCACGAACTCCGATTGGATAACGAGGGGGTCTGATGTTCCAGCAGCGACTGTGATTGGACGGAGCTTGTACTCTGAAAATGATCAGGTTCAGCCTCAGATGATGATTTTTCTTTGTCTTTTTTTCTCTTTAAACATACCGAAATGCTGTTATGAACATGCAACACAGAAAACAATGGAAGTCGTGGGTCCACTGTCCTCTAGTCCCTGGAAAGTCTGTCCATATTTCACTGTATTCATGGAGTCTGTCTGTCACTCTGTCTGTAACAAACCCGTCCTGCCTTGCTGTGTGTGTATAACTAGTTTCTTTGTCCTACTCGAGTTCTTAGCGTCGTGCCGTCACGGCCAGCGTTTCCCATTCCAGCGCTGTCCGCTTCTGCTGTTCTCACGTAGATAGACGGGCTTCGTCTAGACGTCTCGTCTGAGCGCTTGTTGCACTTGAAATAATTAGTAAAGAGAGTTACATTTCCAGTTCGAGTATGTTGCTGATTATGTAGAGAAGTGATGCGTCTTTTTAAATGTTTCGCTCAGATTGAATCAACTACTAAATTTTCTAAGAGAGAGAACAAAAACAATGTGTGTGTGTGTGTGTGTGTGAGTGAGTGACAGGAGAGATTGACTGCTTTTAAGATATCGTACATTATGTTTGACTCAGCAGTGCTTCCACACAATAAAAAAATCCTTTTACCCGACAATTAGTTTTATCTAAAATCGCTTTATCGCTTTTAAAAAAAAATAAATTCCACAGGCCCAACTGACTCCACTTCCTGTATCGGGGTTTCTCTGGTTGCTGTATTACACTAACACCATTCACAGCTTCCACTCCAACCCCAACCTGTCTACCAACCCTACCCCCCCCATCCCCCCCCCCGACGACATGCCGCCCCCCCCGACGACTGTCCTCGTTGTCATTTTATTGGCTGCTGAAATGTAAAATGACGATGTGGCGGACAAACAGTGCCACGTTTTCCACAAAGTCAGCACTTGCAGCTGGTTGTATTAATTGAGGTGCTAGATCATTTTTGCTTGTTTCTGTTTTGGGTAAAATGTGCAACGCTTAGAAACCGCGATCATGGCTACTTACGCCGCTCCCAGCAACTTGTCGTGTTGGTTCTGGTTGCTGCGGTTCGGAGCCGGACAGGATCGAGTGCGTCGTCTAAAACTGAAGTGTTAACAAATGTTAAATAAATGAGTTACATAACATTTGAACGTGGCTTTAAAACAGTACGTATGGAACAAAACAAGTGCACTGCAGTAATGGCGCAGACGTCTTCATGACTCTTCAGTGCTGGAGTATTCGTGCGGTTTGGCATAAAATGTATTATTTTAGAGCGAGCTGGAGTAAAACAGTGTCCTAATGCTGTAGCTGATTATCTCGTTTACTCTCATGGCTTCAGGAAACAGCTTCTTGTTTTTATCTTTGCACTAAAATAAGATTTTCTTTCCTCCCAAGAAAAATATTTCTGATCAAAACAATAAAAAAAAAATAAAGATTTCTATTAATTTCAATTCTTAAAGTCTGCAAAAAATAATAATACAAATAAAGTGGACTTTCAGTAGTGCAACTTTACACACAGTTCTCCGGTATTTAAGTTTTTTGCTTAATTTACAAATATGAAAACATGGCATCAGCTGTTCAAAGGAGATTATCGTGTATTTTGGACGCCTTTAGTATTGTTTTATAGTGTAGCGAGAAATAACAATCAGGAAAGACCATGGAGGTGGAGGGTGTGTCCAGACTTTTGACCGGTACTGTACGTATGTAGGGCTGCACGATTTGATTTTTAAAACTCATTGCGATATGTAACTATTAAATGTATAATTTGGTGTGCAAATAAAGGCACAAATGATGTCATTTAACCCAAAAACAGTTTTAACAAACTCTACGTAAATTCCCAATCCTGCGTTTTTTTTTATTTAATTTGTTTAATTGGATTAACAGGTCAATTTTTGATTCAGAATAAACCTACACTTAATTGTTTAGAAGCATTTGCACCAGACAGAGGGTCAGAAATTGACAAATTTCTTAAAAATATACAGAGGTGCGTACACAAATCCTATAATTGAATAAAACTCTGGGTAAAATATGACTCGAGTAAAAGTAGAAGTCCTCCAATTACATTTCTACTTGATTAAAAGTGTGAAAGTTCTCACCTTTTAAGGTTATTTACTGTAAGTACTGAGCTTGTATTAGTTCACAGTAGCCTTTACACCAGTTTTAAAGTCTCTGTGTGTGTGTGTGTGTGTGTGTGTGCGCGCGCGCGCGTGCCGTGTTCCTTCGCCGTCTGCAGCCGATTCAGATTACAAACACCTGCTTGAAATGGCAGCAAGACTATTCATACACTTACACAAAGCACTCAGCAGGGGGCGATATTCCAGTTTAGATACTACCAGCCACTGTGGTCATTTAAAGCGATGCAGAAATGCAGTGAAGTAAAAGTACAGATATTTGCTGTATGATGTAGTGGAGTAAAACGAATTTAAAAAAGGCGTCCTCTAATAAAGCTACTCATGTAAAGTATTGAAGTAAATTGACTTGGTCACCTTCCATCTGTGAAAACAGCTGTCCCACAGCTTTTGCAGAAAATACGCACATTTTCTTGATTAGTGCAGTGCTGCCACCTACTGGACTGGAGTGTAGTGTAAACCTCGACCCAGAGACGAAAAACAGGACATTGTTTTTGCATTTCTGTAGATTTTCCTAGATTTTTATTCTCCGTTGTGTTTATCCGCTCCATGTACAACTGATTAATGAAAACAGAACAGACTGAAAAGCTTGCTTTTGTTTATTTCACATGAAACTTGAAACACCTTAATGAGACGACGAAGCAGCACTGCAAAGCAAAACAGAACTACTTTAAATTGTCTTGATTTATACTTCAATTCATAAACATTATTCATAGGTATGATATAAAATATCGGCATTCAGTGATGCTCGTTATTTTTTTTCTGGATCTGTAGGATTTTGTTTTTATAACTGGACCTGGAGTTTTTGTTCGACTCGCCCCGTGCTCGCCCGCTCTCTCTCTCTCTCTCTCTCTCTCTCTCTCTCTCTCTCTGTCTCTCTCTCCGTGTCCTCACATTGACCGTTGTACGATCTCCAGACATCACATGTTCATGACCATAAACTGACTCCAGTCAAGACGCATTCATTAAAAGACTAAAGACACGAGCAATAACAAATCCAGGCGCAACCAGCGAGAGAGAAATCGCTGCTGTATAGATTTAAATTATTTTTAAAAAAGGTTAAATTAATTTGAAACGTCCCCCTTCTTGGTTAAACGTGTTCAGTTGTGTTTGTGTAACTTATAAACTCTCGTAGTCTGTAAAGGTCATGCCGAAACACTCCGATGTTTGACTTTTCTTTTACTTTTTTTGTTTATTTGCCCTTAACCACATCCATTGCACTCCATTGGTTTCCTTCTCAGTGGTGAAAAAACCAAAAAGCAAAAATTGACACGTATTTGGTTTTTCAGCGAATGTACAGCCAGAGAGTAGATGTGTATATATTTGTAAAGGTTTCTTTTTCACACAAAAATAAAGTTTCTAATTTCTACCCTTTGGAGGAGAGAAGAAGAAATCAATGCAAAATCCGAATATGTATCTTTTGCTTTGTGCCTTTATCATTCCGATGTCTTCATGATTTTTAAAAAAATATATTTTAACATACAAAATGGCCTTAAGTGTGTTAAAATTAGTTAAATACTGAATTCTGAATTTTTCTTTTTCATGGTCTCCTATTTTTATGTCTACCAGTGTTTTTTTGTTTGTTTGTTTGTTTGTTTGTTTGTTTTTTCAATTTGTCTGGGGTTTTTTTAGGAGAAAGATCCTTATTTTGGATTCTTGTTTTGGAAAAACGTATTTAAAATAACTTGTAATTTTGTAAAGTTGGCCTTTAATTTTATTCCCTTTTAATTTTATCACCCGTTTCATTATTTTATTTGTTTGTATCTTTCCACTGTACGCTCCTGGAGAGTTTTTTTTTGTGTCCTTTTTCATGTTTTAAATATGACATTATTTTGTTTATCTATCTATATATCTATCTTTGCCAGTAATAAGTAATGCACATCCACTATTTTTCATAATTTTGCAGTTATTACGTAGATATGTTATAGACCATAATGCTTAAAAATGTGTATTGTAGGTGCATTGGGTTCAGGTTCATAACTGCTGTTCCTCACTCCGACCTCCCGAACTCGCCAGTGTCTTTATATGTTGCCAAAGATAGACAGACCTAGACAGTCCTGGGTCTTGGATACACACACACACACGCGCACACACACACACACACACACACACAGATATANNNACAGTAGGTGTAGAATTAATCATGAGTACAGTCTCTCACACTCACTCACTCACTCACACACACACACACACACACACACTGTTATGAGTCTGTACACTCAACCATGGGACGCTTTTATTTTATATCTTTGCTAGAGCAGTGTCTGTGAGTGGTGTGTACACACACACACACACACACACACACAGGTCAGGGCCTCTGCTGTTCCTAATCTATTTTAGCATCCAACTTTTTGTGCATGTTTAAGCTAAGCGCGTTGTGCATGTTGTTAGAGAGCTCTCCTCCGGCTGCCGAGTCGACAGCAGATCATGTATTCCAGTTAAGTAATAAAATGTGTGTAACATGATCCAACATCTGGTTTGTGGTTATTTATGTTTTTTTGTTTTTTGTTTTGTTTTTGCTTTCAAAAATGTCTGGGCATCTCGCCTCACCGCGCCTCACCGCGCCTCACTCCGCTCATCGTTCTTATGTAACACATTAGCCAACACACTTCAACATCTCCATTATGTCACAGATTCGTGTGTGTGTGTGTGATGTGCTTGAGTGGCATTCCTGAGAGAAAACTACGAAGGAAAATCTTTTGATAAAAGCAATCTGATGACGGTATTGAAGTTAAATCATTTAATTTATAAAGTCTTGACAAATTACAAAATATTTATTCACATGTTCATTCATGTTCACTAACCGCTTCATCCTGGTCATGGACTCAGTCGAGCTAATCGCGGGAACACTAGCTGTAGTACTTGTTCACGGATTTTTATATAACTCCTCAGTTAAAATTATATTAAGACAAAATTAGGCATAATTAGGGTAATGGCCGATTTGAGTGACGGCTGCATTGCAGGTGTTAAACCGCTAAATGTCTGTGATGCATCACTTTAGCTAATCTGGAATCACAGTAGTTTAACGTGCATGGGTGTGGAGGACTGGGATCAGCCAAATGCAAAGTAACGTTAGCATATAAATTTGCCAAAATTAGCCACCATAGAATTTTAGCTAAACTAATGCTAAGCTAGCTAGCTTGTGGTAATTGGCCTAAGTAGGCGTGTTCTATTCAACAGCCAGGTGCTGTTGCCCATTTATGGATTATCCAGGGATTCGGGCGGAGCCAGCTTCTGCCAATAATTGAGGTTCAAAACCACTGTTAAGAAAACCTCTGGGTGACGTCGGTTTGTCCAGCTCGAACACTGCACATAGTCTATGGGTCTATTTAACGTCTGTTTACTAACGTGCTATCAAAAAATAACCCTTGATTAAATCAGCTAATAATTACACTTTGTGTCATTGTTTTGTAGCTCGCTATTGGTTTGTGAAATACCAACAAACCTGATTTTCTTTTTTTACTATTAACTAGCTAATTAGTGCAAATAGCCATAATGTTAGAAAACAAGCAATCTCTTGTTTTAGTTTGTTAGTTTGTTTCTACACTTGCAGTTGATGTATAATGAAAGGTTCTATAGTTTTTAATACTAAATATAATAAACCTATTTAAAAAAATTCAACACATCCATTAAAAACACTTTCTTTCCTGGTTAAGTCTTCATTTATATTATCATTGTGTATGAATGACAAATACATGACCTACAATCCCTACTGCGCAAAATTCACTTTTTGGTCATTTTTGCACCGGATATAGAAAAGAACGTGAGGGGAAAATAAACATTCTCTGTTTTTTTTTGTCCTTTTTTGCATTGCCTTGAGTTTAAACAAGCCAGTTAGATTTTTTTTTGTCTTTTTTGATGTTATATGAGAATAACCCCTCCACTGACCTGAACGGGGTGTGGCTTATTGACACTGAAATGGCGCATTTGGAGAAGGGGTGAAACAGATGGAGTCTGAGATACCGGAGCGCTAACTGACCGAGTTAAAAGAAATTAAAGTAATAATAAAATATGGGATAAAGGGGTTTGGTTTAGAACAATCAGTTACAGCCTGTGTAAGTCTTATTCCCTCCCCAAAAGTCGTGAAATTCAACATGAATTGCAGGCAGCATGTAACACCAAGTAAGTGCAAACTTCATAACTCGCTGCAGTGTGTTTATAAATAGCTGTGTGTGTGTGATTCAAATCATACCTCACGGCCCTTTTAACAATACTGTTTAAATACCATAAAATAGGTTCTGAAATTATTAATAATAAAAATACATTAATAAAAACAGTTACATAGACATAAGATACACAGTTTAAAAAAAGACGTAAGTCTCAATCATAATGTCTGGACCTCATTTACCATCATTTAACTTAGACAGAACAGTACAGAGCGCAAACTGGATACGTGCCGATGGAAGGAAATTACTCGCAGCACCTCTGCTTTTGTGGACGTACGAGTCTGTGTAATCTGTTTATTTGATTCAGATATCATTCGTTATTATTCTAATGACTGATTTAAATTGTACTGTACAGCATTTTGAGAGAACAATAGACACAGTTAAAAAGGCAGTTTTAAAGAAATCCAGATGTACAGTAGATACAGATCCTTAATTAACAGGCCAGGATTTTCCTTCCCACATGATCATAACGATTGTGTCCTGAAGTTTTTGAAGTCTTAATTTCACATCCTATCTTTGTGTACTGAAGCACTTTGAAGTCTTGGCCCAGTTTGGAGCGTTCTTTAATAATAAAAAAAAAAACTAAACAAAAAAAAAAAAACTGGAAGACTTTAGTTATGATTCTGCAGCATGCATTATTCAGACACTGGTGAGTTTTTCCTTATAGCGTTTTTCAGCGATGATTAGATTAAATAAATTTGCATTAGGTCTATAGATCAATAGAAAGGAAAATGAACCTTTAACATCAGCACAGGGATAGAAGTATATTAAAAGTAAACATTGTAATGCAGTCGAGTGTAAATATTGAATGGAATTAAAGTGACGGTGACCTGAAATAATGATCATCAGTGTACACATTGTAAACAAAATATCTCAGTAATTTGTGGTCAAATCCCAGAGACAGTCCTGTTGTCTGCCAGTACGTGGTCTCGAGGCGAGTATAGTCCTGAGGTCACAAAGATTTTAATGCAAGGAAAACCACTAAGCGATTATCTTTTTTAATGAACCTAATCTAAATATTAGGGTCATTATTAGATATTTATATACTGTATATCTAACTAAATAGTCTTAGTGTGTCTAATATTAGACATATCTACTAAGTCCTGATATTCACTAGATTCAATCTGATATTGCAACAAAGGAGAGCGACATGGTGGTGTAGTGGTTAGCACGATGATCTCCAGGGTCAGATTCGATAGACTTCTTTTCTATACATCTCACAATAAAACTGCATCACTGACAGACTGTGTGCTTTTACACTGACTTGTTTATTTATTATAATTAATGTACAACAAAACAAGATCTTGGAGTTTATAAACGATTCCAGTTTAGAGAAAAAAAATGCAACACTCAGTGTAATTCCTGCCCCAAGAGATCTCAGTTAGCGTCTGTCGCAATTTCGATTTCTGACCACTAACTGCAATAATGTGTACTTGGAGCCGAGTGTGGCCGTACACACGCTGATGAGCAAATCAACAAAACATTGGCATCAAATCTGTGAACCAGTAACACAAACTCAGCTCAATGTTGGGTACACCCAATCCATCACAGGGCAAACAAGCACACACTCGCACACTACAAGCTATTTGGGAACACCAGTTAGACTAATCTGCATGTCTTTGGACTGTGGGAGGAAACCGGAGTACATGGAGGAAACCCACCAAGCACAGGGAGGAAAACCACCAAGCACAGGGAGAACATGAACCCCAGACCCTGGAAGTGTGAGGCCATAGTGTTATCCACTCCAAAATTTGTTTGAGGTAACATCAGTGGTGAGGTTCTGCACAACCTGCAAAAGCTGTTACTGGTCTTAAGTGGTATTTTTCAGGCAGATATATACATTTCCATCCACTTTTACCCAAGAATCTAGAGGGTGTCCCAAAAGTCTCCATTTGTACAGAAAACGTCTTCCAAACATTTTCATACATAGTTTAGATTATGTTTCTGGGCTCACCGGTGGATTCGTTTCCACCACTCTGTGGTTTCATCTGCAAGGACCAGGTTAAATTCCCAGTCAGAGTAACCATAGGTCGAACAAGTTAACAATATGTTGAATATAATATTCAACTATCGCGTTTATAGTCTGTAAGAATGTTCTAGAAGCTTCCCACACCCTGGACCCACACTTAAAGCATGGATGACGAGCTCCCGCGTGGATTTCTACTTCACTGGCTGAAGGTGGACGCATTTACGAATCACCGAAGCATCAAGCAGAAAACTAGGAAGCATCTCGTGCGACAAAGATAAAGCTTTGGTTAAGGGAAGTGTGTTAAACGACAACTTGGCCGAGGAAAGGAACAGTTTGTGTACCAACATCTGTTCTTGTATGTGTAACACCAGCATCATCATCATCTACAGATGGTGGGTGTGTATGAGGTAATGTCTAGGTATGCAGTGTGTGTGCGCGCGTTGGCGTGAGAGTTCTGATGCGCCCGGTCTGTGTTTGCCTATCTGTGTACATCGGCATGTGATGAAGGTCCACACCTTTGAGAGACATTTCTTTAATTAGGACACCTTTTAGAGACCTTGTGAAGACAGCAGGCGTGTGAAAGGTGTTTAAACTGTGTGTGTGTGTGTAAAACCGCAAATAGCATAAGACAATAATAAATAGCACAGTGATGTTACTGAACACCCAATACAAAATAAAAAATAAAAAAACCCACAATGACTCGGTATTTCTTTTCTTCGTTTAATACCAAATTCTGACAAAATATAAAACCTAAACTGTAATGACAATTAATATAAAATAAATGAAACAAAACAAACACGTTTAAACTAGCTGCTTCAATTTCTTGAAAAAGCATCAACATTAACATTAAGTTTTCATATTTCAACAAAGATTTAAAATAACAAAATTGATTTCAAGCTATTTTTTTTTCCTCCATTCTCAACTAAATAGTTCATAAAGATCAGAAACAACAGCAGAAGCTAAGAAGCGTTCACATGAATTTGGGTGTTTCTTTTTTGTTTTTTTTACTCTGCATCTACATAAAAATAAAAAATCGAACGTAGAAGTGGGTAAAGTCAGTGCAAAGGTTTTTTTCCGATTCGGATTCCAGTCCGTTGGTTGTGTTTCTGAAAGTCTCGTACTCTGTTTTAATGCTGATGAACTGGACCTGGTGTTTTGTGTCTAACTGGATAAGACGTTGGTCTGGAGAAACGTCGGCCAGTTCAGACGGATCTACTGCGGCGACAAGCTTCAGGAATCCCGCAGATTCCGACTGGGGAATCTTTGCAAAACCTTGTTTTAAATTTGTGGTGTATCCAGGCCGTAAGATAGTGTGCATGTGTTCCGTTTTAAAGAGAGCATGTGTGTGTGCGCGCACGCGTGTGTGTGTGTGTGTGTGTTCAAGAGATGGGTGTGTTCACCAGGAAGTCCACTAGCTGTACTTTTAATCCTCAGGCAAACAGATTACGGTGGTGTGTGTGTGTGTTTGCCGAGTACAAGCTGCAGCATGTATTTATGTGCGCGTTTGTGTGCTTTGCAGTTTGTCCAGGAACGAGCTGTAAAGCACACAAACGAACGAAGCAACAATTATTCCTAAAAATTCCAGGAAATTCTCCCGAAGTGAAACGCGGCGACTCCTCCTGCGATGACGCTTTTCCGGCGCTGATCATCAGGAAGAGGTAGAGCTTCCTTTAAACTCCAGCTTCCTTTTGGAGACCAGTAATTGGCGCGCACACACACACACACACACTTTTTGAAAGTTCAATACAGATGATAGATTCCATACTTTCTCACTTCCATTTATTCTTTCTTCTCCTCTTTCTTTCTTTCGGTCCTTAAACACTGTTGGATAGTGTGGGGTGGTTCTGCTCTAGGCTATAGGTGTGTGTGTGTGTGTGTGTTAGGATCTATGTAAACTGGACAAGAGAATGTATACACGAGCTCCTACATGCTGGACGAGGCTGTGTGTGTGTGTATGTATATATACACGTGTGTGTGTGTGTGTGTCTACACACTGGGAGAGGGCTGGGGGTTGGCAGCGGGCGTGTTCTGCCGCGGCACTGTGTACATGGCGCCTAGGAATTGATCGGCGATGCGTCCTGCCTCCCTGAGGCCGCTCAGCAGAGCTCCGTGTACCGTCGCCGGATAGTTCCGGATCGTGTGCTCTCCGGCGAAGAAGAGACGAGGAACGGGCTGCAGAGCACACAAACATACAGTTGAAACCACACACACACACATACAGTACACACTACCATAAATAGGCAACAGACTCCAGCTCATGTGTTCATTATTGCCTCGTGCCTGGTTACATCATTCACGAGACTTTACAACTCACTACCTAAGAATGAAAATATTAAGAAGTTCTGTCGAGGTAAAGTCTTTACTCGTCCATGTTTAATTTCATAACATTCCCAACCCAAATCATACCAATTACGTCCCCTGTCCATTCATAGCATGCGCGTGCTAAAAATATTATTCTAGCATTTAAACCAAATTGTTACGGTGATGGAAAACAATCGCTACACACTTTTGCTCACTTGTTTTCTGCTGCATTACAAAAATCTTAACTCAGTAGATTCGATAAACAATTCAATAAATCATAACTCATATCCAGTTCAGCAGCTTTATGATTTGATTCCGATCCAATCCAATATGACCGAGTTTAATGTGTCTTGATGATTCCTAATTATGACTGTACAAAGCTGCCTTGATGACTGCATTATAAAAGTATGATCTGAGAACAGAGCGTTGTGTGTGTGTGTGTGTGTGTGTGCGTGCGTGTGAGAGAGAGAGAGAACACTGTGTGTCTCACCTGTGAGGCCCCAGGTATGGCAGGTCCGGGCGTGATCGGCTGAGCCATGAGGTCATAGTCGTTGCCGGAGGACCCGGCCGCCACGTACGAGTACGAGCCACGAGCCCAGGGGTCTGCACGCCATCGCGTCACCACCGTCTCCTTCGGCTGCCATGGCAACACACAAACCCCTCATATCAATTACACGGTTATTCTTGGAATTTACTAAAACTGTCGCATTACTTCGATCTCCGCCTGAAGTTTAACCTGCACCATAAGTGAACTCAAAATATTATGAACAGTTATGTGCTGGATTTAATAATCTACTTTATAATAA
Source organism: Clarias platycephalus (assembly GCA_030068275.1). NCBI lineage: Eukaryota > Metazoa > Chordata > Actinopteri > Siluriformes > Clariidae > Clarias > Clarias platycephalus. Next base: position 28,746,103 of record JAQQZT010000005.1, read on the forward strand.
TCTACTAATGCGCTACTGTCGCAATGTAAACAAACCCCTGCACCAATAGATATTAATTAGAAAAGATAAAGTGAATATTTTGACTGGGATTAGTTCAT
>JAQQZT010000005.1:28755341-28767427 GCA_030068275.1 Clarias platycephalus
AACGTTGTTTCGTTTCACTGTGTACTAACTGTATATGGTTGAAATGACAATAAAGCCTTTGAACTTGAACTTGAGAAAACACAGTAATATAGCAAATTGCATTTACAAACTTTAAATATCCAAAGAATATCAAACATGTTTAAAGCGTCTCAAAGATAAAATACGGTTGTGTTTAACAGACAAAACCTGAAGTATATACACATAACGTAGCATTTTAAATCAATAATCGGTTGTGCGAGAGAGAGATGATCAGTTATGCACATTTTAATAATCTGCACATACAGTACAGTACACATACAGTAATGCGTGTTCTCTATTTATTAATCCGCGTGTCTCAATACAACCATAAACTCCTGATCGATGTTTTAATGCAACATAACCGTGAAAGATAAGTCGAGTGGTTAAGCTCTTCTCACCCGAGGGTTCCTCTGGCTCACTGTCGTTCTCCTCCTCCACAGGCGGGGCAGGGGGAGGGACCACCTGCTTTCGCTCTTTCTCTGCCTTAGCGTTCCTCTCCTCCTCCGAGTAGTACTCGTCCTCCGAGAGGTTCGCCAGGCTCTCGTCCATCTCCCTGTACTCCACCTGCAGCATGGGTCACATGCACAATCTCCCTTAAAACCGGCTCGCGCACACGAAACACGCGCACACGATTCTCCCACCGCGAGCACGGAATTATACATTACAAGAATGTCTGTGTTTTAGCGCCATTTTTGCACGCGCTTTACCTTCGTTTATATGCAATTAATAAACACCATGTGAGACCACGTGACTTGATGTTACTCGAAATCCTGCAAACTTCAAAACATTTGTACTATTTCGCATTCCTCACAATAAAACTGACACAACAACACGCCTTGTACTATTCAACACACGAGCGTCTCAGCACTAGTGATAAAAACTTTAGGTGTTCACTTTGGCTCTCTTGCGGCGGCTGGTCCTGCGGCCCTCGGCCGAGTCCTGATCCGCCCCTGCCGAACCGGGTAGGTGAGGCAGGGGCGCCCCGCTCGCGTCTCCGCTCGGAGACGCCCTTTCTTTCTTTTTCACGTCCGCTGAAGAGGCAGTGGAGCCGGGCACCGCCCCCGACTGGGAGCTCGCCGAGGTCTCCAGGGCCCGATCGGCCCCGCTCCCTCCCGACGAGGAAGAGGAGGACGAAGAGGAAGAGCCTGGGTCCTTCTTATTCGACAGCATGATGGAGGAAGACAGAGGCCTCTCCTGAAACAAAGGGGAAGAAAAAACAAGTAAATTTTTTACATTTTTTAATAAATAATAATAATAAAACAAAAAAAAGAGCAAGTGAGATGAGGTGTGTGTGAGATGCCAGATGACCGATGTGACATGGGATGGACAATTTTTTTTAAGCAATCGCTTTTCTCCAGAAAGGGAGGATGCAAACTTTACCATGAAATAATTATTTCATCTAAACAACTATTTTTACCTAAACAACAATGTTTAGACAGGCCATTTGTTTTTCTTAAGAATATTCTTTTCTTTCTCTTCTTGAAAATGCTTTTCCAGGTGTGTGTGTGTGTGTGTGTGTGTGTGTGTGTGTGTATAGTTACAAAAGTGCGAAGACTGTATGATTCTCACTGACATCTTTTAACAAGGAAATCACAGAATAAAAACATGACTACAATTATCGTCCCAGTTCGGATTTGTACCTCAGCGGAGGAAAATGTCTGAACCAGACAGAGAAAAAAATCCCAGAGGAGAACCTGTAAAACAGGAAATTACTCCAGAACTTACGAATGCGAATTTAATTCCGCCTACAAAGGGCTTAAGGGAAATGAATGCTTATGTGACTATTAATAAATCAAAGACGCTATTCAGGTCTAGCTAGTGATTGTTTTCTTTTGATATGTTTAAAAAAATTCATTTAAAAAAAATAATAAATAAATAAAATACAGCGACTGCGTGTTTAGTTTTTATGCACATTTCCTCTTATACGATAAGGTAACGTTGCGTTCAGAGCATGCGACATGGGGTTGGGTGCGCGCGCGTTCAGATCATCAGACCGGGGGCCGGTCCAAAAATGTGCGTCGGCCCACCGACATGCCCTATGGTCAGTCCAGGCCTGGTTGATGACTGTTTTAAATCTGTCAGAGCGCGCGCGCTTGTAATTGTGTGCGCGTTAACGGTGTAATTGCATCAGTTCATAGTTGCGTCAGTTCTGCGCATATATGAAAAAATAATTTTATGTGACAAAAATATAGTTCAAAGTTTGTTCAAACAAACATTTATTTGTTTAATATTGTTTTAATGAATTGTAAAACCATTTATTATTATTTTATTAATTTTTTTTACGTGGTCAGCATCGCGGGCCGCATTTGCATTTGTGACGGGCCGCAGGTTGAGAACCACTGCTCTACACACTGAATTGGAGCGCCCCCTTGTGTCAACACAAGCACTTAATCCCTCAAACACAACCCAAGTCATTACTTTACATTATTTTATTTTTTTTAAAAAGACAAAATTTTAACTCAACAACATGCCCCTGATGTGACAGAACAGAAACACAGATGGTGTGTGAATGTGCTGGAGGATGTCTGTAATGATGGCAAATTCACAACAAGTGCACATTACAGTAACCTTGTTTTGTTTTACCCATTTCTCGGTGCACCGGGAAATATCCATTCACTCACTGGGGAATTAAGGCAGAACAAAAGAGAGAGAGAAAGAGAGAGAAAGGTGAGGACACAACTGGAGCAAGGAGGCATTGGGAGGTACAACAATATCACTCTCAGGACGATGGGATCCTTTTCTCTCCAACAGGATCATATTTATAAAAACCTTAACAATATGAAAAGTTAAGAAAGGTGAGATGTGGGGCGGAGTCACCTCTCGCATTTTTTTTGTTCAGCAGCATACACTTTTCTAGACATTTGTAATCAAAAGTATAACATTTAATAAATCAGGTTTAATTCAGACAAACGTGCGGGTCTTTGAAACAAATGGCCCATGACCTTCTGTAGTGTCCGTACTAACCGTTGTGTGTGTGTATAAACGTGTAAATCTTTCATTTTCATTTAATTCAGAAGGTATTTACTTAAGGCATCTATTTTCCTCTTAGTGTCATTGTTAGTGGATATAAATTATTTACCGTCCCAGTAAAATGAGGTGCGAGTCAGGACTTGACTCCGTACGCTGCAGATTCATTTTTGTAAGTTGTGATGGTGTGTTACGTACGTGAGAGCCCACAGCGTTCAAGAACGCTGACCCTCACTGATTATCAAAACTTTCCTAAATATGGAGAACATCGAAATGATTAACGATATATCAAACTGTTTATAAAATGATGCTCGTTTCAGCTTCGTTACCGACGAATGTGAGCGTAAATTTTTATCCACTTGCTATTTATTTGACTTGTATTTACTGAATTTCACATTCCATTATTTGTACTTATTTAAATGTAAGCGCGGTGTCGTTGAAAACGCCTCATTAAAATCGGTTAAAAATCTATAAAAACATTTTTACACAACTACACAGACATATAATTAGTTAACAGGCCAATCTTCCCAGGAACAAATATCACAGATGCATTCACACCGATCAGCCATAACATCATGACCACCTGTGTGATATTAGATAATTCACATTTTGCCACCAAAACAGCCCTGACCCATCGGTTCACAGACTCCACTAGACCTCTGAAGGTGTGTGTGGCATCTGGCATCAAGCAGATCCTTTAAACCATGAGGATGGATCGGTCTTATTTTTCCAGCACATCCCACAGAAGCTCGATCGGATTGAGATCTGGAGAATGCGAAGGCCGAGTCAACACCTCGAACCCACTGTGATGTTCCTCAAACATTTTTGAGTGTATATGGATCTGAGAAGCACTGGGCCAGACTGGGACATCGTGGCATCTGACGACAGAATCATTCGCAATAGGCAGAATTCCAAAATACATCGATGGAGAAGTCACGGTGAGGTCTAAGGACAAAATCACGTCTTGGCTCAAGCGAAGGGAAGAGAAATATTCCAGTGCTGAGCAACGCAGCGTTTAATTGGACAAAAACGCAATTAGTACAGGATGAGTCAGCAATAAAACAGGCCTGATTAACTACATTTTAATAAAAAAAAAAAAAGAGAAAAAGACCACATTGATATCAGCCCCAGGACCAAAACAAACCTTAACTTGATAACAGACATGACATTAACTGGAATTAAAACCTCATTCATGTCAAAAGCTGGGACAAATAAATTACTAAATCAGGTGTGTAGTATTTTTAACCTTCTTAGTGCATATTTATCGCATAAAGAAGATAATCTAACGGGTTACAGATAACACCATACGTCTTAACAGGCTAGTTCTCCAGCTAGCAAACCTGCTATACAATACAACACAATGAGCACACTAGCCTGAGAGGTTATTTTTAATCCCACTCGCATTTATTCCAAGTCTCTCCTACTCCTTCCTGATTGGTGAGTTCTAATCCAGCTCCTGTGTTTTGATTCGCTAATAGAGCAAATTCACATTCGAACTACCAATCAATCGTACAAAGGGGCGAGACTCTTCCGGAATACGGGTATGTTTCGAAAAAACCAATCAGTCGCAACAGCGTTAGCTAGCTAGCTAGCTCATCTTAGCTTAGCTATAATTGCGCCTCGAGCAGTTTGGGTTTAAAAAAAAAAAAAAGCAACAACGATTGCGCTCTAGCAAACAGTAAGACGAAATCAAAACACAACATGTAATACTTGAATATAACAATTCAGCGTAAATAAATTTAATTTGAATAACCCCAATTTCTAGAAAGATATAAATATATTTATGTTATTTACCTCTTGTTAGCTACCGTCCGGCACAAAGGAAGCAGATGTGTGAGTGCAGCTGAGGAAACGGCCAATCAGATAACCGAATAGGCGGGACAAATGGTTTTCTAGCTTTATATTGGTCGAGAGTTCCATCACTCAAATCTTGAGCCCTGGGGACTTCACGTTTAATTATAAGCCTATGTAAAGTTGTTCTGTATAGATAATATAATGTAAAATACCCGAATGCTAAATAAAATTATATCTAATATAATCACAAGATCGGACAATGCTCTGAGATATTCTGGATATTGCATATACACCATTGTATAGAATAATTTATAATTAATCATAAATAATAAATATAATTAATTTATGATTATAATTCATATCAATATAATGTGATTTTTATAGGTTGTATTGTTTCATACGAAGTTTTTGAGAAAACTGTTATATAATATTATACATTATTTACGGTTTTTTAAGAACATTGCTAATTATTGGAAATAAAAAGTCACTTTAAATTTCAAATGTCTCATTATTGGAAATTTTTTAATGTGTTATTTATATATATAATAGAATATTAATTGGAGATTTTTTTATTATACTGAGTAGTAACACATTACCTGTACGGTGAGTCGAAGCCCCGCCCCCAGGACGTTAGTTCCTGTTTCAGGTGTGTGTGTGTGTGTGTGTGTGTGTGTGTGTGTGTTGGGCGTGAATTCCTCGGCGACGACTTTTTTTTGTTTTTTATTAAAAATACAGCAGTAAGAGTGAATTCGGGTTCTTTGGATAATTGAATTCACATTTTCACCATTAAGTAGAGCTTTAATCCGAGAGGTGAGTGGAGTGTTTAGGAGACACCTGAGGTCAGACTCACAACACAACACCTTATTGTTAACTCTGACTGTAAACATAACAACAAACTATTTTTGGAAAAATTATGATTATTATTAATAATGCTAGTGTATGATGTGACCCTTGGTCGTGTCGAGCAGGTTATACTCTGCTGAATGCTACAAAGTAAATCAAAATGTAACAAACAACAAAGAAAACTGACCCAGTGTTGAAGTTTTGTGTAAGTGAGCAGTGTATTTGAAAGGAGTCTCCAATTTCAGTGTTTTATAACAGACAGAGCTAATGTTATAACTTCAATTTTATTCGTATAGCTTTGTTTTAAACAATGGACATTATCATTATCATAAAGCAGCTGTACAGAAACACACACACACACACACACACACACACACACACACACACACACACACAAATTCCCCGTAGTTTGTGAATGACAATCAGGTGTTGAGCTAGCAACCTTCTGTAACCGTGTGCTATAAGATGATAAATTTAACATGACGTTCTGCTGAAATGATCAACTATTCGCTGCGAAACAATATTTCTGAAACAGCAGTAAGTCTGCAAAACTGGACAGTCCACATTGCTGTTTCTCTGTAAGTGTCTTTTTTTTTTTTTTTCTTCATATTCCTTTCAGGAGAGAAAAAATGTGAGAATGGTAAGGGAGAGATTGTTTTTAGCTGATATAGCAGGAACTCGTATCGTTGTTGGTCCAAAACTAAGAAACTGCCGACAGTGGAATATAATCAACTTTATAATCAGCTTGTTAAAGCCTGGTGTTGACTGCTATTCTGTAACAGAGAACCCTATTCCTTAAAAATCTAGTAAAATTATTAAACTAGTGTCATATTTTATTGCTCACATTTATAATGCATTAGAAAAATGCGTTTTGAAACATTAGGGGGGAAAAAAACGTCCTGTTCCCTGATTGCCAGACAATCCTAGAAATAAACAGTCATAGGATAACCACTTGGAAAAATAAATTGCTCAAATGACGTGATGTTGTCTCTCTTTCAGGTCAGCGTCAGGATGAAGACAGAGGGCTCGATGGCCAATAGGCCAGATAACACAGCGTTCACACAGCAGCGGCTTCCCGCCTGGCAGCCCATTCTGTCCGCAGGCATCGTCATCCCCGGCTTCACCATCATCGGCCTGGCCTTCATCGGCATCGGCGTGGCGCTCTTCGTCACCTCGCAGAACATCAAAGTGCTGGAGGTGGGACGTAATACATAAGCTGAAAGTCTGGATTTCCTTTTAGAACGTTGAATGTATTCAAGTTTACTCTTATCTCAAATGTAGATAATTAGACAGCCAAAACACTTGCAAACGGCAGTTATCGCCCACTCACCAGTTCTTAAGAATATCAAAAACAATCTGTTAAATGTGCAAAGTTCACTGGTGGGCAATTTATGTAAAGGTTTTATTTTTTACACTTTGTCTGAAGGATCAAACTCTGATGAGAATGTGTATGTCTGAGTGAGTGTGTGTGTTTTTAAACAACCTGGAAAAAAAAAAGATTGATTTGTGACATCATCAGCACCATCAATAATTACAGCAAGTGAAGGATGTACAAGAACGTTAATAACAATAGAACACAGGCATCAGGGACCTAAAAAGTAAATAAATAGTGTAAAATGGAACTTGGCTCTTTATCAGCTCATTAATTAGCTTTTTAGCCCTTTAGTTTAGTAACGGGAGCATTTGTGCTCATGAGACATGACCGATTCGCCGACCCTAATGTACAGACTGTAACGGCTAAACAGCAAGCTCAGGTTGTATGTTTTTTTGGATTATTGCATAATTTTATATCAAAAGATTAAAAGTATGGCTGCGTTGTCTCAGTAGGAGGCATTGGCTGTCAATCACAGCAGTTGTGCCCACTCATTAGTGTCTCTTAGTGTCTTTCCTTTAACTGGTTTATAACCAGGGATGTGAAAACACATCGCTAATCAGTTTGATTAATATATCCGTAATCAAAAGCAGGTTAGTTGTTTGTCATCATGCGTCATTCTGTGCACTCAGGTGTGCGTTTCTTTACACCATCACCTCCACCATCAATTTCCAGCTTTGTAACTCAGAAAGCCGCGAGTTACAGACTCCTGAGACTGAGTGAAGCAGTTTACCCGAGAATTTAAGATTCCCTCATTTCAAAAGGGCAAACGGTATTGAGTGTGTCGAAAGGATGTTCAGTTTAAGTGTATTGTGAATAATGCTGTGTTCGAGGTAAAGTCGCAACTTTCCTTTCTACAAGCAGTAAAACCACAGAAAGCTATAATCCACTGTCGAAGGACAGTACCATTAGATATTCAGTGTAAACGTGCCGGTACAGTAGCTTTTTATAAGCTTTGACATTGGATAAAGACAACCTTTGAGAGATGTGCACATTTATTGTTTTTACTCTTCACACATCAAACGTGCTGCGGTGGAAAATGGTGTAAATTATTGTACCAAATTGAACGCAGAAGGAAAGTCCTGGGATGAGTACAGGTCAGTTATTCTGATGACAGCAGCAGGGTTTTAAACAAGCCTTCAGTATCTAGATGAATTCACAAAGATTGTTGTACATAAACTGTGGATCAGCAACTTAAGGCTGTAAGGTTCCCTTTTTGGTTTTCTGCCTTAATATTTCTCATAATATGTGATTTTCCTCTAAGTCAAGAGTATTGACAAATATACTGTATATGTGCCTAAAATAATAACACCACAAAATTTTGATCTTTCATGTCTTTATTGAGAACAACCATAAAAACCTCATAATGTTTTTTTGCAAAAAATGTGCGGAACCTTGAGTTAATGACCTCAAAAAAGCTCAATGGCGTCAGGTGTTAGCATTATTAGCATCAGCATCTTAATTAGCATTAGTACCTGGAGTCTTGTTAAGAAAATGAGTGTGGAGGTGTGGTCTAGATCTTCTTTTACTGATTAAAAACACTTAAACATTTTGTTTCAACTCAATAAAGATGCTATAGAATTTGAAGAGAGCCATGCACATGAGACCTCCTAAAGAACATGACGGAGGTAGAGCAGTTCTGCTGGGAAGAATGGACTAAAATTCCTCCTGAACGATGTGCAGGTCTGATCCACGGCTACAGAAAGCGCCTTGTTGAGGTCATTGCTGCCCAGGGGGCGGGGTCAACCACTAATTAATTCCAAGGGTTCACTTACTTTTTCCACAACCAGTTTGAAATGTTGTATGACACAATGCTATTTTTCTTATGCTAATTATATGAATGCAATTGGATTGCTTTTACCCCTTTGTTGTGTAACAGACCGACTACACAGGCACCACAGGCAATTCTAGCTGTTCCCAATGCATTGACCCCACTATAAAAGGCTGTGTGTGTGAAGTCCAGTTCTCCCTCAGTGAGCTATTCCAGGTACTGCCCTTTTCACTCAGCTTTCTACACTCTGTGACCTGACTAATCATGACCGTCCATGATGAGATGTACTTTGTGTTTTCAGGGTCCTGTCTTCTTCTACTACGGACTGACTAATTACTATCAGAACTACAGATCTTACAGTGTGTCCCAGGATCCCAACCAACTAGTGGGAGACAAACAGTACTTTCTGGTACATTCTTGCTTTGCGCATCATTTCTACTTTCTAATGGGCGGATTTCTTGTTAATTATTGTTAAATATTTATTTCAGCTTAATTAAGTACTTTTTTTTTTTTTTTTTTTTTTTTTTTAAATACCTGAACAGTCTCCAGCAAGCACCTGCTCTCCGTATCAGTATAACTCCAGCTCGACACCTATTGTTCCCTGCGGATCCATAGCAAACAGCATGTTCAATGGTACTGCTACCACTACATTACACTGCACCTGACACCTGTTTCATGTCGAAACCCATTTGCTTAAGGCTAATATATTATCTCTCGAGTGAAGCTGTACGTGGAATGTTTTGTTCTTGGCTATAACGAACCTACGATTTCCAACGCCAGACACACAAACATTTCCTCCTTTCATAGGGTGCCATTACTTTTGTCCTAATTGAATAACTAGTCTTATTTATCTTTAATACGGATGTATTTTGGATTAATATATATGGATTATTATATGACGATAATCCCACAGCATTGGTCTTAAATTTGTCTGTGCAGTTGAAGTAAAGGGAGTCGCCTTGTACACACACACACACACACACTTAGGAGTTTTTGCGACTTCTTTTAAAATATAATTGTGCAATTTTGCAATCTCTTTTAACACCTATAACCCTTGAATATTTAAAGCAAGGAATTTTTACACATCGTGAAATAAAACGCATTCAAACCATCCAAGCTTTTCAATACTTAACTTACCAACACGTAAGTATTGAATTAAGTCAGATATTATTTATTTATTTACTCTTGATGATGTTTTTTTTTTTTTTTTCCATTCACCGTGTCTCTGTACCTTCTTCCTTTCCACGATACTGAATAAAAAATAATAATTTGAATACTTTCATTATCTTGATAAATGAGAATTAAGTTCATTTTAGTGTGTGTATAAGCTACAGTATGAAGTCTAGTACAAATGGGAATATTTGACTTGGTGTTTTTAGTGAATGGGATTTCAGCGTTTTTCATTTTCTCGCTGCAATCTCCTGCAAAGCATGAATTCTTAGCACTAACTTTTTTTTTTTTTAGCCTACTGAAGTCAACTGAAACCAAAATCATTCATTAAGTGCTTCTACGTTTTGTATCTTGTTTTTAAACGATCATTTGCTTGTGGTCTTTAAAGGCTCTAATGACTTTTTTCCTTTTCTGTAAAGACTCCTTCGAGCTGTTCCAGATCGTCAATGGGCAGAAGACGCCGGTTCCGTTTGACAGGAAGGGAATCGCATGGTGGACGGATTACAACGTCAAATACAGTAACCCTGCTTTTGTCAACGGCTCCTTCGCTAACGCCTTCGCTGGTATTTATTTAAGTTACCTTCTCACATTATATGGCATCGACAGAGTGAGCTCACCATTCTCAGTCAAACTGGACTAAATAACGATTTGATCGATTAAATTCAAATTCAAATTTTATTTGTCACACGCACGGTCATACACAGTACGATACACAGTGAAATGCTTACACGACCGCACGTGACCTTAAAAATGTGAAAACAATTATCAAGCAATAAATAGTGGAATAAAACAAGAATAAGTTTAGCTATAGGATCCTAGCTGTAGAAAATATAATAAATAAATTGTTTGTCGTATATCATATTCAAATAATTAGCCTATTTAGTATTTAAATAATGTCTCATCCAACAAGCTTATTTTCTCCAGTGTCTTTGTAACAGTCAGAGTTTGTTCACCAACGCAGGGCCTTCAGGACGGAGTAAAATGTGCATTTTCTCAGTAACATGACAGGCTGCGTTCTCATTTTTTATTAACCTTGTGAGATGGAAAACAAGAAAAAAGTTGAGGCTGGTGAGCGGAGAATTTATATCTACTGTTATGAAACTATGAACAGGTGACTTGTTTTGTGGACATTATGCAACATTAACTGTACAGTAGAAGTAAATGTATAAAAAGTATGCAGAATCATTCTAATAATTCTTTTTTTTTTTATATTAACTGAATGAAACACCCTGTTATTGGGAAAATAATCAAATTCAGACTATAAAAGTAATTTTATTCTTTAGAATTCATTTCATGCAATATCACGGGGGGGCAGGAAAAGGAAAATCTATGGGAGATTTTGGACACAAAATGTTAGCTAGCACTCAATGACTGACATGGCAAGATGTTCGATTAAAGAACCTTCCAGATGTCAAGTATTTTGTCAGCCATTTGTATATAATGCAAAAAAGCATACAAAGCAGCAAACTGTTGTGTACGAAAAAAAATGTCTGTGTATAATAGATGAAAGGCGGCACGGTGGCATGTGGTTAGCACTGTGGCCCCGCACCTCCAGGGTTCGGGTTCGATTCCTGTCTCGGAGTCTGTGTGTGTGGAGTTTACATGTTCTGCCTGTGCTGATTGGTTTCCCCTGGGTACTCCAGTTTCCTCCCACAAACCAAAGACATGCAGATTAGGCTAATTGGTGTTCCCAAATTGCCCATGTCAATGTCAATCAGGTGTTGAACTGGAGCCGCTACTGCCACAGGAATGACAGATGTATGCCCAGGGCGGGGAGTATCCGTCGCTACATGTGCCGGGTGGCACGTGTTCAGACCCTGTCCTCTACCAGATGAAAGCTTGTGTTTTCTTTTCAGGTACAACACAGCCCATAAACTGGCCAAAGCCTGTGTACCAGCTGGATTTAAGTGACCAGGCCAATAACGGCTTTCTGAACCAGGACTTCCTGGTGTGGATGAGATGTGCAGCACTTCCTGACTTCAGAAAGTTGTATGGACGGATCACAGGGGGAGATTACGCTAGTGGCTTGCCTGCTGGAAACTATAGCTTGGAAATCACGTACAGTATCCTTTTATCAGCTTGTGTGTGTGTGTGTGTGTGTGTGTGTGTGTGTGTGTGTGTGTGTGTGTGTGTGTGTGTGTGTGTGTGTGT
>JAQQZT010000005.1:28767527-28781679 GCA_030068275.1 Clarias platycephalus
GTGTGTGTGTGTGTGTGTGTGTGTGTGTGTGTGTGTGTGTGTGTGTGTTTTCCAAAATGCCCAGTCACACTTGAATTTGTAAAAAAGATCTTTCCAGGTGCAAATTCTTTACAGTCCACTAAAAGAGCATTATTCAAATTGTAACCACTAGACTTTTCATCTGACTTTTCATTTGCATGCCATGCGTAAGAGCGGTGGAACCCTATCAGCTTACAAATGCACACGGACAGGTTTGTCTGGTTGGGTGGGACAAAAAAAAATCTGAGAAATAAAATTGAGCAACCAAAGGGAGAGAAAGAGAGTTTGTGTCTGGCGTTTAATCACCTACACCTTATTAGTATATTCCAATTAGACTGAATAACATGGAATTAATGTGAATGAAGTTTTATTTTAAAACCGTTGGCACATAACATTCACAAGGATTTCTTTAAAGAATCATTTTTGAGCATTTTTACAGCATATTAGTGTGTGTGTGTGTGTCTCTGTGTTTTGAAGAGTTTCGAATAAAGTCATTTCAGTGTGTTTGGATCCTTAACCTACAATCCAGACTACCCTGTTCTGAGCTTTAGTGGCACAAAGAAGGTAGTGTTCACCAATGTTTCCTGGATGGGAGGAAAGAATCAGTTCCTGGGCATTGCCTACCTTGTCATAGGTTCTCTCTGCGTTGTCATGGCAGTAGTCATGCTCATCGTTTATGCGAAATACAAGTTTTCAGATGACGATAGCGCGTAACGTGTTATACTTGACCTTGTAGTGGGAAAGGGTGTGAATTGTTCTCTTGTACTTTTTCTTCTTCACCAGGTCTCATGTTTTACTGTTACTTTAGTTTGTTTTTGTTTGTTTTGATCATGTTTTAGAGTCCGCCGCTACATTTTACAGGTTTGAATCTGAAATGGAGAACAATGCTGGACTAGGAACATGAAGTATACCATGTTACAGTACTTACGGTCAATAAGACACATCAGTTGAAATCCACAGTGACTAGGATCCTGAATTGAGGGTTTTTTGTTTGTTTGCTTGCTTGTTTTTGACCGCCGGCTGATAACGTTGCCAGTGGGACTTTATTTCTACCTAATGAAAGCGTCAGTGCTTCATGCACATTATCTGTCCAATTCCCTCAAATACTTATCTGTACAATGTGCTGCAACATATCAGCTTCTTTTATGCACCATCACACACGTCATCTCGTAGTCATCAACCAGCCAAGCCACCATAACTCCATGCTATGGCTTAGTGTAACTGCAGGTCCTCCTGGAACTTTAAGTCTACTCTGTTGTCTGCAGTACTTCTACATGAACAGCCTGATAATTTACTATACTTCCTTATTGATTAAAAAAAAAAAATATATATATATATATATTATTCCTCCTATTAAATGGCATCGTAGCTGCGCTAGTAATGTGATACGCCACCCACGTGTGACATCAGCACGTCACAATAAAAACATAGCATCATCTAGTACAATAGCAGAAGAATCATTAAGTAACCACATATTTTAGTATAAATGGATTTAATGTGTCTCAGGGTGGGGAAAAGCTTTACTGACTCCACATTAGACTCCAATTTTTCATCACAAAATTCACTGATGTCACCGTGTTAAACGTGTGCGATCATCATCCTAACGACAGGTTTTTTCCTTCGTATTCACTTTTTATTCGTGTGTTCAGGAAGATGAGCCGTACTCTTAGGGTCTGGTTGCACCAAAGCTTGGTATCAGAGTGTGTCTCAGGGAATGTCTGAAAGCTGATTTATTTGCTTAAAAGTATTTTAAAATACCTACAGCCATAACTGAAGGCCATCACACTGATTTTTATATTTCGATGTTAATTTAAATTCAGTCACAGTCACGCCTAAGCACATCCTGTACATAATAATTTCTGAGACTGTTATTTAAAAGCAGACGCAATTTAAATGTATTAAGGATTAAAATTGATATATTTGCTTTTCTGACTTTATGAAGCCATATTTAAAAGTGATTTGAAATAACTGTATTATTAAAAAATAGTCCTTATTTAATATTATTTAGTTGTGTCAGTTGTGTACGTTTTGTATTACGGGACTTTTCTCTGAGAAAATTTTTACTTCCGTGTTTAACTTTCTCTCTAATCAAATCGAAGTGGGCCGGGATTTTTCAGGGACTGTTGTGTTTTATATTTTTTTGTATATTGTTGTCTCAGGCTGTGTAACCCAGCAGTGCCTCAGATGTATTCCAGATAATGGTTGACTGTGTGGGAATTTGTGTATCAGGGTGTGTACTGTACATTTGTGGTCAGTGTAATATGTTTGTAAAACCGTGTTTTGTAACCGTGTTGGAAATGTTTTGTTTATGCCAGTGTATCACAACAGTGCCTTAGTTGTATTTATGCCAAACAGTACCCTCCAAATAAAGATAAAGATGATGATGATGATGATGAGCACGGGCTCTGTGCATGGAACCCTCTTTGTTAAATAAGTTTCTAAGAATTGTAGCTTTAACGTCAACATATAGGTGTTGATTCAATTTCTGTTTAACACTATGATCCCATCTTAATATTCTATTAAACAGACCCTCACGTCTTAAAGGTAATTTCATTAATCTTAACTCAAGTGAAGCGAAATCAAGTCATCACTGGTGTAGATTTCAGTAACAGAACTCGCCTAATAATCATTGCATTTTAAGACAAATTTATTTTGGGGTCAGAAAAAAAAAAAAAGGCAGATGTTATTAAGAGTGCTCCAAATTGTTGAGTAAATTCACAAAATGTATGTTACACTCTCACTTTCTCAAAAAGTTTAATTAGACCATTAAATGACACAATAGGTAAGGCTACGTTAGTACCAGTTAGTACTTAAGATTGGAAAGAGCTGTAATGATCAGGTTTGGTCTTGGGTTTTGAATTTAACAATATTGAAATGTTCTTTATGATTTGTTTAGAGTCTGCTGTTACTGTAAGTGCCATGTCAGATAAAGGACTACTTCCAATTTAAAACAAAATGTATATATTTAAACTACACTGCTTTGTGATTTGACAATAAACAATCTGAGAACTGAATTTATGCTGTATGTCCGAGTTATTTTCAGTAAGTTGTACTTCGTGTGTGTGCGCTATAGAAAATCAGTGACACCTGGAATAAAATGTGAATCGCAATGTACAAATGTTATTGCTTTTTATTTGAAACACGAGGATTAACTGCATGTCACACTGACAAATAGCGCTGACCGAGAAGGAGCAGGTGACAAAAAGGTCGTCTGTGTGCGTGAAGTTTGTGCTTGGTGAGTTTCCTCCGGGTACTCCAGTTTCCTCCCACAGTCCAAAGACATACAGACCAGATTAATTGGCGTTCCCAAAATTGTAACACACCAATTGAAATCGTAATACACCAATATGCCCTGCGATGGTTTGGCACCCTGTTTTTATATTTGTTAATTTCCATATCAATTATCCCGTGGACGGGGGACGGGTGACCGGATCATATCCCAGGGAACTCGGGGCACAGGGAGCGGGGACTAAATGGAATGTGATCTATCGCAGGGCACAGGCGTACACACACACACAGGACAATTTGGAAACACCAATCAGCATTTGGAATGTATCGGAAACTGGAGTACCCGGAGGAAACCCACGGAGCACAGTTCGAGAACATGCGAACTCCACACACATACAGGCCAGAGGTTTGACTGGAGATTTGAACCCCTAACCCCTGGAGCTGCAGTGTAACCGTGTTTAAGACATGTATGTAATATCATTGGGACACAAGTGTCACTGCAGTTCTGCATATTAACTCCAGTACGCATTGAGACTCGTCGCCATTTTAGTTTGCCAACTCTAAGGCGCCACCTAGCGTTTATTAAATGAATAAGCATTCAGTATCAGAAATGGAAGCGCTCTAACATCCGAGAGTGGATTGTACAGTAGAATGATGTAACATTCTGTTGCTGCTCATGTGACTCTTTTCTCAGCATTAAAATCAATCACTATTTATAAGAACAATAAACGCTGCGTCAGCAGGACGCTAACCACAGTGTGCATGAAACGCCGCAAACAGAGCTTCGGACTGTTTTCGGCTGGTCACGTGAGCTCACTCGCATCTCCTCGGTATTATCGCGAGATCAGTGTCACATCGCGGGAACGTCACTTCCTGCTGCGCGTGCTGTTGTCGTCGGAGAAGAGAAAGGACAGAAGGAACCCGTCCATTTTCACAGGCTGTAGGTGTAACTACATGGGCGAGTCCGAGCGACATTAGCGCTTAAACAGATCCTAAAGAGCGGTGTTTTGGAGCAGAGAGGTGAGAGCAAACCCCTAATGTTAGTGAGCGGGTTAAAGTCAGTCAGTGAGCCGGACCGCGGCCTGTGGAGCTAGCGCGTTAGCATCGCATCTGTTAGCAGCTCCTGAGAGGTCTGAACTAATCAGCTTCGTGTTTATATATATATATATATATATATATATATATATATATAGTTTAGGTTAATTACTAAAGAGTATGTTTTGCGCGGTGTAATTTTTGTACTGTACTTAGTTTTATTCGGAAATCTGGTTAATCCCCGGGGTACAGGCCTGTCTCTCTGCCGTAACAGTCCTGGTTGTTCCTTAAATGTGATTGTCGTGTTAATTATCCATTCTGTAGTCACTAATAGCTAATTAAATAGCGTGCACTTATTACAAGATAAAGAATAATAATAATTACTGTTTACTAGCAGGTAGACAGCAGTGTGTAAAGGGAAACTCTGTTAAACCGATGCTGCACGCTGATTGGTCAGTCACTCTGCGGCGGAGTCTTTTCAGGGGGAAGTACCCCCGGTATTTACAAAGTCGCTACAAGCCGCCGGGTGACGTAATGTGCTCATTTGCATATTCATCGTATTCATGTTGCATTAAGAAATAAATTAGTTGGGATTGTAAAACTTAGAATTTCTCATACAAATATTTATGAATATGTAAAATGTAGCCCGTTTCTTATAACATTACTTTTATCACTTAAAAAAACAAACAAGTGCAGCATTTAAACACTACAAACTAACTTAAAATACAAGAGCTTGACCTCAAATTAAATGAAACAAAAACTAAATTTTTACAGAGCAGCATGCTCGTCATTTACCAGAATTATTATTTTTAAATAAACTTGGCAAATAGTTCACTCCTACTGCACAGGATGAAAACGTGTAAATAGTTCAGGGTGCGCCACCTGTAGCATTATGAAGAAATGATCACATTTTATTGCTTCAAATGCCTCCATTTGCTAATTAGCACTCGCAGTGTTTTAAGACTGGTATAATCATAAGTAATCAGTTGGTTTGAAAATCACAAAGTTTGAAGAAAAGGGCAGATCGGAGGCTGGTCGGCTGATCACCTGTCACGGCCGATCAAACTGAAAACCAGTTAAGTCTGGTCATGGATCGATCGACCGGTTCATCTCTATTATAAGTGTAAAAGTACAGCTACAACTAAATTGGGCAACAAAATCTGGTGAAAAAAAAAGTGTTCTAAAGTATTATCAAATGAACACTGAGTCTCAAAATGGGTCAGATTTTGTCCAGAATAATTTTTGTGAGTGCCGTATCTGACTGTTTTCTAAACAGGACTGTTCCTCAGTCTCTTTAGAAGAAAAAATGACTAGTGATTAAATTAGCCAACGTTAGCCATTCATTTGATTGTCGCATCAGGGATGGTCAATGTGTCGGTTTATCTTCAAAATGTTTCGACTGTCTTCAGTATCTTATTTCTTCTTTGGAAAGGGTGATCCTGCTTTAACACTTTTTTATAATTTTTTTCCCAGATGTCTGACGAATTGGTGAAGCAACTGAGCAGTTACAAGGCTCAGCTCCAGCAGGTGGAGGCTGCACTCTCTACAGACCCAGACAATGAAGATCTGCTCAAGTTACAGAAAGACCTGCAGGTGAGACTCGTAGCACGTGTCCATCAGTAACCTCAGTGGTGTTCAGATGTATAGCATTAGGGATGGGGGGGGGGGTCTTTACGGATCACCTGATACGATATTATCACAATACCCGGGTTTGTATTAGATTTGATTAGTATTACGTTTCTTTAAGCAGCATATTGCAATTATTATTATTTTTTTTTTTCAGATTTCATTGCAATTCTGAGCAAACATCACAAATAATTTCACCAGCCTGACAGCGTTTGAATAGTTTAGAGCACTGTCTATAGAATTGTAGAGGAACAGGAACATTTTACCACCTCAAATGCAAACATGCACACATTATGCACAAATTAATTTTTAAAAATTGATTTTGGAGTAAATGTGACTTACAATAGAATCGCGATATGTAACTGAATAGATTTTTTCCCCTCACCTCTAAATAGCACCATTACTGTAATTGTAGTCCAAATGAATACTAATTCTCAGATTAGTGACATCTAGAGTAAAACAAAAGTTTAAGATGGTAAAACTGACAGCACGGAATTCTCAGAAATGGGTGGTAGTGGCCTCTCCAGAAAAAAAAAAACAGGTTTATTCTCGGGCTGTAATGGCATTTGAAGTGGCATTCAAGTGAATACATTCGAGCTTTACGTGCTTCGCAGTTGTCTTTATTAATTCGATTAATTCAAATAAATGTTTTAATCATGATTGTGTGTATGCAGTATATAAATTTAAAGCACACATGAATGCTGTTTAAATGTTTAAACTAATATGAAAGAAGAATGCAGCCTGAGGAATCTGAGGAACGCCTCTGGCAAACTGGCTGCTTCCAAACCATGTGTTTTGCACAGTGGCCGAAAGTGATTGGTGGTGTGATTATTTCCAATACTTCCGCACGAAAAACTCGCGGCACCGAACACCGCATTTCACCCCGAGTCACTTTTCATACTTGCACAAATTCCATATCGCTAAAGTGATGTCTAAATCCAGTCTCTGCAAATTGCTCTCTCTCTCTCTCGCCTGCCTTTGATATCTCAGTGGTAAGACAGAGAGAGAGCACTTTGTCGAGAAACTATTGTTTCTTTAACTTTTTCAAAATTTAATTTCATCTTTAGGAGGTCATTGAGTTGACGAAAGACCTGTTGACGTCTCAGCCAGCGGAGGGCGTCGCTAGTCCCAACAGTTCAGATGCTGTGCCTGCAAAACACAGCTGGAAAGTAGGAGATCGTTGCATGACTGTGTGGAACCACGACGGACAGTGAGTATCTCTCACACACGGATACATTTGAACACTTAAATTTATACTTTTGACAAGAGGGAGGCTGCCAAAAATCATAACCGACTGTGAGTATCTAGTTCTTTCTTGGTTTCCTTTCTTCTTTTTGGGTGTTTAAGTGTATGTTTTGAGCGTGTTGGTCTCGTAGACCTGTACTCATCCGCTTACAGTGCTTTGTCCTTTGCAGGCAGTACGAAGCCGAGATAGAGGAGATCGACAGCGAGAACGGCACGGCTGCCATCACCTTCACCGGCTATGGCAATGCTGAGGTGGTGCCTCTGCAGTCGCTCAAAGCAGCCGAGCAGGCCAAGAGCAGCATGGAGGAGGACGCCAAACCCAAGTCCAAGTGAGTGTGCGTCTGGATTCTGTGCAAAGAGAGTTTAACAGTGAGGACAATAAACCATGGAGGTGGTGAACAGTCCTTAGAAACTCACCAGATTTACTTTATATTTCCACTTATTCCACTTTAGAACATCGGCTCCGTTAACTTCCGGGGCTCTGGGGTCGAATCCCAAATAGTGTTAAATGAAGAGCTAGTGTGCTATGTAGGGTAGTAGTTCCCATGATCAGGGGTTAGAGAGGGATTTGGGATTCAGCCTTGTGTTAGAAATTAGTTAGCTTTGTAGCTAAGCGTTAGCCGTGAACAGAACGACACGGACGGATCAGAGACGATTCAGAACGACTTTAAAGTGATTACTGCAGAGACGGCGTGTTGTTTAAGGTGACAGAACGTTATCAGATGTGTGTTCTTGCTGAAGGTGCTTCTGTGACTGGTTGTGTGTGTTTGTGCCGTACCAGGAAGAAGCTGCAGGCAGAGCAGAGGGAATACAAGAAGAAAAAGGCACAGAAGAAAGTGCTGAGGATGAAAGA
Source organism: Clarias platycephalus (assembly GCA_030068275.1). Taxonomy (NCBI): domain Eukaryota; kingdom Metazoa; phylum Chordata; class Actinopteri; order Siluriformes; family Clariidae; genus Clarias; species Clarias platycephalus. The sequence continues at coordinate 28,775,533 of JAQQZT010000005.1, forward strand.
GCTGGAACAAGAGAGAGAGGACCAGAAATCCAAATGGCAGCAGTTCAACAATAAAGCGTATTCAAAGAACAAAAAGGGACAAGTAAGTCATGAAGGGTTAAAACATTTCCAGTTTACCTACAAAAGCCCACATGTTGCACTTCTTTACAATGAATCTCTCTCTGTCTGCTCTCCCTCTCAGGTAAAACGTAGTATATTCGCCTCTCCGGAGAGCGTGAACGGAAAAGTCGGTGTGGGTACGTGTGGGATCGCAGACAAACCCATGACTCAGTATAACGACACATCCAAATACAACGTCAGGCATCTGATGCCCCAGTGAGGTGTTTGTGTCTGGGCACTGAATGGAACCGGCTACGACGTTGTTCCACCTTGTTTTTATTTTGGGACGTGTGAAATTTGAAATGTAAGAAAAAGAAGCTAGCCTAGCTGTTAATTGGAATTCATAAGTTATGAGTACGAGACTGCAGCTCCCGGGCTTTACAGCTCGAAACTAAACCGTAACCTTCACTGGAAGACAACATGAAACTATTCATCCAGGAACTTACTGTCCGGAAGTAAGCTTAAGATGTGTAAATATATGTAAGAGGTAGAAATCTAAGACATGCATAATTCACTTCTCTCATATTATTAATCAAAGGCGACCGGGTCGGATGTCTTTGCCAGTTGTCCATGAGGATTTTTCAGATTTGGTATTTGTTTCTGACAAATGGTTATCGATGTATCTGATAGCCTTGATGTACACTTAGTCCGCAGTAATCTTTAGTTGGGTCCCAATATTCTGGTGGAAATGGGAACCCGGAATTTTAGTAATTTTTTTTCCTGTTTGTTTTTGATACTCAATAAATGCTTCTGTAAAGAAGCACGACTGAAAATATTTCCTCCCGAGTCTTTTATTAAATAACTTGAGACTTTGTCCGTATTGTGTTTCAAACCTTTGCTATGTCAGTTCTATACATCATTATGTGTGTCATCATTTTGTGGAATAAATTTCTGTCGTTGCTTAAAGGTTTTGTACACGTTTACAAGAAATAAAGATTTTTCCCCCTACCTGTAGGTCAACCGTGTGCGATTCTGCTGTCTAATACTACTACAAAAGAAATGTCGACGCTGCCTAACAAATGTTACTTGATATGCGTTATCTGTAATAAGTCAATCATATAATACAATATCTGAGAGTGGTCTCAGGACTGGCTCCGGATCCACAGACACCCTGACCAGGATAAAGCAGCTAATGAAGATGAATGAATCAATCTCTGACATTACAGTTAAAATGTTTTGTATTATCAGAAATATAAGGGCGTATCAAATTATTCTGGCTGTATAATTCATTTTAATAAATAGAAAAACAATAAAAAAAAAAATGTCTGCTTTTCAATACACTTTTACACTCTTGTCAACAAGCTTTAATGTTTCCTCATTAAAAAATGTTTTCTGCCGAGCTGTGAGCCACAAATGCACCGCTGTCTTCACTTCTTCATCAGAAGTGAATCGTTGTCCTTGTAGGGCTGCTTTCAGCAAACAGGTAAAAAGTGTTCTCCAAAGTGACCTCAAATTTTATTTGTCTCATACACAGTATGAAATGCAGTGAAATGCTTAGGGACTTAGGGACCAAATTCATCGTGAGCTAAAAAAACAAGTAAATGGATGCTACATTCCGGACAATTTAATGTCTAAAATTGTGAGCCTTGATCATAGTTGAATAGAAATGAAGCACACCCTTGTACAGTATACATCTAATTTACACACCGCAGTTTCTGATGATTTTATGAAAAACAAGGAAGGCATCAACTAAGGTCTTATATTTGAGGTTCAAGGAAAACAGTAAATAGAGAAAGGGAGATCAATGAAGCAAGAGATGAGAATTGTTATAGAGGTGTTTTTGTCCAAGGTTGCTAAAAATAAAGAGACGAATATAACAATTTAAGCTCAAAGGAAAGAGTGGTCAAGAGGTTTGTCTTGTGTTTATGTATAATTTATGTAGTTACCTTCTCAAACCAGCAGCTGGTGGTGTTCTGAGCTGCTTTATAATCCTGTATCCGTGTCTCACCAACACATGATATCCAGCCAAGAATCTTTCAATAGAGTGGACTGTGTGTTCCTATACAAACCCCAAGTGCCACTTGTTGGTACTTTTACTAATTATCTAATTGAAGAACTAGTAACTAATAAAAAATCTTGTTTAAACAGAAGAACCAGGAACATCAATCACTGAAGGCATCAGTAAAGGAAGACATTGAGCCCATAAGCAAGGGGTTGTATGTTAGAAAACATAGATGTCTTTAAATGACTAAACTTGGGGGGGCATTTTTCACACATATACTAAGAAGGATGTATCGATATTTGCAGGAAACCTTTTTATAGTACAGCTATATTTTTCAGATTATTCATCATTTTCCACTTTCTACCAGACATGTGGCTATGGATTTTTCCTGAATATGCTATATCATGCTGTGGCTAAGTGACGCCAGTGTGGTTGAATTTTCCTTCACCACACCACTTGCTGGTCACTGCTGAGCTTCGGTTAATCTGATTCCTGCCATCACACGGTGAGCTCTGATGCTGGAGCTGACTTTCCTCCCATACAACACACCCCTGGTACTCTTCAATTTCACTTATATTGTGTTTTTCTTCTACTTCACACCAAGTAATTAGCCTACAGAGCCTCATGCTGCAGGACTTTGTGCAGCTAATGCTAGGTTCCTTTGGAAGCTGAAGGCGAAGGTATACTAACTGTGCTTATTCAGAAGTAGGATATTAATCTGTAGCTGGACCCCAAAATTCCACAAAGGGAAATGTGTACACAGGAGAACGGTATCGTCGTGGCTCCCTGGTGAAATCTTAACAAGCTATATCAAGGGTCTGTTTGGTGTATGTTACTGTATTTGCCCTGGATGCCCAGACACTATTTATGCCGAGTCACTTTTTTAAGAGGTCCTCCTCATCTTGGGAATTATTCAGAGGTGCCACTATCCAAGACATCTGCCATACAGCTACCTGCATTCACTGTGCACGTGTTCCTAGTTATAGAAACATAACAGTTCCCTTCACAATGGTTTGACTTTTGTGATTATTGTTGACCATTTACAATCATCTGACCCAGGTAAGTTAGTTTTTTTGGATGAACTATTCAAAAGCATACAAAAGCATTACATAACAACATGAGGCAAACCCTGCTCAAGAATCCATTAGTTAGAACACACTCCAAAGTGTCGCTTGCCTTTTCTCTCATTTTTTAATTTAAAGATGTGAGGTTTTTCCAGGGCAGCCTAGATCGCTCACATGACTTAATTAAAGCCTGAATGTTTTTTTTTTTTTTTAGAAATTCCACCAGACTAACTAAATAGGTCACTGGTCCACCAACTTGCACACATCCAAAAAAGTCAGTTGTTTCATCTATGACAGCCATATTAAAAGCAGTGTTTTAATCATATAGTTTGACCATAAGTCAAGCTTATTTTTTCATTGATTTATATACAGATGTTTATAATTCGTTAAAGGTTTTTTCCTTTTGAGAAAGTCGACTGTTTATTTGAGCCATTATGATTTTAAACTGGGTTGATTCTAAATTTAGACGTTCCCTTCAAATAGGGCCTAATCTTGTGAAGGCCTATGATTATAGAGCAAGAAATGCAGGAAAGTTCACTAAAGCGCTTCCCAAATTAAACATTTAGTAACTGGTCACAAAAAGCTGAGGCATAAAGCAGAACTACATCACGGCTGGGACACACATTACAGGAAACCTATACGCATTTGAGGGCAAGTGTGCAGAGAAGAACCATACAGACATGTGAAACTCCACACACAGATCAGATTCAGGATTGACCCATGAACTCAGACCCATGAAATCAATGCTAACATGAGCAGTTCCTTTGTATTGCCTTTGCACCTGTATTTTTTGGTCTCTAGTGTGCCTCAAAAAGTGAAACGAAATTATTTAACACAGCTAGCTGGAAAACCTCCATGTTTCTTGATCATTTGATACATAAATATGAATGAATCATAATGTAAATCATAATAAATCACAAACAACAACATGAGGTAAATTGGTAAATTTTTGATAAAAACTGCCAATGAGACATATGGAAGGTGAAAACTTGAGTTATTGGTAAGCTGGGATTTGGAACTCCACCACAACTTTTTTCCACCTCAAACAGATATATAATTTGCCCACACGGTGGCGTAGTGGTTTGCGGTTTTGCTTTGCACTTCCAGGGTCGAGGGTTCGATTCCTGCCTTGGGTCTGTGTGCATGGAGTTCTTCCCGTGCTTGGTGGGTTATTCTGTTTCCTCCCACAGTCCAAATACATGCAGATTAGGCTAATTGATGTACCTGGTGACCCTGTACAGGATAAACAGTATGGAAAATGAATATCATATACTGTACATATAGGCAAAAATGCAAACAAGAAGAATTACATTTATAAACAGAAAAACAATTAAATAAATCCAGAAAAAAACATAAACCCTGAATAAATAACCTGTATTAAATGTATATATAAATGTATATACATGTACAGAAGGGGCAGTTCCAAAAAAAAAAAAAAAGGCTCACTTTGACATGTCATTTCCCTGATTGTCACAACAAATTAGACCATATTTTAATATTTTTCTTTGTTTTTACAACAGGCTGCAACCGACCTAAAAATCCATTTTAATTCAATTCAATTCACCTTTTATTGATATAGCGCTTTAAACAGTGGTCATTGTTGCTAAGTTGTCTAAAGCCCTATTCACAGGGGACTAGTATTAATTTGTAAAGTAATAATTCCCCCGCAAATGACCTACCATACAATATTTTGCCAAACACCGAGGTCCTGTGATAATATTAGTCCCGTGTGAATCAGCATGTCTGTGATTTTCAAGGTTTTTGTTTCCTGTGCGCCTTCTTATTCATCTTCCACAAAGAATGGAGGCTGTGTTGAAGTGCTTTGAAAGTATTTGAGGTTTTGGGTCATATCGCTATACACCATACAACAATACAGCGTGCAGAAAGATTAGATTACATTAGATTTTAACCTGGTGAAATGTAAATGACACAGGGCACAAAACTATATTTGTTTCTTTGTTTATCCATCTAACCGGACATCCATAAATTCTCTCTCTGCCTCACACACATTCTGCATGTGCGCATGCACACACACACACACACACACACACACACACACACACCCTCCCCTTATCGTTTCATCGCAACACACTCTTAAATAGAGACACATTTCGTTCCCTGTTAAGTCTGGTTTCTCTCAAGGTTTCTTCCTATTGCCATTTCAGGGAGTTTTTCCATACCACCGTCGCCCCCGGCTTGTTCATCAAGGACCATCTGATCATTATAAGTTATACATATCCCCTCATACTAATTTCCCTAATTTTCTTTTGATTCTGAAAAGTTGCTTTGTGTCAATAACCACTGTTAAAGGTGCTATATTGACCTGAACTAAATGTAACAACTAGTTGTTTTTGTAACAACCTCAGCAGCGACCTCATTTCCCCTCTCTTCTGTTCCAACCACTCAGCATTCAGCATCAGCAGTAACAAATCACCGGCCTGATCATCTGTCATCATCTGCACTTGTGTCTCACTGGTTCACGTCTTAAGATAGATGTTTTTTTGTTTGTTAAGCCACACTGTGACCTATGAATCATTCAAGTATTAAAAAATCAGGAGCTTTGGAAGCAGAATATGAAGAAATTAGGACTGGCTCAAGTACTGGGAGCCCACTTAAAACTCATTCTGTTCAAGTCCTGAGCCCCCCCTTATCTAAATAAACAAAAAAAGGTTTCGTCTGTACATTGGTCAGAACTCTTTCAACTATATCTTTCCTTTTCATAGACTGTAGGACCCAAAACCAGTCTCAAATTTTTTTTCTGTCTGTCACACAAAACTGTCCGGACAGAATTTAATGAAACTTTTGCAGTACTTAGATATCTGCCTGATATTTCACCATAAGTGAAATCAAAGTAAAAGTAAAAAGCTCTTGAGTAAAAGTGCTGGTATAAACAGTTATGTGTGGGATTTAATAATCTACTTTATAATAATCTACTAATGCGCTACTGTTTCAATGTAAACAAACCCCTGCACCAATAGATATTAATTAGAAAAGATAAAGTGAATATTTTGACTGGGATTAGTTCATATTCTCACTTTGTCT
>JAQQZT010000005.1:28859062-28875743 GCA_030068275.1 Clarias platycephalus
CCTTCCCTTCTTACCCTGACACGCCCATCACTCTGGAATAGGGTCAGTCTGGACTCATCAGGTCACATGACCTTTTTTCCCCTGCAATCTTTGTAGCGTGATTTAATGCTATTTACGGCATGATCCAAGCTAAAGGCGGTAAATCAAATTAAATAATAGAGTGTGTGTTTTTGTTTTTGGCCAGGCAGTGTACCTGGTGATTTGTGATATAGAATTATCTACCAGGGATATTATTTTTTTCTTTTATAGTTTTCACGTGCTACTTTGAACATGTGAAACTAGCCAACCACATCCTTTCAATCTACTGCTCACTGCATCACAGGACAGCATAATGCACTCTGAGGAAAGCTCTTCTTCCGTCTTCCATATACAGGAGCTCAAAGAGGGCCATCAGTGTTACTCCAGTTGATAGCGAGGGACAGTAATGTCATCGCTCCTAACCCGAGAGCACAGGCAATTTTGCAATCTTGGTTCTTGGTCACTTATGACTGCGTGCTCAGAATCATACGCAACATAACAAAGGAAACACAGCGTGATGGTTTAATGGATTAACCAGAAACAAATCCACCAAATGTTACAGACAAGTTCTTAAATCTTGGACCCTCTACATTTTATTCACTTATCTGTATCTCTCACTTCTTTTAAATTTCTCATATAATCTACAGTATAAGTAAAGTCATTAAGAACACAATGAAGCTTATTAGTATAAGGTCATTATACACTTGAAGGAGCGGCGTCTGATTTATGCCTTTAATCTTTCTTGCTGCTTAGGCTAATCACAGAAGATTGTATTATTCTTTAAACAAAATAAAGACACGCACAACTTAAAACCAATAGTCGTGTATATGGTTTTCTTATCTTTCACTCTGAGAGCCTTTATTGTGAACCACTGAAAAAATATCTATCTGTGCAATCTGATTAAATAGTATCAGCATACTGTTAAAACAAGCTTTGTTGTGTAATTTGTATGTTTAAAACAAACAGATCATTTGGTTGAGAAGCGTGACGTGACATTCACTTGTGTACCAATTTTTTATAACATAAAGTTCACGAAGAAGCAGTTGTTGACCCCAAGCTCCATCGATGTAATAACCAATACACAGGGATTTATAGTGTTTTAAGTGCTGCTGCTGAAATAGATTAACGAGACTGTTCCAGATGTCTGTTCCAGATGTTCACACATACATTTTATCAGCACCAGCAGTGCGTTCTCCAGCCCTGTCTCATTTCCCTTTATTATACACAAAGGGTATGTATTGAAAAACTAATGATGTACTATTGTTTTTTTTTTCTAAGCAGTGTATTTGATGGTAAACAGGGAAAAACTATTTAGCTCCTTCTGTATGACTTTTGTTTTCTACTCCAACAATTCATGACTTTTCCAAAGTTAAGGGACCATATAATGTTCCCCTCAGTCTGTCCGAATAATTATAATAATGATAGTAGTAATAATAATGATAAACTTTTTCTTTAGTCTGACTTTTTTATGTTGTTGATTTATTTGCTTCACTGTCCTCTGCATATTTTCCTAACTGTCTGTTTCTGTTCCTCTTTTTTAAATATTTTGAGTCATTCATGCATTATTATGTGAGAAGAATTTAGAAAAAAAAAATCCTAATATGACGTGTTTAAAGTGGGATAAATGGGCAAGCGTAAGGATGTGAGCGACTTTGACCAGGTCCAAGTTGTAATGGCTCGACGACTCTGTCAGAGCAACTTTAAACCACAGGAGCGTTGTTGGTGGGCTGTGATTAGAACTTACCAATAGTGATCCATGGAAGGACATGAGGCTGGTGACCTGTGGACAGCAGTTTGTGTCACCAGGCGCATCCGTTTAGCTAAATCAGTGTGTTCTGTTGTATTGTTTTGATTTCACAGACAGACCATTTAATTCACACGGTGTAACAAAATGATTCATACTGTGGTCAGGATGTCATGCAGTGAATCAGAATTGTTGCTGTTTTGGCCTTTGCAGAATAGTGAAGTAAGAAGTAAGACAGTTTTTCCGCTGCTCTTCATACTGTAAATGAAATGATTAATAAATGATTTATACGTATATCCTGTGTGGATGTAATCTTTCACAAACGCAAATGGTATTTTTTTCCAAACTGTTTGATATTTAAGTCTGGGAAATGTAATTTTAGGCTGAAAAGAAATTTCAGAAAGTCTTTTTAAAACGCAAATAACATTTCTTTCACCACTGAGAGCACAGTTTGAGGGATGTAATCGATTTTATGCCACCAGTACTGAAACACATTTATTATTTCCTGTCATACTAATGAAACTGGCGCCATGCTTAAAAAAAAAGTGGTGCAGTAGTTATCACTGTGGCCTCGCGGCTCCAGGGTCGAGGGTTCGATTCCTGCCTCATGTCTGCGTGTGCAGATTAGGCTACATGATGTTTCCAAATTGCATGGTGTGTGTGTCCACATGCTTGTGCCCTGTGATATATTGGCACCCTGTCCAGTGTACCCTGCCTCCCGTGACCCTGTACAGCATAAGTGAGCGAATGAGAGACTAAGAAAAATAAATGAGTTACGTTTTTTAATGTAAATTATTTCTACAGTTCAATAAATGTAAGCGTGTAATGTGTGTCCTTTTGAATAAATGGCAGTAATATTAGATTTATATTTTACAGTGCTATCTTACTTGTTTATTTACTAAATAATGTAAAATGTAGATTTGCAAGTCACAGTAAGATCCCGAGCTGTGTAAAGCGAGCCTGAGCTTGAATACGCATGCAGATAATTTAATCTATTTACACACAGTGTCTCAGGACCAAGAAAACCCCCCTTGTTGCTTAGTTACAAGTAATCCAATCATTCACATAAATGTAGGTTCAAGTGATATCAACCATCTTAAACAGTAATGATTAACAGTGTTTCTGAGAGATCAAATAATATAATAATAATCTATCTATCTATCTGTATGGTACGTTGATCCCCATGAGTATCAACAATTTTCTCTTTGACAATTTTCTCATGACATCATTGAAGATTTCAGTGGAAGTTAGAAGAATGCTGATTAGAAGAATGTGTTGCCCCACACTGTAACGTGTCTCAGATTGCGTGCTGGTGTGACACATTAACTGCTTCCCCTTTATCAGAAAACACAACCCCGTGACAGGTGTATGAGTCAAACAACTACATTATTCAGTCTGGAGGAAAGAGTTTCAATGGAAAATAAAGAGAGGAAAAACCTGGAGAGGAGTTGAAATTTAATAAGAGGAATTGTTTTACGTAACCAAAAGCTAATGTTAGTTTTTCCACTGTAACAATGGAAGCTTTAGCACCAATTCCAGACAATATTTGCAGTGCAACAGAAATCTTGTCTAATTTATTTATCATTAATAAACAAGAAAACCATTGTTTTTGTTTCTTGTTTGCAGATCTGAGATGGAATTCAAATGGTTCATTTTCCAATTTCTGACTCTGATGGTCTTGGTGCTAAGAAGTGTCTCACCTAGAGGTAGTGTCTGTAACCTTTTTAAATTCAACTGATCTTCAATTATCTTCATTGTCATTCAGATTAAACTTGGTCGATTTAGATTTGACATGAAATGCAAAAATGTTAAGATATTACAACGTCAATTTGACATGGTTACGGACACTACAGACTTTTTTTTTTCTTTTTTGAAGAAATCCTTAATTTTGCATAGAATGCTTTAATTGAACAACAATCTTTTTTACAGGTCTTATGATTCTAGAAGCCTACACCAATTGTAGTATCAATACTCATGAAGAAATATGAATAATTTGCATTTTAAATGATTATTATTTGAAGCAAGAGAGTATAATGCTGACCAATTGCCATTTTTGGGGCTCATACAAAATCTCGGAGAGATACAAATCTCTCCAAACCGGCTGAATTTGGTCACTTCCATGTTGTATAAACTTCAGAAGTAGCTTCTTTGGCCAACACACATTTTCTGTATTATATGTATAGCATAAAAAAATTAATAAAATCAGCACCGATACTGTGTTTTGGCCGAGACGGAAAAAACTAAAAACAAAAAGAGATATGAGAGCTTGTTATCTGGAAATCAGAAAACGAGTCACAACAAATCAGAAAACAAGTTTGTCAAAAAACAAATGAACAAATGTCACACAGATTCTTTTTTCGCTATATTAATGTAATGAATTAGCTAGAGAGCAATCCTTCAGTGCACTTCTGAAGAAGTTAACGCGCCCTTTGTGTGTATTGATTGGCCTGAAGAGCTCGTTCTGTACCTCCACATTCTACTGTATCTCTTGTGATTTGCCTTTTTAATTAAGCTCTTGATTTAAAACAGCAACTCGACAGTCTTTTCCACTATGTACAGTACGCTGGTGTGTGTGTGTGTGTGTGTGTGTGTGTGTGTGTGTGTGTGTGTGTGTGTGTGTGTGTGTGTGTGTGTGTGTGTAAAATAGAGCAAATGATTGGCTAGAAACCATCTGTAAATGTCTGCATCATGAATGCACAAGCCTTATAAATGTATCTATGGGCGCCTTGTTCTGTTTCTGTTATCGCTACAGGAACCATAAATCAGATTTCCTTGAAAGAGAGAGGGAGTAAATCCTGGTGCGATATGGTGAGTTGTTGCTGCAGTGATTTTTAAAATTCTATTTAACCCCCTTGAATAGGATTTTTAACTAAATTTGCTTCTCATACAGAGTGTTATTGCGTGCTGTAATGATGCACTTGTTGCAAAGATCGTAATTTCTTTCCAGTGGTTCCTGCAGTGCCAATGCTATAGAAATTGTATATCTAAAAAAAAAAAAAAAAAAATCAACATTCTTATAGCTACTTGATGCCTCCAAAATCAGCACAATTTTTTTCTCCGGTTTTCTACATGTTATCAAAAATACACTTGTTTATTAATCTGGTATACCAGTGTTCAGTGTTTCCTTTGCGTAGGAAAACGCTGTAATCATCATGAAACAAATTTATCTCATTTCCTTTTGCCCAGCAAATATACCCACTGCAGTGCTCTTGTACTTGCCCACACCGCTCAGAAGTCTCCCACTGCTCAGGGCTCATCATCCCTGATTATTAACTTCTTAATATAAATGGTTGCTATGGAAGCCAGTAGCGCTGAAATATTAGGTAGAGACATTTCTGAATGCATACTGTATCATGCCGTACCTCAATTCCTCCACTGCCCTTACACAACCTTAACCTACTTATGAGGAGTTTTAATGATTCACCGAACATGTAAGAAATAAATCAGTGGCTCAGTGATGGTTATTAGGGAGTTTTTTTTCCCCCTTTGCCTTGCCTTTGACTTGCTCATTAGGGATCTAACCGTAAATCTACATCCTGTTTTAACTAGAGCCGCTTTGCGACCAAGCAAATTATTAAAAGCACTATATAGATAAACTTGAATTAAATTGACCTGGTGCAGTGGGGCCATTGCTGCCTCGCAGGCGCAGGATCCCAGGTTCGGTCTTGAGCTTGGGTTGTTGTCCGTTTGAGGTTTTGCATGTTCTCGTACTGTAGCTTCTCCAGTAGGATGATTGGCTCTGCTGAATCACCCTAGGGGTGAGTGGGTTTATTGTGTGTGTACAGGGTGACCTGTGATGGACCGGTGCCCATCTTGTACCCTGTGTTTTTGGAATATACCCACCATAATCCTGTCTTAACCCGGACCATTGTAAATTAATAGTAAACTATTTTTAACAATTTTTGGTTGTGTAAAGCTGCTTTGCGACAATGACAATTGTTAAAAGCGCTATACAAATAAAATTGAATTGAATTGAGTTGAAATAAACAGCAATAATGTAGTTAACTCTATACTGTACGACTTCCTCTTCTTATGTATGATTAAGCTTAGCTAAATGAAAAAGTACAAGTTAAAATAATGTATATATATATATATATATACATACACACGGGCCTAAATACAATTTCTCTGTACCATTTATCTACCTGACTGACTTCCTTTTCTCTTATTGACAGAATCCATGAACCAGTAAATCCCGAAGACTGCCCGAGGTTTCATATCTAGCCCACATAACGCTGGGTACCCACCAAAGGTCACAGCTTTGATTAACACCAGAGTAGCTGAACCAGAGGGAATTTAAAATCGTATGCATCCTGTACAATTATAATTTTTTCAAACAGCGGCTGAAAGGATCCAGGGCCACCCAGCTCTGCCACTGCGATAATGCGGTCCAGTTGACATACATAAGTGGGTCTGCATGCACCAGGCTTGATTTTGCTTCAGCCGAAAGTATTTAACCAGACAATCGTAGAGGCAGTGACTGATATGAAATACACAGGCAATGGGGCCGTCAAAGCTGGGAAATTACTGAGCAAACACAGCAGACTCTATGATACTCCTAGATTTTTCTAAGCACTGTACAAAGATACTTGCATCAGCATTTGTGAAAATAAAATAACTTTATATATTATGTTTTAAAAAAAAATAGGAGTTCCAATCCTGTTGTGTTTCGTAATTGTTCTTTTGTGCTGGAAGAAATAGATTCCTCACTATGGTTTTGCCTCCCCCTGACAAGCAGCACGTGTGTCTAACTACCGTCATCATCATGACCAGCATGGCTGTCATGGACGCTTACCTGGTGGAGCAGAACCAGGGTCCGCGTAAGATCGGCGTTTGCATCATTGTACTGGTAGGGGACATTTGCTTCCTCATAGTTCTGCGCTACGTTGCTGTCTGGGTAGGTGCCGAGGTGAAGACTGCAAAGCGTGGCTATGCCATGATCCTGTGGTTCCTTTACATCTTTGTTTTGGAGATAAAACTCTACTTTGTTTTCCAAAACTACAAGGCCGAACACCAGACTGTTGAGACTGTCGCCCGGAAAGCTTTGACTTTGCTCCTTTCGGTTTGCATCCCAGGGCTGTATTTCGCCCTTGTGGCGCTGGACAGCATGGAGTACATGAGAACTTTTCGAAAAAAAGAAGACATGCGAGGTCGATTGTTCTGGGTGGCACTGGACCTGCTGGACGTACTGGACATCCAGTCCAACTTGTGGGAACCACAGCGAACAGGACTGCCCATCTGGGCTGAGGGACTAATGTTCTTCTATTGTTACATTCTTCTGCTGATTCTGCCGTGCGTCTCCCTCAGCGAGATCAGTATGCAGGTTGAGCACATGTCCCCAAAGAAGGTGATGCTCTACCCCGTCCTCAGCCTCGTCGCCATCAATATTGTTACCATTCTCATCCGTGGGGTCAACATGGTGCTTTTCCAAGACAGCCGTGTCTCCACTATCTTCATCGGCAAGAACGCAGTGGCCATCGCCACCAAGGCCTGCACATTTTTGGAATATCATCGGCAGGATAAGGCGTTCCCGCCACAAGACCCTGTAACCATTGCTATGGAGTTACAGCAGAACTCGGGGCCGCACATTGAAAAGCTGCCAAATCCCACCACTTGCTTTCCAGCAGAGCCATCGCCCGCTCATGAGATCACGGATACATGACCAAAACTGACAGACAGAGACTAAATTCCCAGGGTCAGTTCCCAATATAAGCGTTTTTAAGTCATCTATATCAAGCTACAATCCACATGCATCTGTCCTGTAAAGAAAAGTACTCTTATTAAGTACTTATTTGCAGGGCAAAATATGTTAGAATGACACACGGTAAACCAAAATGGGGCACCAGAATTTATGACAAAGAACAAATGTACGCGCTTTATTCATGCTGTTTATTCGTAGTTTTAGCTCAGTTCTTATGTCATAGGTTTGAGTAAATGGCATTTAGTTTCAGCTCAGTTTCAGATGTTCCAACCCTCATGATTCGTCAACATTCCTGTATGTATGGCTTCCTCTATTCCTGCTGGTACACCGAACCAAAACCAGGTTATCCAATACCAATACACACACTTCTTGTTTAACTTATTCTAGGTTAGACTGATTGTGAGTTTGGCTATTGAGGAATATTAAACAGGTTTTATTTAGTCTGGTGAAGGAATTCCTCAATACTTTTAACTAAAAGTTAAAAGCTAGTTTGATGCTGAACTTACTTTTTAAAAAGTTTTTTTTTTTAAATATTATCGTGATTCTCTGAACTGAAAGCATGCCTTAAGGGGAATTAATGATTAGTGGCCATTCACCACCAAAGTGAAATGTGTTGGCTGACATTTCAGGAACTTCTAATTACTTTTTATGATACTGTATGTGTAGAATGGATCTTTTGTGAGACTGAACCAGCATTAATACTGTTGCTATAAATGTGGACAGGTTTATTGTGTTGATAAAAATTGTAGCTTTTAAAAAAGCAAATATTGTGCAAACTAGTGTGTTAATTAGAAGATATGTGACACCTAAGTCTTTTATTTTTTTACCTCTTTTAAAAATTTTTCCAGATTTGAATGGTTTTGGTTTCACCCTTTCGAATGCTTTATGACAGAACATCTGTAGAAGTTTACCATTTAGCAAAAACAGATCTGTACAGTATCTAGGGTTATTCACAGAAAATTTTAAATAGTTAATGTGATGTTACATGCAGATGGAGTATTGTTACCACCAGTTAATACATTATGTTTAGCAAACTGTTTGTCTTTTATTATATAATAATGTTTCCAAACATAGTTGTCAATTGAGACTTTGTTTGAACAGATGTGATAATCTGATTACTTCTTAAATGTGATTTTTATAGAATAAACCAAGAATGTTGATAAACTGTAATGAAGGAAAAACTTCACTGGTCACATGACATGTAGAAACATCAATTTTGTTGGATTCAAAAACGTGTGACTTTTATACATTTGGAATTTTAGCCATTTAAATTATTTTGTATAAGCATAGTCCATTTACATATCTGTGTCGGAGGTGATGATGACAATGACTAGTATTATTATTATTATTATTATTATTATTATTATTATTATTATTATTTCAGTTGTCTCTATACATCATTTAAAAATGTTATTAAATGAATATGAATTTAAGAACATATAAACTTATTTTTAGACTTTTTATGACATGGTTTGCCCATATTCTAGTTATAACTTCTACACTGCATCTACATTCCACCTTTTTACCCTTTCAAAATGTAAGTCAGTGTGTGGATCCAAAAGAAGAAAAAAAGACCTTTTCTCCGCTGGTATAGAATGTAAAGAAATGTCCTTGTTTCTATTTTATGTATTTTCTATAACATACTTTTGTTTTCAAGCTCAAGTTATTTTATGAAATGTTCTAATCGTGTATCTTGAAATACTTTTACTCACTGCAAAAAATTACATCATAACAAATAAAATATTCTTGAACCTAACCAAACCTACTGTATAATTTCTTAAAATATGTTTACAACAAACCAAATGTAAGATTATTAGCCTTATTTCTAGTCAATTGTTACTAAAATTGCAAGTGAAAAATTTCTTGTTGTTGTTCTTTTTGTTGGTCGAGATTTTTGCGAGTTTTTAAGATTTTGAAAGAAGCTAAATTCTTTCAAAATCTGGTTTGTTGTAAACAACGAAAATTATGGATAGGTTTGGCTAGGTTCGAGAATATTTTAACTTACTAAGATGTAAAATTTTTTTGCATTGATTTGAAGCAATTAAATGTATCATGTGGGCTGATGACCAAAATATATAAAGCAATTTCAAAATCTTTGTTTGTTTTTTCTTAATCTTTTTGGGTACAAGCTTTTGTTAATTCTTAAAAATATTCATACTTAAAAATGACTGTGGATTAGATTTTTTTTATTGTAAATGTTCTTTTATGTTCTTTGCAAGTTTTTTTCTTGAAAGAAATGTTGAGTTTGTTTTTCTCCAGGGGTGTAGGTTTAGAATACACGTTTATTGAAGGCATATTTTGCAAATATATGAATTTTGCAGATATTGCAAATCATGCTTTATGTGTTACATTTGTTTTGTGGTTAAAATATCTTACAATTCTACAAAAGTAAAATCAAACAAGTTAGCAACTGTTTTTGCAATTTCATTATTAACTTCGAACAAACAACAACAACAACAAACAAACAAACAGCAGCAAACACTCATTTGTAGGAGCATTTCATTACACTAGATACTGTCTGGCTTCTTTACACTGATGAACAGATATTTTACATGATCAAGCATACTTTCTGTTTTGATTTAGAGTAATAATGTATTTTATCTATTGGACACAAGCTTTTTACTTCGAGTTAACCACTAGCAGTTTCTGCATGTATGAGTTTAGCCATTTCTGCCTCTCCATGGCTGTGAGAAGCTTACTCTTCTCTCTGAAGGCTGCATCATCTGCCACCACAATGTTCCTCTTTGCCTGGTTGCCCGCCCGCTGCTGCCAGTCTCCTGGCCACCCCTTCATCAGTTTCTCCTCCATCTGTGATTGGCTGAGGGGGATCCACTCATCCACAGGCTCCGCTTTTGTCTCTGCTCCTGCGAAGTCTGGGCTGGACAACATTTGGACGCTCCAGTCACGGAGTGAGATGGAAGGGTAAAGGATCTTCCATTGCTCCTGTATAGAATCCTGACCATATGAAGGGGATATTCTGTGGTTTAAAAAAAAAAATAGAGTTAATTCTTTCATATATCTTGTTTTAGGGATATACTATAGTCTAAACATCTAAGACTTTACCTTTGGAAGGGTTGAGGGAAGGCAGAGATGTTCAGGTTCATAAGCATTAGGACAAGCAGTAACAGTGCAGGACGAGGAGCTGGACTTAGAGAAAACATCTGTAGGACGTGTAACAGTAAATCTGATATTAGTGCTGCCTACAATTCTTCCTTTCATAAACGTCATTAATTAGGCGATTTTATGTTTTATTAGT
Organism: Clarias platycephalus; assembly: GCA_030068275.1. Lineage (NCBI taxonomy): Eukaryota > Metazoa > Chordata > Actinopteri > Siluriformes > Clariidae > Clarias > Clarias platycephalus. The sequence goes on from JAQQZT010000005.1 coordinate 28,869,782, forward strand.
AGGCTTATCAGATGTTCCAGGATATAGAAGACCCCTAATGTGTTCCTGCTTGAGATCATCTCTAACCAGCTGGACAAACTCCTGTTTAGAATGAAACTGAATTCTGTAGGAAGTTATTTCTCCCGAATCGGTGGTAAATATTTCTGTATATGATGTTTAGATTCAAATTTCTCTCACAAACACAATCGCGTTAATAAATAAACAGATGGATTGTTGACTTGGAATATTACAAACAAACAATTAATTGAAACTACCCTTGATGTTAAGTATAGACATGTACCTATTGCAGTGTGATTGAGAACCAATTATTCAACACAGCTGCATCGAATAATTCTTCTTTCATTGCAGAGTAACATGGCTTTTGCATTTGGAAACCGTTTCATAAGAGTGAAATTGTTTCTCACCTTCTGTTGCAGGCTGCCAGTGAGTCTTTGCTGCGCCGTCTTCAGGTGGTCGTTTAGAAGTAAAAAAAACTACACTCTATTTAATGGAGTGCAAAAAAAGTATTCTCAAAAATAATGCATTGGTAGGTTTTGTGTTATCCTCTCGAAATGTCGTTTTTGGTGAAAAAACGACAATTAGAATTATTGGGATTTTTAAAATTAAATCAGCGAAGCTTGGGTTTTCAGAGCCAGCGTAACCTGAGGTAGAGACGGCGGAAAAAGCTGTAACATGCTTTCCCTACCGGTGCTGGAATAGATGTCCCGGAGCGTACATGTACAGGCTTTATATCTACACCAAGTGTATAGAGATAAAAAAAAAAAAACATTGAAATGACGTCTGTCACACGCCCCTAAATGTCCTGTTTGGCCGCAGACTTAAAATAGGGAGGAATATCAGAGGAAAGATGGAACCTGTTTTGAGATCATTGTGCTTAATGATGTCTCAGAAAAAAAAGTATGAAAAAAAAGAATGGAAAGAAGCAAATGTGGTCATCAGGTGGCCGTCCGTCTAAATGAAACATTCTTGGTAACACATGGTGTTACGTGGATCCCTTTGCCCTTTGACCTCTTAACATAAGGCAAAATCTAAGTTTCAGCATCCATTTTATTTCAACTTATGCCTATAGTCTCTACAGGCAGCCTACGCACATGATTGAAGGGCATGCAAGATGTTAGTCTCATTAAATTTGATAGGACACAACACATTCAACCGACCGACATGTGAGGATTGTAACGGCTCAAATTTACACGTGGAAAAAGCTAATGGGTGAATTTTTAAATGCTTTTTTATTGTTATCATTTCATTATAAAAGAAACATAAAAAAAATGCAGAACAGCTTATTGTTGTAACTTAAATTTGTACAAATTCAACATTTTTATGTAATATAAAAACTTCCCTCTTGTACAGAACCCGATGCCGCTGTCCGTAATGCCGTGCTGATTAAATGTCGGACCAACCGGAGACACGGTCATTGTTCTCTTCTAAAAAGCAGCACATTTTTTGCCTTAAGGATAACACACTCATTCAGGTAGGGTCCAGAGAGTCCTCGTTAGTGTGGGTTAACTTCATTCAGCCCTCATTTAAAATAATGGGCAGCCATGAAGTGCGTAAGCATCAGACAAGCGGAACCTGACAGTCATTATGGAGTGAGGCAGCGCTGACACGCTCCGGTCTCGAGATAAAGCAGGGGACAGAACAAGGCAAGAGACGGGGCCATGAGGCAGATGAGGCCGTGTCACACATGGGCCATGAGGGTTTGTTCTCATGTGTAGAACTATCAGGATGTTAAATGTCATAACTGTGACGCTCATACACAGCCATTAGTCATACTGTACGTCTATACTTGCACGTGTCACGCTGTGTCTGCTGCTTTTCTCATTCATTTCACATTGCCGTCATTTCCCAATACAATTATTCGAAGAGCCAAATAAATTACTGCTGAAATTTATGCAACATGGAAGTGACCAATCTTGCTTCCATAAAAACTTTAAGCTGCTAACTTTTGGTGAGATGATTTTATACATGGCCATTTTTCTGCTTTATACTGTGTTGCTTCAAATAATAATTTAAAATACAAATTATTCATATTTTTTATTGATACTAAAATCTGTGTAAGAATCTAGAAGCATATGACCTGTAAAAATTGCTGCTTAAATGAAAGAATTCAGGTTTTTGGTAGTCTGTAGTGTCCGTAACCATATCAAATTCATGTTGTAATATCTTAAGGATTTAGCATTTTGGAATAAGACACTTTTTTAGGTTTATGACTTTTCATGTGAAATCTAAATCGGCCCAGTTACATCTGAATGACAGTTAAGATTATTGACAGATTTGAATTCAAAAAAGTTACAGACACTAAAACAAAAAAGGGCACGAAATTGTATTTAGCAATTATCAATTAATTATTAGCTTTTTATCTTATAAAAATATAAACGTATATGTATATTTACAAAAAACAAAGCACGAATCGGGAGATAAGAAGCGTTAAGTGTGATGAAAAATGGTGTTATATGATCCTTTCTGAAAATTCACCTTTTTCACCTCGGCGAGACACTTTTTAGCACCGATACCATGTTTTGAGTGGAAATGCAAAGGGTTTTTTTTTATTAGGAAACTTGTACAGAAAATAATATTTCTTTTAGAATCTGCACAACCAGATCAACGCAGTTTTTTAATTAAAAAAGTCTAAAAGATGCATTTAATACATCACAATTTTCACTGACAGGAGCTGTATAGGAATTATTTAACACCTGTGAGCTTTTATACATCCTGTGCTGCCCAGTATTTCACAAAACCTCAAAAGGATATCTTACAGTATCTTCTTTCTGGTAAAGCTGGTTGGTTCAACATTTCATTAAGACATATTATTTTTTAGAAAAAAGAAAACTCTTAACACAATGTATCTGGCAATAGAAAACTTTCTTATATGTTTTCTAATATGTTTTTATTTGTTGTCCTTCATCACTGCATAAGGGAAATACAAATTTGTGCATTTTAAGCTACAATGACTACACGTCATTACTTACATTCCCACCGTTCACGCTGTGCAATTGAAGCAACGTGGTTATGGAGTAAGCATGTTACTTCCAATGTTGCAGAGTTGATTTCCTTTAAATTTAACTTCTGTTATGCTCAGGCTAAATGAGGACACCTGCAACATAGTGGTTTATATTCTTCACTGGGTGTTAAAAATTACTTCTGTTATATTAGATCACTCTACATAGTTATATATATATATATTAAAAAAAAAAAGAATATTTAAATCATATTTTTGTGATTGTATTTTTAATTAATTGTAATATTTGATAATATTCATATTGTGGAGATTCAAGACAAAAGAAAAATATGTTTATTCATACCCATGTTCTAATTAACAGACTTTAAACCTGTCGTTCTCAACCCTACAGCCGGACAAACCCCTTCCCTGAAAAGGTTTTCTCAGCTTAACAAATTAGTAAATATATCAATCTTTTCTGAATAGAACCGAGTGCGACACAGCAGCAGGGAAAACACGTGTGCAAGACGCCGTCCATCAGTCTGGAAACGAATAGTTCTGTATCTTAGTCACTCAACCAAACACAAGCCAACATGTTAAGAAAGAACACTGGATGTATTTAAAATGTTTTAATTGTGATACATCAGATATTGAAAATGCACTTAGTCTCCCCTGAGTAATATATACTGTACATACATATATATATATATTCATGTGCTCACTGTTTATGGCAGTATTACTCAGACAACATCTGAGTTCAGGAGTAGTAAATACTGACAATTAAAGGGATAGTTCAAATATTTGAAGTCTGTCTTACATCAAAATTGAGGTGTGTATATACGTACTGTACGTTACAATACTGTAGGTCTTGGTCATTATAAATTGTCATGCTCGGCACACAGACCGTGAAAGTTTGTCACCCAGAATGCGAGTACACTGTGAGGAATTGAGGCCAATTTTAACAACCCTCGTTCCGTGCAAAAATGCATTCCAAAGTTCAGCTCAGACTCATATGAAGCTTCTGCAGTCTCACTTGGGATCTTTCAGTCTTTTTACTTTATTTTAATTTATTACAAATCTAACTCTTTTCTTTCACCATACAGGCATTTCCTGTGGATGAAAATATTTAAATTTGTTCTAAAAACACTATACAGACTTGAAAAAACCCGAACTATACCTTTATGTCCTGGGTAAAGTTGTCATGCAAATAAGAGAATATGCATATTATAAAGAGGAAAAAAAAACATCACCACTGGTTTGTCGACTATAATCTAAATATGAGCTTGAGTTTATGTGATATTGCAGTGAAAAAAATATTTTTAACTGTTTAATATTAGAGTCTGAATTCACTTCTGAAAAAGGTATGTTTGTATTGTCTTAAAACATCACCTTCCCAGTGTGAGGTGAGGGTCCCTGTCAGTATCTTTTAAAGTAAAAGGAGTCACGATAACTAAAGAAAAAAGAGAGGAAAAAGTCAGTTTATTTGATCCTAGAGAATTCCTGCTCCATTAATCAGACCAGTGCTTAACTTTTTTTCCCTCTTTGTGTTCTGCTTCAGGGTTTTTGCTGTAAAACCTGACCTTTAAGTACAAATATAGAATACAGATGACAACCTGTCTTTGTTCTCGTTAATAATATTGGTTATTTTAAAGCACAGAATGACCAGTCCAGCTCATTCTTATGGTCCTGGCGAAGGTCAAAGTGCAATTTTAGAGTACACTGGGAAGAACCACAAAGCACCAGGTCATTAATGGGATTCCGTTAAGCTGGTGATAGTGATACTACGTCAGGTTGTTTTAATCTCAATAACAGGAACTCGTAGATTAGAAAGCACTAATCTGTCAGACGCATTGGCTTAAAGTAATTCCTTCAGATCAAACTCTCCTCCTGGACAGGTGTTGGTTCAGGGGTAGACGGTCTTTGCTTGTCAGGTTCCTGCCCTGGCCAGCGTCCATGCTGATACACAAAGTAATATTCTTTGCGTGGCTCACTGTGATGCAGGCTGGATTTGATAGCGAGCGGTAACTCCTCAGGAGTCAGGGGTCGGTTGTCGCCGTCCACTAGCACGCTCAGACAGTAGGAGTCAGGATCCAGCACATCGAACTTCTGAGCACACTGTGCACTCAGTTCACAAGCAGTGGTGTTCTGATCCACACCCAGCGTCTTGGTGTTCGAACACGCCTCAAGGAAAGACACGGTGATGAAATCCTGCAATTAAAGAAAAGCGATGATGGCTTAGAAAACTTCCACAGCAAGATGTAGAGTTAGATTAGTCACAATTTAGAAGTCGCATTTATTCACACTTATCGAATTTATAAGGTTTACCTGTATGGATGAATGTGAGGCCTGGGCCTTGTTAAGAGTGCGGCGACGCTCCCACCGATGAATAGAGTCTTGGATTTCCAAACTCAGCTGCTTGGAAGCTGCCTGCTTATCATAGTTTTTGATATGCTCCAGAGCTCCATATGTGGTGGTGAGATAGTACGAGCCTAGAAATACAAAAGATAAATTACTTGAGGAATATGACAGTGGAGTAGCAGTAAACCGTAGACTGTGACAAGCAAGAAATTCCTACTAGACAAACATTTATTTGACCATTGTCTTGGTTGAGGTTCAAGTAAGTGTTCATGGAGTGACTTTAAGAGTGATGAGGAGGGTGAGAAATGCAGAAAGTGCCTGAAGACCACAGTTTTAGGCTAGCAAAACCATTAAAGGTCAAGTCTGTAACAATAAACTATTTGAACGGGTTTCACAAAAGAAGCTCTATTTCAACATGCAATGTCTGAGCTTGCATCATAAGACCTAAAGTCATGTGTAGCACTAATTATACAACAGTTTGTATAAATAAAGTAATCTGATCGTACGAGAGGCTTTCCACGAGTGCTGATACAGAGCATCACAGCACCAGGATGTTTAACTCTATGTATAACCCTGTGGTCGCAGCATGGGTCTGTACGGTCCGCAGTACTGAGGAGAGAGCAGCTGCCTGACAAAACCCACATTCACACCCAGTGACAGAAGCAC
>JAQQZT010000005.1:28875843-28887708 GCA_030068275.1 Clarias platycephalus
TAATCGTCTCCCCTGCTGGGTCTTAGTGCTCGTCTCTTACTGGTATAATCAACATCCGTGCACACGTGTACTGTTTATAATAACACTGTGACTATGTGTGTGTGTAAAACATATTTTATTTTGTGTTTGTAAGCATGTGTGTACAGCATGCGTGTACTGTTTCTTATAACTCACATGTGTGCGCGCGTGTAAAGCAAAGAAAATCTCATTAGAAGTTAAAAATCCGTTTTCTCTCTCCCTCTCTGTTTCAGCCTGTGTGAGCTTATGTGTGTGCGTAATTTGACACCGTGCCGGGGGTCAGTTTCTGTGTGTCGCGAGAGAGTGTGTGTGACCCCGCGCGCGCGCGAGAGAGTGTGTGTGTGTGTGTGTGTGTGTGTCTGTGTGTGTGCTCTATCTTGAAACTGCTCTATCGTGATTCTTTTCAAAGGTAACGTGCGGTTACCTTGCTAATTTTTCAGACAAAACAGTCTTTCCGTTAATGTGTGTTTATGTGAAATTCAAAGGAGAAAGGTTTACTGTGTAAGAAAGTCTCATTAGAAGCTTAAAAATCCATTTTCTCCCTCATCCTTTCTTATGTGTCGGGACAGGAGGGGCTTCACACACACACACACACACACACACACACACACACACATCTGTCAGGATTTATTTTAATTTCTTTTAAAAGGTAAAGTGCAAGTTAATTTGTTTTATTTTTACTTAATTATTTTTATATAGTTATTTTTTGGGGGCTGTGGAACGAATAATTTGAGTCTCCATTATTTCTTATGGGAAAATTTGATTTGGTTTATGAGTGTTTTGGAATACAAGTCCGCTTCAGGAACGAATTATGCTCGTAATCCAAAGTTTCACTGTACTGTTAATACCAATAAAAGCTGTAACAGTAGTAACAGTGTAGGAAATTCGTATGCATACATAAGTCTAACTTCCCAGTAGCAGACAGATGAATCAGGGACAGAAACAGGGGGAGAGACTCAATATGGTTAATAAATAAAATTGATTTAGCAGTGATGCTGGTTTGAGGTATTTAAGGCTTTCTGTAGATAAAGTGGAAGAAACTAATTTATCTTTTGGAAATAGTATTGTAATGTTATTGAAGTTATTTTAGCTAAAGAGATAACAATACAAACTCAATTAAATCATCATTGTTATGCAAAAGTCATTTACGGACCGGATATAATAGCTTATATAGCGTTCCCTATACTGTATTATTAGCTAGCTAATAAGCTGTAGCAGGGCATCTTCCTAGCATTAGCAGTGGATTTGCAAAGTAAATATTTAACAAATGTGAGTCTTCATTGTTGATGGGAAAAGAGTTTGTAGAAATGGTTAAAAGGTTAAAGCTAAAAATAATCTGATGATCTACCATTTGTAATCAGTGACATCCTTATTTCAGGTTGAAGCCCACGTACATGTCTGCCCGCAACGAAGATGAAACCCTTTTTTATTTTTTAAATGTAATTTCACTAAATTTTGTTTGGTGTGACGACATTACATGGTATTTCCGACCCATGTTTTATCTCATAATGCCGCTTCACATTACTGCTTTTTATTAGCACTACGGTTTCTGAACATATAAGACAAACTGATTTTCCACTTCCTGCAGGAAGGAAGCCCATTCATCTTTGAAGGTTCAGTTTTCATAGTCTACTTTCCTTTTTTTTTTGGAGTAAGCCATGCTGTCGCGCTTTCATTTCAGTTTCTTGAGGATTGTGGCGGTTTGTAGATGCATTACCGTTGTTTCTGTCTCTTCCGCATACTATATGTAAACAGGGTAAACTCTCGTGTTGATTAGCTCTGTTGAGCTACTACTCAAGATTTTAATTTCATTTATGGTGCAGATTTAACTTAAATATAATAAATACCAAACTACTGCCAAAGTTTCATTAAATTCTGTCCAACCAGTTTTGCATGATGCTGTAACAAAATCTGGCTGGACAGATAGACAGACGTACATTTTTATAAGACCGGTTTCGGGTTCCCCAATGTATGAAACACAAAGATAACACTGAAAGAGCGAGTACAGACAAAACCTTTCTTTTATTTTTATAGATTCCCAGTTCTGACCTCCCACTTCCTCCCTGAGTTGAGAACAGCATTAGCTAGCTGGGCAGCCCTTAGTGGTTTGTAGCAGATAATTTATTCATTCAAATTAGCAAGTAGTTTACTCCAAATATTACCCCAAACCATATGCTACAGTACTATACTAAATAGCATGTCATACAGCATCGCTAGCACAAAAAACGATTAGCCAAAAATGTTTTAAATAGTTTTGCTGATTGCACATTATTGCTTTTGCTTACATTTGTGAAGTATGTTTACGTACTAACCTTCACCAAGCTGCAGCGCAGGGTCCATCAGCTCCATCATATACTCCACATCCAACAGCAGTGCAGAGATATTGCAACGAGCCAGGACGTACATTAGTACCGGCAGGAAATCATCTGCACCATAAGGTTTTCCTATAGAGCCCAAGATAGAGTTCCACATATCTTTTATATGTATATACTGTATAAGGTAAGATAAGACATCTCAAAGTATAAATGTGTGTTGCGACATTTAACGTGTGACCACGGTCAGAACGCCTTCGGATGAGTCACAGCGAATGATAAGCAGAATCTAATCTACTATTAAACACATGACCAGCGTTTTGCAAGGGCCTTACTTCCTGATTTGATGTGAGTAATGAGAACATCTGTGGTATTGGGTCAAAGCTTGGTGTAAGAAGGAAAGGGTGGAGCTGAGTATTAACAACTAAACAACTGAGAAAATCGTCCTGTTTTCTCCAGAACCAAACAAAAAAAGGAACTCTTGTTAAAGATCACACGTGTAAGCAGCATGGGACTTATTCTCCTTCCAAAGCCAAAATAGTTTCTGCTTTAGTAATGGAGAAAATACGCACACAGGCTGCCTGCTCTGCTGAAAAATACAAATTCTTAGAAATTAATAAAATTAAAAATAGATTAGAAGACGAATACCATTAGCGCTGTAGGTCCACTACCATGATACATGCTTGACTTCCACCATGGTTGGATGAATATTATCAAACAACCAGACACTCTGAGATTGTAGTTAACATATTAGTTAACACATTACACTTTACATTATCCAATCAGTCAATCATGTCCCAGCAGTGCAGAAGATAAGGTCAAGAAGATACTGATCATAAGCATCCAGTTAATGTTCACATCAGACATCAGAACTCTGACTGTGCCATGGCTGTTGGCGCCAGATGGGTCAGTTTGAGTGTTTTAGAAATTGCTGATCTCCTGGGATTTCAACACAAAACTGGCTCTACAGTTTACACAATGGTGCAAAAAAAGACAAAAACATGCAGTGAGTGGAAATGCCTTGTTGATGAGAAAGGCCAGATGAGAATGACCAGACTGGTTCAAGCTTACAGGAAGGATACAGTAATCACAAGTGTAACAGGATGCACAACGTCAAATTCTCAGTAGGTTGTGCTTCAACAGCAGACGACCACATGTCACCCAAGAACAGGAATCTAAGACTATAGTTTTCTGAAATACTCAAACTAACAACCAGGCCAATTATTGATGTGACTACGCTCACCACCCCACCGGCTTGATTTAGATGTTTAATATAAATGTGGTAAAACCACCGTTGTAAAACTATTTCGCGTTGAGTAGCATTTTAGTCATGCCAACGTATTCATGGAGAAGAACACTGACCTGGGCTGCCCGCAGACATGGACTCGTATATGATCTTGCATGTCTTGAGGAGTAGATCGATTTTCTTCTGAGGTGAGTATTCCTGGTGCAAGTTTCCCAACTTCCCCTGGATCTTCTCCATGACAGGTGAGTCAGGAACACAGGTGGTCACACCCAAATCTGTCGTGGTGGTGCCCAGCACTGTCAGCTGATTTTCCCTGAGCTTCTTCAGATTGCCTGCCCGGGAGTGGATGTCCCTCAGGCCGTTATATATCGCCTCTCTTAAGGGCTTCAGGACACTCTTATAAAGTGACGCTTCGATGATTATCTCTGCAGAGGAAATATGTGCATGTATTTCCTTAAACAGCCATAATTTATGTAAAACGAAATACCACAGCAAACATGTAAAACAGCTTTTTTAACGCTTGCATAGTTAAGTCATAAGTTATGTTAAATAACATACTAAAAGAAAACACCCAGAGCTAAGCAGATTTCTTAAAATTCAGACTGTCATGGAAGTACAGTATGTAGGCAAATTACCCAGCTTCTCCTCGGAATAAATAGCTGCCTCCTGGAGATTCTGCAGTTCTGTGCTTTGGATCAGATAGCTTTTGAGCTGCGTCATCATTTGTCTGATCTCTTGGAGCATCTCTGTACTGGTGGAATGCCTCCTCATAGTGTCCAGCGTAAAGGCCCGGTAGTCCTGTACCAAGTTACCGAAATACGTGCTTCCATCTCTAGCGAGTTCCACGATCCGTTTCTGAAGCTTGCGGTCAGCACTCATGAAGCTTGTGAAGACTGTAGAGAAGTTAACCATGGAGAGGCGCTGCTTGGCACGGTCTAGAATGATAGTGGATGTCCTCTTCGCCAAAGCACCCACCGGGGTAGGATCTGCCTCTTCCTCCGTGCTGCTCGTGGAGTAGGAGTCATGATCCGGCTGGGGAGCACCTCCTTCTGGGGAAAATAATGACACATCTGGAACTTTGGGGTGCTCTGGAAGGTTCTGGAGCTTTGGAGTCGGCTGTGGATTAATGTGACTTAGCTCTTGATTAACACCTTCGGAGTTATTTGTGGCATCTTGGGAAATCAGGCTTTGAGAAGTACGTTTTCTCCTAGGAGGTGGGACTGGAGCACCTGGCTTCCTTATTTCAAGTACAGGAATCATATTCGCAGTGGAAACTCCATTTGAAGCTTTTGATTTCTCACCCAGATCTTCCTCTTGTGGCGTCTTAGATTGTCCACAATGTTCACTCACCCACTGGTCCATGTTACTGTCATCGAGGCAAATGAGAGACACAGAAGTACCAGGATCCTCATTGGTCTCTGCTGCTTCAGGTGTACAGACAGTTTCCTTTATCGGTTCCAGTTGGCCGTCTTCTCCTGACGGTTGGCCCTCTGATATCCGGCGTCTGAGTGGGACTGGAGGAATCTTGTGTGAAGGGGCGTTGCTGCCCTGTTCCGCTGTTTCACTTAGAGATAGTTGTGCTGCATCTTGTTTGTTCCACATTTCTGCCTCAGCACTGGGTAATAGAGTTCCCTCTGCCTTTTTATACCCGCAATGACTTCCTTCCTCTTTTTGCACCGAAGGCAGAGAAGAACTTAGCAAGAGAAGTGAAGACTCCTCTGACGTCAACTTCTCTTTGGCTGCCTTGGTTGACACTTGCGTCAGTGAGTCTTCAGAAATGGTGAGAGGACGTGGAGGTAGTGGCGGGGGCCTCTTGAACTTCGGCTGAGCCTGAACAGGCATGTTGAGGCTTTGGGACCTCAGGATCGGCGTGGGAGAATTAGGAGGCAGACTGTATTCTTCAATGGAAATGGGGTTGATGTACCAAAGATGGTCATTTCCAGAGGAGAGCTTTATCTCTTCTGCAGGTTTACTCAAATCATCACGAATGTGACTGTTCAGCTCCGAGCCCCAGAATTCTGTCAACAAAGTTCAGTGCATGTTAGAGTAACTCTATAGACGTGGAAACGTGTAAATATTGTGGAATAAAATGACATGTGGCTCTTATGCTTCGTATTACCTACTCCTAGTGTGGAGATCACCTCCATGTCTTCATATTTAATTGCCTGGATAATGGCCTGAGGTAATTTCAGGGTACAGGGCAGGATGTCCCTGGATAACAAAAAAAAAAAAAAAAAAGGACACTGTATTCTCCTGAAAGCAGGTTCAGTTTCTGAGAGCCATATTTCATTTATGTTATACTGGAGGCCTAGATTAGCTTACCGGCTAACACAGTAGAAAGCAATGAGTTTAAATATGTTGTCGAAGACCAGGACAGATCCTTCAAGATACAACACTATAAGAGAAAACGGAAACAAAGCTGTTTATGGTAATGACTTGAGTACATACTGTAGATTTTATCTCGAGTATACCACAGTGACGCTGTTGAACAGCGGTACTTTATCAGAATAATTGTTTTATCCACTGGTAAGAAACATACACAAAAAAACACCCAGTGTGAAATTGAAGATCATTTCCTGAATGTATACAGTAACCAACAACGTCTGTACCTCGCTCTAGTGTACCTCACTGTGATACTGACTTTCATGCATGCTTTTAAGCATTTTTAGAAAACGCAATAGTTAATCAGCAGACCCAAAATAAGGCAGAGATTCTATTATAACAAGATTGCATGATAAACGAAAAGATGTGCTTCGTCCAACACACATACACACACACACACACACACAGAGCAGCACAAACACAAAGACACGAGGTGGAGTTCAGGAAGTCGGACACTGTTAACATCAGGACAGGAAACCTGTGGTCATCCCCCCTCCTCCACAGACTACCTTGTCTGCCATTTCTGAACGAAGGTGTGAGATGTTCAGTCAAAATTAAACAGGTTTTTTCTTTAGTTGTGCTTCATATTCGTAACGATCAAACTGCAGCGACTGTATATGGTGAAGAATACGGCAGGGGTAAACGTTGGTATAGTTATATAACGCAGTTTACAGTTGAGTTCAGTTTATGCAGAGCAGACCTGCGAAGACTGTAAGGTTGTCTGTTTTATGTCAGTGTTCATGTGTCACTGTTACTGCACAGGGCTATCCTCGTAAACTGAACCACACCAAAAACAATATGATTCGCTATTATAGGTACTGTAAGGGTGCAGTAAAAAAAAAAGGCAGCCAGTCAATTTTATATCATTACAGATACTTCCCTGGTGTTTTCCTGATTGCTCGCTCCTATGACCTTAAGATTTACAAACCATTTTAAGAGCATTCATAGAAATCATAGAAAACTCACTGGCCCTTTCTTCTTTTACATGAAAGTCCTGGATCTGGTCTGCAAGACGAACTGACACCACCATCGACGACTGCCCGCGGTCCCTCCTCACTAAGAAGATCTGTGAAGTCGTAATTTAGTCCAGCAGTTACATTTATGATGCATTTACGCTATAATATTAGGAAATATCTCTATATACTGTAAACTCTCACCCCAGGCATCTCTTTGTTCAGTATATGAGTAGCTCTTTCCTTGGACATTCCCAGCTGCAGCCACACCGGACATGTCTTGATCAGCTTTTCCAAGATGCTGATCCTGGGATGGACCGATTTCTGTGTTTGGACAGGCGGGGACGGTACTGCAGGAGCTTTTGAAGTGAGCGGAGGTGGCGGTCTCTGAAGAGGTGGCGATAAGGGTTTCGAGGTTGGCCGTGGAGGAGCCTTTTGCATGGCTGTAGAGGAAGTTTTAGGGACGGCGGATGGCTGCTGTGCTGGGAGAGGTGGGCATGGCGGCTTAGGAGCCTTTGTTTTGTGATGAGGGGCGGGAGGTTTGGAGTTGGGAGGTGGGTATGAACTTGGGGATTTTCGAGAAATAGAGGAAGGAGGCGAGATGGGCAGAGGAGGCGGGGTGGGCTTTTGGGGAGTCGGGGTGGGCTTTTGGGGAGTCGGGGTGGGCTTTTGGGGAGTCGGGGTAACCGAGACGTCTACCAGTTGCACCGGGGTTGTAGACCTCGGTGACGAGGGACGGTCAGAAAGCAAAGAGGATGGGGTTGAACTTTTGGGGATGACAGCAGGTGATGTCGCAGTAGCCGGAGACAGCATGGTGCATACTTAAGTAAGGGGAGTAAGGGGAAAAGACTGAAATTTGAAACAAGGGATCTCGGGAGTGGTGATTTAGAGAAACAACCTGAAAGGAAAGAGAGAGAGAGAAAAGATGAAACCATCAGATGAAAACCCCACACCTCTGCTATGAGTTTAAACTGCTCTGGAATTCATGGAGTGGAGCAGAGAGAAGCAGAAATGAAAGATCTTTGGTAAACCAATATCACTTGTACAATAATAATAATAATAATAATAATAATAATAATAATAATGTTGGTCTTTCGGAAGCTCCTGTTAAGGGGTCACCAAAGTGGACCATCTGGTCCGAACAACAACTTGGCACGGGATTTCTGCTGGATGCCCTTCCTGACACAACCCTCCCATTTTATCCAGGCCTGGGACCGACACTGCATCCATTGGTTGGGAATCGATCCCTCGCCTTCCACATGGCAGATGAGAAACCTACCACTAAGGCACCAATGCCCCATAATTATAATAATATTACCAATAGTCAATCGCATTTTGTATATTTTGGTGGAAAATGAAGTCATGTAAGTTATGACGTAGGACATGACGTAGGATATGACCGGAGAATCGGGTAGGCTCAGATTATCTTCCATGTTTTAATGTTGCCTGCAGTTGTTTCTTGCGTACTTGTAGTCGGTTCTCTAAAGGTTTTTTTTTTTCTTCTTCTTCTTTTTTTCTCTTGGTAAGCTTTTTCCTTCCCTACTACATAAATATGCCTCTCGAGGGAATGATGTCAGTAGTGTTGAAACACTGGTGCTGGTTATTTCCTGCTGCCGTTTTAATATATAACAGAGTCTATTCTTGCTCTTATAACATATTGCATACAGAGAAGTGTTAATAAAAAATAACAACACCCAAACAAAAAATATTAACCTTTGGATAGACGAGGATTAGATGCAGAACAGCGATGCGAACACCGCAAGGCATTTATGTCTATGCTTTTTTTTTTTTTTTTCATGTGTATGTAACCGTGTGTTTAGAAACTCACCCGCTAGATGTTTTAGAGCTCTTGGTTGCAACAGCTGTTTTCTTCATCGTTGTGTCTTTTACACCACAGCCCTCTTCTTTCCTTCCCGTCTGAGACCTTCGTTCTTCTCGTTTCCCTTCACCTCTCATATGGGCGCCCTGAACCCGCCCATCGCCGCACTTTGCAGCTACTCTTCTCCAGTTTTCTTTGGACTGAGCAATAATTTCTCCTTACCTAGCAGAAAAAGAGATTGCACAGAGAGAACGTTTCTCTATTGTCCTTCTTTTGGTCTTGACTTCCTGTCACGGTGTTCTCAGGAAGGGGTTGTCCAGAGTGGTCAGCCAACCCCCTAACACGGGCATATGCACACTCAGAGAGAGATGCACATACAGTATAAACACTTAAAGTTTACAACTCGCCAGTAAACATGGTCTCCAGATAGCCTAAGCGTCAGGAGAGCAGACCAGGATGGTGCGAGTATGTAAAAGTATGAAAAACCATTCATAAGCAGCGAACGTCTTCCTTATGTATTTAAAGTTAAGCTGCTCCAGATGTGCCAGAGACTCTAAAGTGCTCCACAAAGAATGCAGCACATGTGGGAAGTCTCAGTGGAAGGTCTGAAGCCCAGCCCATCGTTTTTTTCAGATCATGACTGAACATGTTCAAATGTAAGTAAGGGGTTTTGCACGGAAGGAGAGGGAGTGACACTGTTTGGGAATTTTACTAGATGAATAAGCTTCATGGATTATACAAGACCAGGATGTACACCTTTATGTAATGACGTGTGATAAGTTTCATTAAGTCAGTAGTTTGTACAGTAGTGTTGCCAGGTTAATATAGTTGTGGTTAATGTAGTTGCTTTATACGGGTCTTTACACTCTAAGGAGAGCCATGCCAACAGATGTTTCCTGTTAGCAAACCGTGACTTCACACTCAACTGAGTATGATGAGGGAGTGAAAAAAAAAAGGCAAACTGCAAGAAAAAAAAAACAACGAAAAAGACTTAAAACACTGAAGGCTGGCAGAAAGTGTCAATAAATGTAAAAGACAAAAACAAATCATGTTTAAGGTTCACCAAATAATTTCAACACATAAAAATCCCTGTTTAAGCTTTTTTGTCCCCACCCGAAGTGTGTGAGAAGTCTTCCTGTGGGTCGTAAATAGCATATACAAGTTGTTGATGACTATCATGGAATTTCAGAGGAAGCTTGACTCAGTTATCTCCTCCAAATGAACCAGACACTCTTTCCAATTCCTCCTACAACGCTACTGCCAGGTCAGCTCAAAGTCCGCCCCTTAAATCCCAGCAGCCCTTTCATCCAATCAGCTTCTAGATCCCGTAACCGGGCAGCTTCCAGTAGACTTTTTTTTGTTTGTTTGTTTGTTGAAAAAAATATATAGAATTGAAAACAAGTTAGACCAAAAAAATTGAGATTGCCTTGAATTTTATTAATTAACAAGGGGCGACTGTTGCAATAATAGTTAAGAAAGTGACCGAGTTTTGCAGAACAAATGTAACGGAATAACATTTAAGTTCAAAACTATATACAAAGTACAATCATAAGGATAACAAGTAGGTATGAATAAGAGGAGAAAGAATTGGCATTTCATTTCTAAATCCTTTTTTTTGTTTTAAATACACCAGGTTAATATTTCCAAGGTGATATGGAAATTTGATTTAATAATAAGTTGGGAAAAATGAAAAATCTGAAAGAAGCAATAGCTTTACAATGTCTCAGCTCCAGACAGGACCAACATTGCCCCCTGCTGGTCTAAATCAATAAGTTTAAAACAAGGACAAACTATTTGAATCTAAAGGCACAATTGTTGCTTTAATAAAATGACTATGTGCAATAATATATGGTAACATAACTATAACTATAGGCATACATAAAGAAAAATCTATTGTGTGTGTGTGTGCACTTTTTTTTGTTTTTTCTTTTAACACTCAAGTCTTTCTTTACAAGAACATGGTGTGCCAGTGAGACATAAAAAAAAAAAAAAGTGAATGGAGTCGTGTGTTAAAGTTCACTGCCATTTTATAATTAAATACAGATACAATCAAGAACAAACAGATGGATAAAACAAGTAAACAATTATATAATGACCCCAAGTACAACTGTGTTCGTCTAAATTCAGATTACCACCTACATGAAGCAAATACACACAGAAACTCAGGTCTCTGGTCCAAAAAATAATAAACGCTTACGCAGTAAAGGAGAGCGTATTCCGTTTAAATGGCGCCCCCCGCTGACAATATTACAGAAAGTCAGGACAGCGATGACCAGAGCATATTGCATTACACGCTGTGTGTCCAGCATCATCTCTCTCACATCTAGTGATAAAGACCTGATTGAGGCAGTGTGTGCGAGTCTGTGTGTGTGTGTGTGTGTGTATGTATTTTTATTTACAAAATAGCATCTAAACAATGACAAAGGCACAGGTGGCACTGAAGAACACTTCTAAAGCTTTGCCTTTCAAATGAATAGGTGCTTGTATGTGTTCACGACAGGGGGAGAGAGAGAGAGAGAGAGAGAGAGAGAGAGAGAGAGAGAGAGAGAGAGAGAGATGAAGAAACAGAAGCTGCTTTTTCACATACGTTGAAATCGCTTCTCTACAGGAGCTTGTTAGCTCTCTGGTTGGCTTCATCAATGCGAGCTTTATTCATGTCCGCCTGGGAAAAAAAACAAAACAAAAGAAAGGACGACGTTAGCCGGACTGAAAATTAGACACGTATACATAGAGTGACTCACAAGCCTGGATACATTTTATTTCTGCAATTATTTTATCTACTTATTTAAATTTAATTCTTGTTATTTCACACACAAGATGGCGTAGATTTAATTTCTTTAAAGTCCTCTGAATTCAAAAGCCTATTGGAAGTGGACCAGAAACTAATCTTTGGACTAAAGAAGGAAATCATCTCCGCATGTAACAGCATCTGCTCTGATGCACTGAAACATTTCATGTTCTTGTGTTAATTAGTGAGAGATCGTCAACTTCAGCATCTGCTGTAAACTTTTATTTAAAACACATTTGCCTTTCGATCCAGATCATATACATATATAATATTAAAGTGCCACTATTATGCGTTTTCAAATATGATCTTTCATGCAGTGTGTCATGTAGCTGTATGTGAACATAAAC
>JAQQZT010000005.1:28902578-28917637 GCA_030068275.1 Clarias platycephalus
TCTTTTTCATTTTTGTGAAGCTGCTTTGAGACAATGACGATTGTTAAAAGCGCTATATAAATAAAATTGAAATTGAAATTGAATTGAATTGAAGGTCTTTTTTGTTGTTGTTGTTATTCTTGATCTTTCCACTCATGTAGACCTAATTCAGACACTGTGTATCACAATAACATCACTTCCGGGTTTTAAAAGTAAATTTGCAGTGCATACAATCATTAACCTTGTAATCAGCCCATCAGTTAGACTTGTATAATATTATTTGGACAATTAGATGATGTGTCCACTGCCAGTTTTGCACTCAATATTAATAACTTCATATTAAAACTATAATGAACTTCCTAGTTTCACTATTACATTTTTTACACAGTGATAGAAGGGAATTATTCAATATTGCACAATGCGCTGACACCCAGATGAGAATGGGTTTCCTTTTGAGTCTGGTTCCGCTTGAGGTTTCTTCCTCATGTCGTCTCAAAGAGGTTTTTCTTGTTGTCATTGCTTCTGTCTAGCTATTTAAGGATAGAATTACAGATTTAAAATTTATATCTGGAAATATATTTTTGATATTTCTGTAAAGTTGCTTTGTGACAATGTCCATTGTATATAAATATTGCTATATAAATAAAATCCAATAATAACCATAACAAAATAATACTAGTCTATAGAAATGTCTACAACTTTATAATGTCGCTAATTATGTAAATAAACTTCTTTTATGTATTTACACTGCTGTAGGCAGATGTATTTTTTATTATAATTATTATCAGTTATAAGGGTCTCAG
Source organism: Clarias platycephalus (assembly GCA_030068275.1). Lineage (NCBI taxonomy): Eukaryota > Metazoa > Chordata > Actinopteri > Siluriformes > Clariidae > Clarias > Clarias platycephalus. The sequence continues at coordinate 28,903,361 of JAQQZT010000005.1, forward strand.
TGTGTTTGTGTGTGTGTGTGTGTATACATACACCTTCCATATACTGTATATTAACTTCCCTCTGGTAAGAGCTCCATCCGTGCTCTGTTTTTCATCACAATTAATTTAGATAAACAATAAAATAAATCAATTTGTTAGCACTTTGTGACACAGTCAAAATTTTGTATTGAGATTAAAAAATAGAAAACAACTCATCTTTACTTTGCTCTTCACACTGTATAAGCATAACATTACAAATGATATGAATGACCATAATGGCAAAAACAAAAAATAAATAAATTACACCTAAATTATTAAAATGAGAGGAATTGACAAATTATTTAAGCACACACCTCATATGTGCACTGTACATGCCTTAATCCATAGACAAGAGGTCCACCTACAGGCAACAAAGAGCCAAAACAAGTTGCTATTTTGGATGGAAAAGAAACTACGAATGTAATAATACATACAGTATAATAAAAATAATAATAATAAAATATTTATATATGTGTCATATTTAGTCATGTGTCAGTAATGTATTACAAAACAACCCAGATACACAGGTCAAGAGTTTGAGTTAATATTTACATTAAATTTGAAGGGGAAAAAAAGTGCTGGACTTTGGCCTGGTTGTTGGTGTCAGACTTGCTTTTGTATTTATTTCAGAAACTGCTGATTGTGCAGACAACGGAAGCTACGCAGGGTTGAGCTGGTTCAGTTTAGTTTAGTCAAGCTGACAAAAAAACACCCTTTACAACAGCGCTGACCTGAAACGTATCATCACACAATGCACAACATATTGAATATCATGTTTATTAAATATTTATGTTTTATCAGCGTGGTTTACTCACTCACTCATTGTCTTTACCGTGTTATCCTGTGTACAGGGTCGCGGGGGGCCTGGAGCCTATCGCAGTAGACTTAGGGCACGAGACAGGGTGCCAATAGATTTTAGGGCTCAACACACACACACACACACACACACACACACACACACACACACACACTACGAGTACATTGGGAACACCAATTGGACTAATCTGCTTGTCTTTGGAGGAAACCGGAGGACCCGGAGGAAACCCACGAGATCAGGGAGGGACATGCAAACGCTACACACGCAGAGGCGGGAATCGAACCTAGACCCCGTGGTGGCCAGTGACAAATATAAAGTGTAATAAATGCAGAACTATATTATATACACCATAATCAGCTTTAAAAAAAAAAAAAAAGGACTTACATGATGTCTTATTTATTTATCAAACAAACAGCAAACATTTAAAAACAAACAAACAGCTTCTTAAAGTCATGTTTACGTTTAAATAACGTTTTCTATAAGAAACAGGCAACTTTTCTTTTTAACGAGTTAATACAGCGTGACAGTTGTATTTTTTTTTCTCTGTGTGACGTAGGTAAAGGACATGACGTCACGCGCCTCAACCCGGAAGTGGCGTCTGTAAACTTTTCCTGGTTCCAGTACAGGAGTTGCGTTTTATATATATGTAAAATAAATAAATAAAAAGTATTTTCAGGCTCTCTAGGCATGTGTTTTAGAAAATATTTCTGTTCATTTTAACGGAGAAGTCTACATTTGGAGGTAAGTGTTTATCTGTCATTGTACACACGAGGAGTTATTTGTTTATTAAGTCGCTAGATATCACAATAGATTATAATTAATGTTTATTTTTCCCCCACTGGCTACAGAGTCATACTCATTTATTGATAATGACAGTAAAACTTTTTAATGTTAGCTTAATATTGTTAGACTAAGACTGAAGTGTGTGTAATGTCCAAGCTCTGAATGTAAACAAACCAGCTGGTGGATGTAGAGGAGGAACTGTCCGCGTGCTCCCTCTGTCCTCGTGCCCCTCGTGCTCCTCCTGTGCTCGTGTCCTCGTGCACCTCCTGTCCTCGTGCCCCTCCTGTCCTCGTGCCCCTCCTGTCCGCATGCTCCTCCTGTCCTCGTGCCCATCCCTGTACAGAAATAATAACAGATTCCTTAAACAAACTGACTTCTTTTCCTATCTATTGAGATGATGATTAGTATCGTCTAGCTGCTTCTGAACTCCTTGTATAATGTGTTCAGTGTTTAATCCTGAGATTAAGACATGGCTGTTGTACATTAGAGCAGCATGGAGGAGAGGAAACTGAAACGAAAAAGTCCAAGACCTTCGACCAACCAGGCTGCTCCGCCAGTCACGGCGCGCAAGAACATCAGCGGCAGGACTTTAGGGTTCACTGGCACCGGCACTGGCACCCACTCAAACCAGAAGACAAAATTTCGCAGGTGAGCCTTGGCAAAGGTTTTTTTTTTTTAATGCACTGATGTAACATGCGTTCATCTTTAGTAACAGCAGTATTATGGTCAACTCAGTGGTGATAGATCTAGAGTTATACTAGGCATGATGGGGAATACACACTGGGTAGGATGCCCGTCCATCACGAGGCACTGCATGCACACACACACATATTCACTCTCACTCATTCTCTAAAGCATTTATAATGTACAGGGTCGCAGGAGGCCTGGAGCCCATCCCAGAGGACTCAGGGGCCTGTGGCAGGGTGCCAATCCATCGCAGGGCACACAGGCGCACACACACACTCTCACATTCACTCAAACACTACAAGCGGACGGAATTTAGCTTAATCTGCATGGCTTTGTACTGGGGGATGAATCTAGTGTAACCAGAACATACAACCTCCACACACACAGACAGACATGATCGTGGAGGTGCACACTACTAACTACTTTGCCACCGTTCCTATTTACAAACTAATTTGCAGCTCCTTACCTTTCAATGCTAAAATGTCATTGTTATATAATTTCAACTTTGTAGTAAATGTTTGGGGAAGGCCTACGGATGGGTGTGATGGTCATGGACATGGTCATGTCTACAAAACTTTAGCTATATATTATACAATGATTATCCATAACAGTAGGTTCCCCTTGTGCTACCCTCAGGATGTGACTCAATAAGATCTTTGTGGGGTTTGTTGTCGTGTTGGTGGCATTGGACTCTTTGCATGCTAAATAAACTCTGTGCGCGGCAGGCTGTGATGTGTTCTGATACCTTTGGCCCCTTTGGACATAGATGAGTCTGGGGTGCCCATGATCCTGTCACCAGATTACTGATTATAATGTATAATCAACGTTTTCCAATTCACCTCATGAGAGCATGTGCAGCTCTCAGCATCCCTGCTGCAATGAGCAGGAAAATGCCCTAAGCGTGCAGTAATTCCAAATCATGGACTGACGGCTGTCCCTTTTTGATGATACGCAGAAATGTGAGAGATAAGCCAAAGCTACAGAGTCAACTGAGTAACCAGGACTCCACTATTCAGCACTCGTTCCTCACAGACGTCTCCGACGTGCAGGAGATGGAGAAAGGCTTGCTTGGTCTCCTCAATGACTTTCACTCTGGAAAACTTCAGGCGTTTGGTAAGCTGGTATTTTAAACTAGAATCGTATTATATGATGTTTTGGCAGCGGAATTAAACCCTAAAGAGAGGAAAAGAAGTGTGATCTTTCTTTTTATGTACAAGGCAACGAGTGTTCCATTGATCAAATGGAGCACGTTCGAGAGATGCAGGAGAAACTCGCTCGACTTCACTTCGACCTCAACGCAGAGGTGGACGACGTCCCTGTGGACCAGCGCAAGCTCGCCTGCGATACCAATATGGACAAACTTCTACTGAATGTAAGTACTAATTATTTATGCCTGTGCATATTTATTGATGCGTTTCACTGTTTAATGTTACATGATGTTTATTTTTCATTTTATTCTTTTTCTCAGCTGGAAGAATTGAGCACTTCGATGTATCCTTTCAAAGTTTTAATTGGTTTATTTATATATATACACTGTCAGTAAGCGTTCCTACAGTATTCCCTCATTAAAACGTGTTTTAGTCTGAGCTGTGAGCTACGAATGCACCGTTCCCTCACTTCTTCATCACAATTGAATTTTCATCCTCGTACGGCTGCTTTCAGGGGACCAGACAGGTGTCGCGAGATCAGGACTACAGGGAGGACGCTTTAAGTGTGTGGACGTGTATCGTCACGCGAAATCATGACGCCCTCGGATATCAGTCCTCTGTGTTTAATCCAAGGTTTAGTCTTCAGCTCTTCAATAAGCGTCTCACTGTAACGAGCACTGTTGATTTTTGACGCTTTAAGTGTGTGGACGTGTATCGTCACGCGAAATCATGACGCCCTCGGATATCAGTCCTCTGTGTTTAATCCAAGGTTTAGTCTTCAGCTCTTCAATAAGCGTCTCACTGTAACGAGCACTGTTGATTTTTTAAAATTCCGATGATGTTCCAATACTTCTGGCCCCTGAGAGTCACAGAAAACGGGGACTCTCAAGGGCCAGAAGTATTGGAACATCATCAGAATTTTTTTTTTTATTAAGCTGATGGTCGACTTCTGAACTTTTTCTCAGGAGGGAAACAGCATGTTTCTGTTCCATACTCTGCGGTTTACACTCGGGCGTTTAATATAACCGGAGTGTGGATAATTTTTGACTCAACCTTGTATTTGATTCAACCCAGCTTTGTAAACAGAGCAAACAGTTAGCTGAAGACCAGGGCTACTTGGGCTGAAATCAACATAAGATTGTTTACAGAATTGTTCCCCATCATGCATCCAGTATTACAAGCTTTTAACTGCTCACACAGATTATTAATATGAAGATTAAAAAGAATGTCTTAGCTGCTCTTGCAGAGTTTTGAACGTTCCTTAACGGTGATTTTCCAGACAAAAGCTCAACCTCGCTGATAACCAAGAAGCCCCCAGGCCGTCCTCCAAAGTATGAAATGTTGCGGGTCAGACGCGTCTCAGCCAGTATTGATCCGTTTGTGAACGTCTTCAACGGGCTTACTTTCACAGTTTGGTCTTAAATGTCACATAACCCTCATCGTTTGTATTACATTTCCTGCTACTGTCTTCAGATTCTGTATCTTTACTACATCACAATATTTGGATCTTGCCTTGGATCTTGAATGATGCCTTACAGGTGTGCAATATGAGAACATTTGGAATATGCATATGACTATTCACTTTATTTAATAATCATGTTTCTTTTCTTATTTTCATACATCAATATTTTAAACATATTAACTGAACACTGTGTTTTGGCATTGTTAACAGAGAGGTATTGGGAGGAGATTGGGAAGCCTGTTGCTTTTAGTTAAGCCAAGGAGTATTTGCCTTAATGCAGAGGAATGGTTCGTGTGACTCAGAATGCTTGGGAAAATATTATTTTTTATTTTATAACAGTCTGTGCTACAATTGTTTTTTCTTAATTTACCTCTGAATTAGATTTCAATTCTTGTATAATTTGGTGATTTCCAGTGGTTTATGTGTGTTCGTTTTCTCTATGCCATTAATAAAGTTTAATTACTTATGACCTTTGATCTAAATAATATAATTTCTAGTAAACATTCATCTTCTGTATTGACAATTTCCAATAACAGACAACAAAGTGTTGGCACCCGATGCTGAATATATGAACGGAGCCTGTATTTATGAACGTGTTAAACATATTCATAAATACAGTCTCTGTTTATTTATTTATTAGACCAATTACAGTGTATTTACAGTGTAAAAGTATTTGCCCCTTTATGGAGATCCAAAGCCTTAGAAATTACTTGGTAACACTTTCCAGACTGATCCATGTCAATTACTTTGTTTCTCATCTATTTCTTTGAATCGCAGCATGATGTGAGATCTTTTTAGTCTGGCTTTACTTGGTCAGACAGGTTCTATTTAAGTGATTTCCTGATTCAACAGGTCTGACAGTAATCAGGCATTCAGTGTTTAACAGGGGAGTGGGGGCAATTACTTTTTCACATTTTATCCTTTAATAAATGAAGTCATTTAAAAACTGTGTTTGTATGTGGCTTGTCTTTGTGTAATGTTAAAATATTATTTACATTTGTTTGATGATCTCAATCATTCAAGTGTGAAAAATACTTTCTCACAGCACTAGATGTAATTACTAGAGGCACAATGTTCTCCAAAGTGCACCAAAGGTTACCTACTATTCAAGTTCCAGTATTTATGAGGGATTTACACGATCTCTGAGTGGTGTATTTGGTAAAATGAATCATGTGATGCAGACAAATCCAAAAAAGCAGGATTCCAAAACAAGAGAATCTCTGTATAACTATTTATTAAGGTTTTTGTGTTGCATGTCTAAGGTAACTGGAATTAAAATTAGAATTAGAAACTGTAAACAGTGTAGGCAAGTGAATTTCCTTGACTAATGTTAAGCTTTGGAATGGAAATGTTTTGCTGCATACACAAACTTTGCTTGTGTCACAATTTGCGAGAGTCTACATTTGACCTATTTTATAAATCTATGCAACTCGAGGCCTCTTAGTACCACTTGAGCACCTTTGGGACGTCGTGGAACGGAGATTCGCATTATGCATGCGTAGCTGACAAATTTGCAGCGACTGCGAGATGCCCTCGTCGAGATGGACCGGAATGTCTAAGGAATGTTTCCAGCACCATGTTGAATCCGTACCACAAAGAATTAATGCAGTTCTGAAGGCAAAAGCGGTCCGACCCAGTACTAGCAAGGCGTACCTAATGAAGTGGCCATTGAATGTACAAGTACCGTGCTATTGTCTTGGTTAAACCATTGCTGTTAGCATGTCTAACATCTGATTTAACCCAACTCTGTCCTCACCCTAATCTGACTTTTTACAGCTACTGTATCTGCCCCTTAACATTTTAGTCATCGCATGAAACTTACCTCGATATCGAACAGTTTTAAATTATTTCTCAGAACTTGGTTTTGTCTAAATGAAGAATAAGATGAAAGAATCTGAATTTCAGCTCTAGAACTGCAAAACTGGTCCAATCAAACAGGGCCTTGGAGTTATGGCCTTGGAAGAACAATCTTGCTTGATGCACTTTTCAAATGTAATTCTCCTTTTGACCGCTAGGGGTCTCAAGTGGACACAAAAGGAGCCATTTAACAATGCGCCGTTTCGCAAACTTAAATTCTTTTTGACGCTTCATCTAGCAGTGTTTAAATACACAAAATTTTGGAAGCAAAAATAGCTTTTGCTTAGCTTGATGGACAAAACGAAATAAAGCTGTTAGTATATTACTATAATGAATTTTATAAACCCTTTCCATCCATCCATCCATCCATCTAGAAACGGTTGTAGTCCAGCTAGGCACTGTGGAGGCCGATGTTGATAACCACTGGATTTATTCCTATTTTATGACCGTGGTAGGACCGCCAGTCAACCTTCACACACTTATTTTGAACATGACGCTTATTTTATAAATGACAAAATTCAATCATGATAGATGAAAGGAAAGGAAACCTGTTAAAAAACTACTTTCGTAGCTTCAGCTTTTAACATGAAAGCCCACTGAAGTCATGTTTGAATTTTAAATGAGGTCCCTAGTTTGCTCTCTTTCAATTACATGTTCATTATAAATTAAAAGTACGACACATTGGCAATCACAATAAATCTTCCTAGAAAGAACTCTGTCCTAACAGTTGTTTTTTCTACCAGCAGAAGCGCTGTAGTGTATTATTGATGAGGGAGAAAAAGATTCCACGTTTTATGCATTTCTAAGAAGCAGATACTTTATAATGTAGGAACCACGTTGTGTACCGAAGACATTCGGCCAATATTGTCAGAGCAAACATCATGGTGCATGTGATATTCATTCTTCACTAGTGGAGGAGTACAGTGTGTATACAACCGATCCCGACAGGTGCCATGTTGATAAGATTATAAGTGTGTCCGGTACATATGGTCAACGACACCCTGTTTTTTTTAGTGCGTGGCAATTCTGTAAAGATACAGTACGTAAGCACAGAGTCATGTGCTCATTACACTGTTTGACGACTGATGGATGAAGATCAACAACTTTCTTCTGTCTTCCTTGTTTGGATTACTCTTAAAGGTGCTGAGATAATGAGAGTACAAGTGACTGATTTTTAATCATTCCTCTAGCATTGGTTTGTCAGGGAAGTGGTAAAGAGGTGATCATCAACAAGCAACCTCTCCTATCTGTTTACCTCTTAAAGAACGTAGACAGTTCATTTTCGGAAACGTTTGCAGTGCTTTAAACAACTGCATGCTTGGTACTTATCAGAAGTTATCAGAACTACAATCATAATCAACTGTCCTGTAAAACATAAGCACGAAAAAAATAAGTGTGTTAAATACAGTTAATAGCCTACTGATGGGACAGAGCTTATACTTTACTATAACTGTATGAAAAAAGTTTTCTTGAAACACCTGATGGTGTAACTTGAACCAATCATCAGCATCACTGATGAAGCCATGGTACCAGAATATTTCAGGTCTTACACACACATAGACGAGCCTTGTTTTGTGTCAACGTAGCGCATTACACCCATGCATCCCCCCTTTTGATCCACAGCCACATTAATGTTTTTTTTCCTACAGCTTTGATGATGCTCTCCATGGGTCCTCATCCGTAAACCCTCTGATGCCAAGGAGACTTTGTGCCCAATGTATTGACCATGATTTGTACCTGTTGAGGGGTCGCCACAGCCAGCCATCTGATCCACACAACAACTTGGCACAGGTTTTACACTGAACGGTCTTCCTGACCAAATCCTCCTATTTTATTCAGACTTGGGACTTCATGGCTGGTGAGAAACCTACCCCTGAACCTCCAATGCCCATGTACTTTCCAGGGGGTTAAACAGGCCAATTAGATTACCCCTTGTTGTGACCTCATATAAGACCACTGTTAAACCACGATGAAGAAAAAGATGTTGCTCAGCTCTGCTGTTCTCTGGAGGGACGAGCCGTGTGTCTAGAACAGGGCATGTGGAGGAGTTAAATAAATGTGTGAAAGGTCTCAGGTATGAAAAAGTGCATTATCTGAGAGATATTCCAGCTGGAGCATCAACACACTTTCAAGGACGTCTGAGACCTGTGTTAACTTGTTAAAGAAATGGTAAAATATGGGTCCTTTAAAATAAATGTTTTATCACTTTCTCCCATGAAAACTTCAGACAAATACTGGAATCCCAAGCAAACATCAAAAGAGCATGCACAGACATACAGCAAGCTCTGAACAGACTAACACGATGTTGTTGTTGGTTTTACTTAAGATATGGATTCGATTGTGTTAGACAAGTCAACAAACTTGTCTGATGTAGTTATTTTTAACTTTTTATTAATTTATTTGGAGTTGCTTGTTCCAGAAAACACTTTTGTTCTGATGTTTGCATATATGACTGGCGTACTGTGTTACAGTGAAAACTAAATGATGAAGGAGGTCAACGGAATGCGTAAAGCTAATAAATCGAGTGTAGCGCCCCCACATGGATGGCCACAGCAGGAACAGACACAATGTGTTAAATAGTGGAGACAGATAATTGTGGAGACATTAAAACTATTATTATTATTATTATTATTATTATTATTATTATTATTATACAAGCTCTCATTAAGGTTCCCTTGAGATGTCTAGGGCGTGCTCTATAAACACCCACTGTTTTGTGTACATTCCTGAAACTACCACTACTTCTACTAATAATAATTATTATTATATAAAAATTATGTAGTGGCGCTAGTTAAATATTTTTAAAAAGTTGTACATACTGTACAATACAGAAGTCCCGAAGAAGCTACTTATGCAATGTGGAAGTGACCGATCTTGCTTACCTAAAAAAATTATAATAGATGATTTTATATGTGCCACAAATATATATATATATACTGTCTCGCTTCAAACAATAATAATTTAAAATGCAAATGATTCATATTTCTTTATGAGTATTGATACTAAAATTGTTGTAAGCTTCTAGAAGCATTTGACCTATAAAAATTGTTGGTTAAATTGTTTTTTGGTAAAAGTTTAAAAGGCAAAATATCTGTAGTGTCCGTAACCATGACACATTCATGTTGGACTATCGCAACAATTTTGCATTTTAGAATAATACTTTTTCAGGTTTATGTCTTTTCATGTGAAACCTAAATCAACCAAGTTACCCCTGAATGACAGTTAAGACCGTTGAAAGATTTGAATTCAAAAACGTTACAGACACTAAAACATAAAAGGGCAAGAAGTTGTATTTAGCAAATGTGTTTCTTTTTCTCTGATAAAAATATAAATGTGTATAAATACCTACAAAAAAAAATGAAGCATGGATCGGAAGATAAGAAGCATTTGTTATGAAAGTTGACTTTTCCACCTGTAAGTGAGAGACTTTTCAGCACCATGTACTGAACAAGTGACTCTTTCTGGTGAACCGACTCGATGGCTGTGACTCAGTGAGACTTTTTTTTTTTTTTTAACTTTCCAGTCCGACTGCTTCTTTCCTGTTACTCGGTCTCTTAGGAGACGGTGTGAGGACAGAGACTCGGGGGGGTCCGGGCACCAACACACCGCGAACACACAGTTCAACGCGGGAAAATTGCAGAAGAGTCCAACTGTAGGGTCTGACTCACAGCACGCGGACATACAGAAGTTACCAGATGTTTGTTCAGGTGTGACTCGGGTGAGAATGAGCGCGTCCCCGTCCCGCCGCGGGCCCCGGGTCTCAGCGCGCGCGCACACGCCGTCCTGCTCCGGAGCCGCGGGAGCGCGCTTTAGTGCCTGGACTCCTCTAACTGACCAACTTTCCAACCAACAGGTGAGTGAGTTAATACACCATGTTTAACCTGTTAATAATCATAATAATAATAATAATAATAATAATAATCATAATCATAATAATAATGATCACGTGACTGGGAGTTCAGCTCAGGTATGTAACGGTAAAGTGCGCAGCTGTTTCAGGAGAGACTGACCCTCATTCTGCACTGGTTCGACCTCTGGACAGATGTGCAGCGCAAACATGTGCTCCAGTTATTGTTAAGAAGATGCTCCAAGTCTCAGCTCAAGTATATCATTCCAGACTTCTACACCATGTTACCAAAAGTATGTGGACATCTTACTCACTCATCCTTGTCTATACCGCTTTATCCTGTATACAGGGGCGCAGGGGGCCTCAAGGCTATTACAGAAGTCTTAGGGCCCAATCCATCACAGGACAAACACACACAAACACACATTACAGGTGATTTGGAAACGCCAGCTAGCCTAATCAGTATGTCTTTGGACTGTGGGGGAAACCAGAGTACCCAGAGAAAAACCCACCAAGCCCCCCAGGCTTGAACATGCAAACGTCTCTCACACACACACACACATACACACACACAGACCCTGAGGTGCAAGTCGACAGTGCTAACCACTACTGTACTGTATAGGTGAAAATGTGAATTTTCACATAGGACCATATAACACCAATTTTTATAATACTTAACGCTTCTTATCTCCTGATCCATGCTTCATTTTTTGTAAACATGTATACACATTTATATTTTAATCAGATAAAAAGAACCTATTTGCTAAATACAATTTCATGCACTTTTATTTTCCGTAACTTTTTTGAATTACTCATTCAGATAAAACTTGGCCAATTTAGATTTCATGAATTTAACATGGTTACGGACACTACAGATTTTTTCTTATTCATTCATTTAGCAAAAAATGCTTTATTTCAAGCAACATTTCTTATCCATTTAGCAAATCTGATAAAAATCTACAATAAATACAGTATGTATGCATAGTTCCAAAAAAAGAAGCATGGATCAGGAGATACGAAGCATTAAGAATTATGAAAAATGGTGTTATATGATCCTAGACAGTATAACGCAGAGAAATTATAGGAGCAACTCCATATTAACATCCTGTTAACAGCAAACTGGCCAGGTGTCCACATACTTTTCTCCTTATAGTCTCTGCAATTTTTTTTAATGTTGGTGCTAAATACAGAGTAAACTCACATACTTACTTTCTACCTCAGATCCATCAGTGACCACTTGATTAAATCTGCTCCTGTTGTAACACTGGACTTCACCACGGTGCTGCCGCGGGCGCTCTCTCTGTACATCCTGTCCTTCCTGAACCCTATGGACTTGTGTGCTGCAGCTCAGGTCTGCTGGCACTGGAGGTTCCTATCAGAGCAGGTGACTATCGCTTTCTAAAACACTTTTATAAATCATGATAAATCAGATGTCACAACAGATTCATAGTCAGATAGTATCAACAAGCGCTAACCTTATATATGGACTAGATTAAGCCGGTAAGGAATATGAAATGGTCACATAGAAGACCAGAGTGCTGCCTCTTGTGTTATTCCTCAGGATTGCCTTTGGGCTCCGAAGTGTATCCGACAGGGCTGGTTTCTCACCTACGGAACATCCGACAACGAATATGGTGCGTGGAAGAAACACTATGTTGCTTGCGCTTGCAACCTGGATTTCTTGTCTCCACGGAAAGCAGCGGACATCTATGGTACCCTGAATGAACCGCTGCCTGAATCGGAAGAGGAGGAAGAGAAACGAATAGAATCGTTAATCAGACGAACCATCTGCGAGAAGATTGTAGAGCATAAAAGTGAGCTGAAGGCAATACTTATAGCTTTTATAGTGACATGATGATACACAGAATACATAGTTTTTAGCCCAGATTGCTCTATTGATGTGTGATTGATAAATTATTGTATCACGTTAAAGATTAGATGGTGGTTGTTGTTTTTTTTTTTTTTGCGAATCTCAACAGAAGCTGATCTGAAGAACAGGAGGGCGTGGTTAACCAACTCAAAAGGAACATATGCAAGCAGTATGAGACAGAAATCCAGCCTCCTGCCTCTCAGTCGTACTATCAGTCTCGTCCAGCTAGGGGTAAGATAACACAATCATATACCATTAAACAACAGTATCACACCTATACACCTCCATGCAGGTGACAGTACAGTATTATGATGATGTGCTTATTTATTTTAAGGATAAGTGTCGATTAGAGAACTTGACGCAGCAGAGACTTCAACTTCAGACATCACTTGCTACCAACTCGATGAACACCATAGCAATGAGGTCAGTAACAGCATCAGCTCACTCATGTGTCACATTTGTTTAAGGTTATTACTATTTAATACTTTAAAAAACATTTTTACTGTTGTAACAACAGAGCCCATATTTACTAAGCGTCTCAGTGTAGGAAATCGCTCAAAAATTCTCAGAGTTATGCAATTTTGGTCCTTCTTTTAGGTGTAGGAGTTAAGGCTATTTTTCAACATTCTTAAAGTAGGAAATCACTCCTACTGTACCTCTACCAAAATGTAGGTTAGCTCTGGGGGCATTGATGCTTTTCTGGTGGCACTAATGCCGTCTACTCACACTTTATGTTTATAGAAAAGAGTATGGAAGAATTCTCCTTTAATTTTTTCTTTACATTTTACTACCTCTACCTCTACTACACCCACTGAAAAGTGCAGCCTACTTTACGGCTCTAAAACGTGATGCCACATGCTTTCTTTCGATCAGTCCTAATGGGTAGGAAGCTTTATAAAGAGCTTTTATGTCCTACTCTGAGCTAGGAAGATTTTCAGTCCTAAATGAACTTTGAGTGCGATTCCTAGGAGTGATTCTGAGACGCTTCGTTAATACGGGCCCAGATCTCTGCAATTAAGTCTTTGGTTAGTGAAATTAAATGAACACAATGCAGGTGTTTTCTTGCAGTTCACACTTACAGTCAGGCGTCAGCTCCTTTAATCAGCCTCCGTTCCACCTACTGCTTCTGTCATCCAGACTTCCTGCATATGAGGTAAAATCTTTTTTTAGAAAAATGCACATGTGCAATCCTAAATTAATTATCCCTTTGGACAGTTAATTAAAAATGTCCATGCTCAGTGCTCCTGGGGTTTATCTGTGTATCCATCGTGGCTCTAACCAGTTACTGATGAATAAATGAATAAATATATTAATATGGACGTCTACCACTCCACGCACTCTGTTTACTTCTGTTTCAGATGTTGCTCTGTGGAGCTCTGGTCAACGTGGTGCCGTTGTTATACGACTACAGCGGGATGACGTTAGAGGCTCTTCTCTGTCTGGCTGAGAGAACTATAAAGGGCAGAGCCGTACAGAGCGTTGGAATCATAGCTGAAGGAAACTCTGAAGAGATTCACCTTATCGAAGGTGCTGTGTCTCTAGTCGTAATGATGTCTGTGGTGGTGTGCATGCCAAACTGATCTGTTGTGACCTAAATGCTGTTTCATGGGCTAAATTCAATTCAATTTAATTCAGTTTTATTTCTATAGCGCTTTTAACAATTCAAAAGAATTATTTAAGTCTGTATGGAATGTGAATGTGTATGAATCAGAATGGTCAGTTTGTCCCTGGTGAACAAGCCGAGGGCGACAGTGGCAAGGAAAAACTCCCTGAGATGGTAATAGGAAG
>JAQQZT010000005.1:28950957-28961537 GCA_030068275.1 Clarias platycephalus
TCACACACACACACACAAAAAAAACTCACGTGCAAAAAAAAAAAAAAAAAATATGGGCCGGTTCTACGGGGGGGCAAGAATAAAAAAATTTAAATGTTGAGACAGCACATGTTAATTTCCTCACAAAATGAATTTATAACAAGTTGATAAAATGATCTGCGGTAGCGGGAAAATCCGCCTAAACAGGGACACAACACAATACGGTATTAGATTTCACAGGCTGCAGCGCGCGCAACCCCACCGTCGCATGAGCTGAACGCGCGCAGTTTTTAAAATGACCCGGCTACTTGTGGACATGTCCCGAACCTAGTGCACTGGGGGTTACCTGGTTTAGTGTCCAACCAATCAATCAATCAATCAATCAATTTATTAATTTATTAATTATTATTAGTTTATCATCTCTGCATTGGAATTGAGCATAAATATTACAGATGAACCTTCAACACACTATAATCTACCATAAATATACAATATTCTACAGTATATCTGTACAAGAGGCTGATTGTGGACTACTGACGCCCTCTAGTGGAAAATGAAAAACCATGCGCTTTGTGACATGTGAGTGTGTGTGAGACGTGTGGGTGTGTCAGTATGTGTGTGACAAATAAATGTGTTTGTGTGTGTTGTGTTTGAGTCTGTGTGTTAACATTTGTGATGTGTGTATGTGTTTGAAGTGTGTGTGTGTGTGTGTGTGTGTGTGTGTGTGTGTGTGTGCGCGTGCGTGACATGAGACATGACCCTACAGAGTAGACGCACAAAGCTGTCCAGTTTAGTGAGTTATGTTTCCTTTAGCCGTAGGATGAACATGTCCTGGAGCACTGTATCTTGGTAGAAACAGAACACACGTGTATGGGCGTATTGTGTTGGTGGGAACAGGATGTCGAAGAAGTGTCATGTAAATGTATATAAGTGTACATATTAGAAGAGACGAGAGCTTTTTCCTCTGCAGAGAAACCTCTCGGCTGTGTTCTGAAAAGAATAAAGTCTATTGGCTTCAACATCCCTGGTCTCCGGAGTGGTCTTTGCATCTTTTGTTAATCGTCCCTGAACTATCTACGACATAACTTAGAGGAAGTCAGTTTTTATCCTAATTAAATGCCATTAAAAGGTGCTGTATTCAATTTTAAATAATATGACATTTACAAAAAAAAAAAACAACAACCCTTAATTATTAGACATTAAATGGTTGACAAAAATCCTGCAGTAAATTGAAATGGTTGTCATTTGAACAAAAATCTTACAACCAACGTCTCACTGTTCAATAATATATTTAACATTTTTAGAAATAATAAAGTTTTTTTTCTAATTAAAATCATTTTGTCCCAGTTCCCAAGAATCACTGGAGTTTGTGCGCAGATAGTTTGCATGTTCTCTCCTTGCTTGGTGGGTTTCTTCCAGTTTCCTCCCACAGTCCAAAGACATACATAAAGCGGTATAGACAAAGAGTGATTTTATATATATATACTGTAATGTATATATACCTAAAACAGCAGGTTGGAGGCAACGTGGCGAGGAAATTCTGAGAAAGAAACCTTGTGAGGAACCAGACAAAAGTGACCCATCATTATTTGTGTGACACCCGACAGTGCGACCATAATTAAATCCTTTCTATAATTGTGTGCTGTGAGGTAAATAGTGGAATAATGTAACAGGAAATGTAACTTGTTTAACATGAAGTCCTCTCTGTTAAGTTTGCCAGCTGTTCCCTGATGAAGACTTGAATACAAACCTGTTCGGAGCTGATTTCAGTCCTAAAGCTAACAGAGCAGTTTTTGAGAGGATGAACACCGTTCTTTCCATGTGTCTTAAACTGAATAGAAACAAAGCACAGGACCGGATAAAGGTGATCAGTTAGATTAAACATCATGCTAAATAACACTACATTTCATAATACATAGCAGTTTTGAAGTAGCAGTAAGGAGCGGGTGTTTCTGTAAAAACTTGACACATGGAAGCACTAAATGCTGAATAAACAAACAGGAGAAACATCTAGACCAGGTACATGCTGCAGTCGGATTTATCACTACAGTCTCTGATAAACTTATTTAAACCGGTAGCGCCAACAATAAGTCATAATAAGCTTAATAACTGGAACAATTAAAAAAACATATACTGTCTACCTATTAAAGGTCATTATGCATTATTATAATCAGTATTGGGGGACGTGCAAAAGTAACTAATTACATTACAAAACGACTGTCATTAAAAAGTAATCAGTTACATTACAGTTTTACTTTCTGATAAAAGTAACTAGTTCGAGTAGTTTTCCACTGCGGAAAAACTAAAACTCCTTTGTGATTCCTCATGCATGTTGTTTTAGTCAAGACCTTTATAATTATTCTACCAAATAATTATTCTAACTAAATAACTGAGTACATAAGTGATGGACATAACATTAGACTGCTCATTAAATTAAAAAAGTAATCCAAGTACCCTAATGCGTTACTTTGTAACCCCTTACACCCAACACTGATTAGAATAAGGACGAGACCTACAGTAATGTAGGATTCATCACATTTAGTTGAATTTGCACACTAATACCACAAACACAACACACTGTACCATGCCTTCTGCTTTAATGATGCTCAGTCGTGACCTATTCATATTTAACAGACTGTTGACTGTTACACTGTTCTTTATAGAGTCTGTTACACTGCTCTTTATCTGCAAAATAAAATCCAGGGGCGGGATTTAAGAGGAGGCATCCAAGATCAGATCACCCTGCTTAACCTCTCATTCGTGTAACACCACAGAGATCTGGCTTAAGTTAGACCTTCAGTTTACTTCTAGCCAGATGTTAAAGTGGATAAACTTATAGACATATATTTGGTGTGAGATTATAGACTATGTGTACGATCGGCTGGACTTGGTGCTGCAGACAGATCATATCCTACATTACCTTTGTGGACCTTCAGATGGGAGCCAGAGGTAACAGTTTTATATTCCTTGTTTGCGAGCAAGTCTGCTATATTTACTGAATTATAAACCTTTGGGTTATATGACCGTACTGATGATTAAAAACTTTTCCATTTCAATTAGAATAAATTTAATTAACCAATTTCACATAAGCAGCTACTACGACAGAGATCTATTTATTTATTTATCTATTTATTTATTATATAATATGAATGTTAACTGAAGCTTTTATGATTATATTGATTGTACTGCTTCCGCATGGTTGGCAGTTAACTGCAAGTGGTTGTGCATGTGTTCCTATTAAAGTGGCCAGTGAGTGTATATGACTTAAGTACAGAAGGAACATGATGGCACAGGTTTTTTTCCTACTTAATTTGTCACCTGTGTATGTTATTCTACATTTAATACTTCATTTCTATTTAGAACTCTTCCGTTACAGCTGTTTAGACAAAATAGTAGAATATAGTAACCATAAACATCAACACTTACACTAATACACTCTCAGAATTATTATAAGCCAAAAATATGTCTCACATATTAATGATCTATATATATTTTTTCAGTTGTAGAAACACTGTAATGTTGTATCCATCAGATTTGAGATTTATTTATAAGTTATATTACTGTAAGGCTTTTTCTTAAAAAACAAAACAGAGTGCATAATTACATGTTTATAACATGACGGCTCACCTTCAGGTGGTCCGGGAACAGATTGAGGCACAAAGGCACTGAAGGCTGAATAAACAAACAACACAAAGACCAGGAGAAACCTGATCAGGAACATATTGCTCCTGGATAACGTGACCAAATCTAATAAACGTATCTACATCAACGGCCAACAAAACGACACAATAAATGTTTTGAACCTGAAAAGAGCAAATATCCTTACACAAAGACAAGAAGTGTCTGCGCATTTAATAACAATATGTTTGTTCTTGTTTTTTGAGTCTATTATGAAGTTCACGCTGCACCTAATCGCTTTTGAATTCTTCCTGTTATTCCAGTGATTAAGGCCTCGACTCAGGACTGGAGCTGAGGAGGTCCACGCTCATGGAAGTATGAACAGCTGCTTGGTGATTACTCTGAACGGATCGACTCGGACGCTCATCCCGGCTAAGCAAGAGTTTTTTCACGGACCTTACATTGCAGCCGAAGTAACGATCTCCGTTCTGTCTACATCCGGAAATCTGCTGGTTTGCATCGCAGTCGGCCGAAACAAGAAGCTCAGAACGGTCACCAACTACTTCCTGGTCTCTTTGGCAGCAGCCGATTTCTTCGTAGGCACGCTGGCCGTCCCCTGCGCTATCATGGCAGATCTGGGTCTCCCCCATAATAATCTAATCCTGTGCACTCTTATTGTCTACATGCTCATGACGCTGACCCAGATCTCGGTCTTCAGCCTGCTAGCCATAGCCATCGAGCGCTATTTGGCGATCCTGTTGCCGTTTCACTACCAGAGGCTCCTGAAGCCGAGCAACGCTAGGCTAGTTATAGTGCTAACCTGGTTTCTTGCTTTCCTTCTGAGCTCGGTGCCGCTGCTGGGCCTTCGGAACAGATCCAGCCATATAGACTACTGCTTCTTCTCCTGTGTGGTGGACATCGCCTTACTGGTGTACTTCAACTTCTTCGGTTGTGTTTTGATTCCCCTGCTGGTGATGTTTTTCGTTTACGCTCACATCTTCATTACCGTCAGAAGGCAGGTGAGGCGCATCGCGGCACTGCATAGCGCGTTGGAAGTGCGAGCTAGGCAAACTTCAGCGATGCGACGTGAAGCGAAGAAGGCCACGTCTATTTTCCTGATCATCTTCCTGTTCGTGCTGTGCTGGATGCCGATCCACATCACCAACTGCTTGCAGCAGTTTTGCCCGCAGTGCGCCGTGCCGCTGCCCGTTATTTTGACAGCAATCATCCTATCTCATGCCAATTCGGCCATTAACCCTCTGCTGTATGCCTACAGGATGAAATCCTTCCGTCAGGCGTTTAAAGGCATGTTCCTTTGTTGTCGAGTTGCTCCTCCAATAAGTGATACTACCGACAGCAACGGGACGTCGAAAAAAACATAAATGTGAAATAATGTACACAACATTATTAATACCATCATTAAAAGTATTTACTTTCATTATTAAAACGACATTATTTTCAAAATGCTAATGTTTTATATCATCCTAAAGCCTCACATGGCATCTGATCGAGACTAATTATGAACGCGAGTGATCTAGCGAAGGTTCAGGATTTCAATGCAGTTCTGTTTCCAGTTTTCCCAGGACATAATGGTCTCGTTTTCTATCTCAGCCACGCCCACTTCTGGCTGAAATCACACACAGGCACAGTACAGACGTACAGTACAGACGTACAGTAGAGACGTACAGTAGAGGACGGCACTGGCGGTGCATTACAGAAATCAAGCTGATTTAAACTTATAAAGTTCTGTAAAGGTGTAAATAAAAATCTTTTATTGTACAATAGAGAATAATTATCACTGAGAGGCTTAATGAGAACGAACTCATCTACACTCAGAATGTGATGTGAGTGCTATAAACGTCTACTCCAATAAATAATAATCTTCTATCTTTATGTTCATGTTAGTGTGCAACGAAGTGACAGGCGAGTATTTACTTTGTGTAGATAGAAAATGAGTGGAGGAGAAACATGAAACTGTGGTTTTATCTAATCATCGTATTGTGACAACACAGATGTTATGGAGGAAAAATGTAACTTGGAAGGACTTAGCAGCGGGTTTGCACCTTCTGTGGGTTTACTGTATATACAGTATGGAGTACGGTGGTCAACTTGCTTTATTCATTTAATAAAGGCTAGATTTAAGCCTAACATGTTAATCAAACTTAATGCATTTTTATTTACATTTTTAAAAATTATTTATCTCTCATTGTTCAGAATGATGAACAATCCACTCTTTTTTGTTTCTCTTGATGTTAATAAAAAAAAAAAAAAAATGCAGTGTGTCATATTACTGAGAAACCGCAAACCCTCTCCCCACAAAAATCACAGAAGGTGCACAAGTCTTTGTTTGCTCGGAGGCAGTGATGTTGTCATTTTTGACATGTTAAATAAGATCATAATTACAGATTTACAGTATAATTAGTAATATATGTTAATAGCTTGCAATAAAAATAACTATTTAAAAACAATAAATTTATTATTTTGTTTTGCGCATAGACGTAAGACGTATCTGTATACTTGGACTAACGGGGAGTAACCCAGTGTAAGTATCTCTACACTGACGGAAACTTCAAAGCACTTTTTGTAAGTCGCTCTGGATGAGAGCGTCTGCTAAATGCCGAAATGTAAATATAAAAGTAAATGCATAGGGCCGGGCTGGGGTGGGGTGGGGTGGGGTTTGTTGCTCAGCTTTTCTTAGACACCAGCAGGGGGCGCTCCAAGGGAAAAAAGTTTGGGAATCACTGTTTTAAAAACTGTTACCGTGTGAGTCCCTGTGTTTTTTATTTAAAGCTGCTATTCTATAAAGATCTAATGTCTTATTAAGGATCTGGTCAGGGCAATAAGGTGGACCGGAAAATACAGAATCATGCCTTTAATATTTGACATTGATGTTTTTTTTTTTTAAAACTGAGTTATGCTGCTACTGCAATAAATTAATTAATACACTACTGTATGTACATAGTAAATCTTTCAAAAACTGGCTACAAATTTTGAAAATAATGATTCTCTAAACCTCTGCTGTGAATAATTGTACTCGTCTATGTTCAGAGAATATTGGATTACTGTGATGATAAATTTGGATGAGGTTCGATTTATTGACTTTAATAAGCATTGGGTTTGAAAATGGAAACCAAAAACAATTAAAGTGTGTGTCCCAAACATGACCAAACATTTAGTTTTTGTCTTGAAAAATTAAGAAATGTATAATTTGTGTGGGGGATTCGCTTTATTACTGGCAAGATTAAAAGTGTGTGTGTATTCGCATTTCTCTTCTAAAGTACAAATCGCCTGTACAGATGAAACTAAATGTATTATGTGAATTTACAATGTTTATTATGTAAATAAACATCAAATTAATCCACATCTGCAAAAAAAAAGATGAGATGATCTCTACAAACGTTTCAGAACGCTACATGTGATATGGGATCAACGCTCTGAATTCTTCATTAAACTGTTCTGGGCGTTTGTTCCTCTTGGATTTTAAAGATAATAAGTTCTGTAGTTACAAAGTTTATTGTGAAATCCAAAGAAGGATGATTTTTAATTTTTTTAAATCTTCACTTACTAAAAATGCCTTTCCAGGTGTGTCCAGGTGTGTGTGTGTGTGTGTGTGTGATCAGTAGGAGATGGCGAGCATGAACATTTTGGAGTTTGCGGTCGCTAGTGGATGTCGTGAAGCAACACTTGATTCCGGTGTGGACGCGACACTCAGCAGACAATTTCATATGATTTTAATTCATATTCTAACCAATTTTGGTCATCAGTAATTGTACAAGAGTTTTTGAAATTAGATATAAGCAGTAAGAGGCACTGAATGTTCAGCAGTAAACACCACACATTTGAAGACTTTTGTATCTTAAACCTTGACATCCCACGGTGTGTAAGTTCCCGGCTCTGAAGGAGGACACTGGAACAGAACATAGAGGCGTCAGATATTCATACTACAGTATATAGTTTATGATGATGATGTACTTGAATATGTTTGAAAACAAAAAAACTGAAATCATAAATTGAAGCACTTCATGCAACTCCAAGTCTCAAGTCTTTAGACGTGACTGAAAATATTACTTACTCAAAATATTCTTAAATTGCAGACATTTTTCTGCACATAATTTTATCACTTGAACCTTTGGGAAATGCAATGTAGTGTAGTACACATCAGGAAACACCGCACAGTAACACAGCTGTTGTCGTACTGATTTCAGAAACTATATACAGTACATGCATGAAATGTTTAAAGATAAATGGACCAATATATCATTAATAATGAATAATATCAGGCTGTACTGTATATACAGCACACCTTCTTCACTTTTGGTCAGTGCATTAACTTAAAGTAGTTCGAAGATAATGTCTTTCATATTAAAATTTTCTGTAACCAAACGTTTTTCTAAATAAAAATCATTATTTGAGGTCATACTGAACCAAACATCACTGAAAGTGGCACTAGATTATCATTTAAATATATGACGTTAATTTATAGTTTTTATAAGTTATAAATGAATAGTCACAAATTTAACAGGCAAATCAGTTTGAAACCTATTTTATTTACTTCCTTCATTGAGGTCTTAATCAAGTCTGTATTTTTTTCAGCCTTCAGTGTTAAGATTCAAGTGGAAAAGAAAAGGTGGAAATCCTGGTCAGTTCCGAACGTGTAACTACTGTATAGTTATAATTTAGCAGTTTTAAGATAAACTACGACTTCTGACTTTTTGAAACTGTAATAAACTAAACCTGAGAAAGTTCAGTGACATACGAGTTTGGTGAATCTGTCCTCACAAGCGTTGCGTATTCTCTCAGGTGTAGCAGGGCTGTCCAGTCTAAAGGGTCCTGTAAGGCCAGACTCCGCCCTGGCGGCTGTGATAGCATCTTTTATAGCATAGAAGACCGACGCTGCCAGGAAGAGCGGGGGCTCGCCAACCGCCTAAACACAGTAAAAGGAAAAAATAAATAAAAATAAAAAACATAATATTTTATATTACACTGATATTTTCACAATTATGGATTACTTTATTGAAAATGTGACTATGACAAGTCAGTAATATATAATCTTACAGATATATTAAATCCTCTTAGTGCCAAATACATTTCAAATAACCTAAAAGTAAAGTACATAGATAGTTTATGAATAAGAGGCACATTGTTTAAATCTGTACAATATTTCGCATATTTCTTTTAGAGCTGTCAGAGCTTTTAAATGATTACGAGATACCAGCTGATATTATTTGAACTGTTTGACAGCAAAATGAGATAAATCCATTTTTGGAAAAAATGAAGTACTGCATTGTATACTAATATAAAATATTTTGTGCATGTTTTCTTTAAGACACAGGGATGTTAAAAAGAACAAATGGCAAAATATTATATACAATTTTGTGTGAATTTTTTTTTTCAAAAAGCTATAAATCCTCTTGCCACAGATTCGGCACAATGCATACATCAGCCCGCAGTGGTGTTTATGGTTATTTAATGATGCCGTTTAATATCACTAATGCATTGGTTACTTGTATACAAACTCAAGCTTTGATTGGGATTTTGTCAAACAGAAAGCATTGGCAGCAAATTGTTTTGTTGATCATCAGTTCATGAAACAGTTCACAGCAGCATCAGCCTTTACCTCTCCCAGATTGTACTTTGGTACATGACGACAGCTCCCATCGCCCGGGACAGTCATCATACAGTAATTTGCCAAAATGTATAAAATTCAGAAAATGCAGTTTAGCCTGTTCTGCTGTTAAACTGTTCATTTGTAGTCATTTACGTTACAACCTGTTCAACTCAACGTGGTGACATTTAAAGCCACAAAAACACTTAAATAACTTATTATAACAATTATTAAA
Source organism: Clarias platycephalus (assembly GCA_030068275.1). Lineage (NCBI taxonomy): Eukaryota > Metazoa > Chordata > Actinopteri > Siluriformes > Clariidae > Clarias > Clarias platycephalus. Next base: position 28,960,395 of record JAQQZT010000005.1, read on the forward strand.
GGCTCTGCCTCAAGCAGTGCTTCATACTGTAGACCTTTGGGAAAGAGCAAACTTTGTATATGTTTGGCACACACAGTAATAAACAATAAGAGGCAATAAGTATTACCTTGGAGGAGAAGATCGCCTTCTCATTTGGGGAATCTCTAAGTAGCGAGACTTTAAGTTCAGTTGGAATATCTCCAAAAGCAGGGATCTTATACATCCCAGGTCCACGGGTGTAGAGGAAACCTTCTGAAGAGTAGCGCAACTCTTCAAGTGTGAAAAGACCCACGCCCTGCATGAACGCACCCTCCACCTGCACATAAAATTACAGGTGAGCTCCTATACACGGAGCGTTGTCAAGCCAGTGGGTCAAGCTGAGAGTGAAAACCAGCGTACCTGACCGACGTCCAGTGCTGGGTTCAGACTTTTGCCCACGTCCATAACAACTGAAGTGTGCAGGTTCTAAAGAAGTGAAGATGTTCTGGATCATTTTGTCAACAGACATGAACACATCACCAACACATACTGTAACATCTCAGATCACCAGTAGATGACCAGCGCTGAAGGATGAAACCACAGCCAGAAATGTTCTAGCAGAATCTTTATCCAATGACACCAGAGCTCACACAAGTTAAGCAACGTGTACAGTAAATCACCAACATGGTGCATTAAATACATTACGCAGAAGTTTATTATAAACTAATTAATTGCGGATGTGAAGGTGCTTTTTACCTTGTGTCTGCCAGTCAAACAGTCGATCTCCACCACTGAGGCCGCCACGCCGTAAGAGAAATAGTTAAATGGGCGGCCAGAATTTGTTTCATAGTTGTAGCCAATATTTGGAGTCCTGCAAAATCAGGAGGTATAGACAAATAAAAAAACAAAAATAAAAATACGTAGGAAAACAAGTGCTTGGGCCCTAAAAATTGAACACAGACAAGGCTGATCCTGTGGACACGCCCATCTTTGGTAAACGCTAATGAATATTAATGAGCACGCTAACGCAATGGTCACATGGCAAAGTGTCAAAACAAACAAGATGTCTGAACTCAAACAAGTGAAGTGTTTTCTTGGCAGATTCTGTACAAAGCTTGCAAAGGCTCTGTGTCCGCCGTGATAGTGGTTAAAAAAATAAATAAATAAATAAAAATAAAATTATAT
>JAQQZT010000005.1:28974438-28985355 GCA_030068275.1 Clarias platycephalus
GTTATTTTATAGTTTTGAAATCCCCAGTATTGTTGTAGAATGTAGAAAATAAATCACTAAACAAAAACAAAGACATTCGCAAGTGACCCCAAACTTTTGAACGGTAGTGTACTGTATGTACTGTAGACGTCTAACTGGGATCGGAAACCAGAAAACATACATGCTGGATCTGTAACGTCCACATGACCTCAACCTTACACTGCAGAAACAAATCCAAAGTCTGTTGACCTTCTCTCAACTGCTGATAATAAGAAAATCAATCGTAACTTTGTATCGACTCACCTGAATCAAAGCGATCTTATCTGATTCACCAGATAAGAGGAGAAATATCACTGTACATTTTCTTGAACAGCTGCATTCTCTATCAGTGGCTCATAATATATATATTTTTTATATTTTTACTGATTTCCAAAAAAACTTGCTCCAATATGCCTCAGATCGTTAGACACTATTCAGGAAGATCACTCAGATCAAAAAACAGACATATGTAGCTATACTGTACTGTATGTTGGTTGTACCTGCTAAAGTGTGGTTAGGCAGCTGTTTGGTATTAAGGTTTGGAGACAATAAGAAAAAAAAAACAATACTAGAAGTGTCACTAAAAACTACAACATAAGTGACTTGGCCTTTAGTATCTTTAGCTGTGTTGTTACTGACCTGCATCATTTAAACAACTACGGAGATTTGAAACTTACTGTTATATCTGTTAGCTATCTGTACTGAAGTAGTGAAAGTAAGAGCATTTCCACACATACAATGTGATGAAAACTCACAGGATTGAGTCCCTTAAATGAAGATTATGTAAAATTTACATGTAATAAAGTGGCAACGGTTCCTCTGTGCCCATATGACCGAGGCCAGCTCATTAACTGCCCTTTAGAATTCTATTAAACACTGATTCGATAGTAAGAAATAGAAATAATTTGTATGCCATTTACAGTAGCTAAGAAGTTAATCTCTACAACAGCTGATTATTAAGCGCTATCTGACACAAAGTACAAATGACCAGTTGGTTGTTACTCACTTAATATGAGCATGAGCTTTAGTGCTGGTGACGAGGGCCAGATAGAGCTCGTTCTCATAGTGAGGAACATCGTCACAGTACGCGGCCTCTCCTGTGGCCTGCTTCAGAGCAGACAGGTGCATTACAGGTCGACCTACCACATCATCAGGGCTCTGACCAGGAGGGACCGCCTTTATTCAAATAGAAGAAGAAAATAATACTTTATACAGAAAAATACAAAACTGTAATTCAATTTCCATTTGCAATTGATTTTTTTATTCTATGTGCACCTGGTACAGTTGAACACTGGACGGTGAGTCCTGCTGACAGTTTTCGATAGCACTGGCAAAATCTGGTCTGACATCCGGTACAAAGACGTACTGTAGAAACACAGTTAACCATCAGGTGTGTAATTAATATAAAAACAAACAACAACCTGCATTTCGAATGGTGTTTACCAATAAACTGTTTACTGGAAAAATAATCAGTGACACCTCAAAGCTTTTCCATTTAGGACCCAAAGTGTTTTATTCCACTTGTGCATCCTGACTATTTTTAAAATATATTATTTGAATAAAGAAATAAATCAGTTTTTTTTATCATTACATGATGATAAAATTTTTTAACCATTTACAGTTAGGTTTAATGTTGTTAGGTCTAATGTTGATGAATCTGTAGAATTACAGAAATACAGATTGTACAAGTTCGAACCGAGTAATCTGATTGGACGAGAGGGGTTCCACGAGCGCTGATAATGGATGATAACAGCACTGGGATGTTAACTATATGTATCACTTTGTTTTCCAGGTGTTCTATAATCATTAATTACACTAATTGTCTGTCACTAACTGTTGGTTGCCATGTTCGCTAGTCGTGGTTAGTTAGTTTTGCTATGCATACAATATGTGTGGGCGGAGCAAAATACCTGGTTAAATCAAGAAACAAATCATAATCTGTTGATAATAAATGGTGTTTGTGGGACTGTCGTATAAAAGCAATATCACACTCAAGGTCGTGCTGTTGTGCTGAATATCAGCACGGCTGTGATATTTTCAGTGCACCGGCTGCACCCTCATGCCTACGATTGATATTCAGTACAACAGCATGACCTTAAGTGTGATATTAATATAAATATAAATTACCCAAATATAAATTAGCACCCTGGTACATTGCTATCAGTTAATGTGGTCCTGGGCAATTGTTTAATTGCAAAAAATGCTGCAATTTGTTCCAGGTTATATGTACTTAGTTGGAAATGTATGCAACGTGTGTTAATAATTATTGTTCTGTTTTCTTTTTTATTATTATTATTATTATTATTATTATTATTATTATTATTTTGAGGTGATGAATAAATATCGACAAACATCCTCTTAATGAGATCATACTGTATGTGCCGTTGTTTGCTGTCAGCCTCGACAAATATGTTTAAATACAAAATGGTGCATTTAATAGTTAAATAACACAATCGCAATTTGTATCAAAAAACAATTGCAATGTGATTTAGTTTTTTTTTTATATCAAAAACAGCCAGTGACGCTTCAACATGTTCATTTTGATTTAACAAAACTGATTTACGAGTCAGCTGCAGATTACGTCAGATATTATTCGACTGTAGCTTTAACTTACTGTGTTCTTACCTCCTGAGCCAGTTTGTGCTGGACGGTGAGGTAGAATTTGAAGAACAGGCTGATCGTCAGCGTGCGTCTATATGTCACCATGCCACCCGGCGCCGACGGAGACAGGGTCATCTCTTCAGCCAAGGAAGAGCACGCATTCTGCATCAGCTCCTCGTTCCACTGTCTGTACACGGGGACACAGCCAGAGAATTGACCAGCATGATTCCTTCAAGTATACTTGCTAGATATAGTTATACGTTATTATATATAGTTATACTGGAACGCTGCATGCTGATCGCAATGCGTTCCAAACATTCATAAATTGTGAGCTTACAGATAATCGATTGGATTCATATTGTATCTAAGGTCAAGTTTGACTGCTCAGAGAGCATCAGTGATATAACATTTTACAGAATATTTAACATTTATATGGGTTGGAGTATTGATAACTGAAAAAAGTGTATAAAGTATTTACAGTAACTTACAACACACACTTTACTACATAGTTAAGTAGAATGTAAAATAGAAGAAAAATGATATAACATTTATTCTCAAAGGGATATACAGTACAGTATTATTATGCACCAGATAAAACATCAGTAATAATTATTGCTAGGACCTGAATGCCCAGTGGGCGTCTCACGTCGCTGAGCGAATGTTAAATGATTTATAACTACTATTAATGTAGTGCCCTAACAAGTCTTCCACATTGTAGGGTTTTCTCTGCTCCAGCATCCTGACTTCAACTTAAAAAAGCACTACTCATTAACTGGTCAGGGGTAACTCAGTGCTTAAGGCATCGGACTATGGTTCAAACCCCATAACCACCAAGTTGCCCCGTGGGGCCCTTGATCAAGGCCCTTAACCCTCAACTGCTCAGATGTACAGTATAACGCAATAATGCAATAAAAATAAAAAAAGTAAGTCGCTCTGGATAAGGCCGTCTGCCAAATGCTATAAATATAAAAGTGAATCCAGTCGTGTTATGTCAGAGAGAACTTTAAAAAGTACCTCAGGGTTGGAAACCTTTGACTTTGAACCTTTACCTTTTTCTAAATTACCTGCCAATTAGTCTCTGGCATGTTGTTTTTGCCAGAACAGTGGTAGGCGCCATTCCTCCGTAACTGAGTCGGATGTCCTGCACCACGCTGCTCCCCTCCTCGAACACCACGTTCATCCCACACGTGACAATGGCGATGTCGTCCTCTTTGCGAAGTGATTGCTTAAATGCTGAGAAATACTGGCCCTTGTAAACAAAAAGGACATTTTTTTTTTTTTTTTTTAGTACTGTATGTGTTTACCCAGTTCTGACTTTCAGCCATGCGTACAGTTAATCAGACCTTCGTGTGTTGTGCGAAAACAGACCTTTTTCGTGTATGGAATCTCAATAGACAACAGAAGTTCATCTGGTTTTAAAGCAGTTTTCCTGTAACCGGGGAAGAACTTGTCATCCATCTCAAGCACACGTTTGCCCTCTGCAAAAATAAAGCACGATTTGTATCCCAAAGATGTGACCATGAACCATAAATGTAGTTATTAAACAACAACGACAAGTGCAAATCAATATAGTATATACACCCTGTATACAGTACGTATATACACACTATATATATTATACTGCATGAAAATAAAGCCCACATAAATAACATTGGAGCACATGATATCAGTTCACACTTCTTTTTCTCAGCACGCACTATATTTGCTTTTAACAGGACATGCAGATAGACAGTCAACCTTTGATCACTGAACTACAAAAACATACGAAACAAAAAAAAAGTCTTTATTTTACCTTTGGACGTTAGAGTTAGCTTAGAACCCACGGCCATGAACACAGGGTTAAGGTCTGAGATAGGACTCGCTGTAATAATATTTCCACCAATAGCCTGAAAGTACATACATGACCACACACACACACACACACACACACACACACGTACATTTGACAAACATTGGAAATATAGTTCATAAATTTATCTACATCAACAACAGTTTAATAAAGCTTTTGTAATGTTTAAAGTAATTTTAAGTTTATTAAACCCAAAGGCTAATGTTTGGTATTAATGCGATCATCAGAAACAAAAGGAAAAAAAAAAAAAACCCTGAGCAAAGGCCAAATAACCTACTGCAACATTTCTAATCTGTTGTCCTGCGAACCAGTGCAGCTGCTCCAGTACGGCCTGGAAAACCTCTGTTTGGTGGCTGGGTAGCTTCTTCACCGCCGCACTCAACACCTCCTTCAACACAGTCAGCGTCACAGACGCACCAAACTCGATCCCTAAAAGTGTACACAGTGCTCATGAGGAGCCGTTTGGACACAAGTGCATGAAGTGCTCGGTGTGATAATTATCGATTCATTATCATCAACATTCAAAGACCAACAGACAATATAAAAAAAAAAAAAAGAATACAAATTTAGAAAACAAGTAAAACACAGACGAATAAAACAAGGCACAGCCTTCAACAAGACGCACCGCAGTGTCAAGGAAGTGGAAATTACATCGAGAAAACTAATGAAGGTCCTAATGCTGACCATCTGGACACATTATGGAGGGTACGAGGCAGGATACACACTGGAGAGGGTGCAAATACAGTACATAGCATGACACGCAATCACACACGGGCAAAGGGAGGAAACCCACCAAGCACAGAGAGAACATGCAAACAGGCCGGAGGTGGGACTCAAACCCTCAACCCTGTGGGTATCCCTTATTATCATGAGGCCAGATGTGCTACAGCGCCCAAATTCTTCATTTGCAATTGAATCGCCTCAACACACACACTTACTCTTTCTCTCTCTCACACGCACACATACACGCTTCCTTTTATGTGATTATTGTTTATTTGACTATTCTCTATCAGCTCCAACAACGACGCCACGGGCGATCACGCCTCCTCACGTCTTTCTTCTTCATTCTGATGTTTTCATTTGGGCGTTTCTTCAAGCTTTTGATCTCTGCATATTCTGTGAGTTTTTGTATCGGCATGTTTTCATGCTGCTGACACGTGACTGTATGGATTTTACTGTCCTCTGAAAATCACTCAACATACAGCCATTACTGTCAAACTACTGTAGCTGGCAACCATTAGTAAGTACACCCTCAGGGATAACAGCTGTACACCTTTAACCGTGCAAAGTCACATGACCTATTCATCATGTTCATGTGTGTGTCTGTGGCCGAGTGTGTCTCCAGACCTGAGTCCCTGTAGGGCGTCCTCAAGCGGAGGACATCCAGCAGCTCCGTGATGTCATTATGGAGGAGTGGAAGAGGATCCCAGCAACAACATGTGCAGCTCTGGTCAATCCAGGCCCAGGAGGATTTCTTTTGACGTGCTCACTTAGGGTGGACTCATTTATTCGTCGATAGTTATTTAGACAATAAAGTCTGCATGTTGAGTTATTGTTAGAGGACAGTAAATCTGTACTGCTATACAAGCTGCACACTGACGACTCTAAAGTAGATCCAATTTTCATTTCTATAATATTGTCTCTTAAGAACATATACTGTAATAAAGTGGTTGCTGATATGTGAGGGGTGTCCTTACTTTTGTGAGATACCGTATGTATATACTAAATCCTTTTTTTGGCTGGCCATATTTAAAATTAAAATGCATAAATTAAAAAAATCTCTTAGTGGTGCAGACATTACTACTGATAGAGACATAAAAGCTAAAGAGACTCAAGTGCAGAAGACAGATGATCTGTAAGTCAAGTCAGACGTTTAGACTGAAAATCAAAAGAAATCCAAGTGAAATATAGATGAATTTCTTAGTTCTTAGTACTCGTTTCTTAAAGGGACTGACAGAATCTGATGATGATGATGCTGATGATGATGATGATGATGAGCAGAACACCTCACCACCCCTCGACAATGTATTAATTTAATCCCAGCCCTTTTTTAAACCTCTGCTGCTCGTTAAATTTTATATCCAGGACATTAATTTCCTGTTTCTTTGCACAGATTAAAGTGGGATTGAATTCATGGTCCTTGTGTATGCAGTGATGACACGAATGTACACTTACCAGTCTCTGTGTACTGGATGCTGTTGAGTTCTTGGATGTAGGCTGGCGCCAAAATCACAGGGTACAGGAGGTTTTTAAATTTCATCTCAATACCTTAAAAGCAGATGTTAGGAACAACAATTAAAGAATTTTTTTTTTAACCAGAATAAACTGTCTTTACTGAAGCCTGTAAAACCGATATACAGTAACAAAGCGAATACTTCAGTCTGTTCTTAATTAATGAAGATGCCGCAGCTGTAAAACAACAATCTTAATATAACATTAACGATAACATAACGATTTTCGCTAAAGGTCTCACCAACTTCAGTGTTCCCCACCACCAGCTTGGCTGAAGGATACGATGACTTTAGCTCCAGAAGTTCTTCCAGAGAACTGGGCTGAATCCATAAAACTCTTTCACCATGAAATCTCAGCTGACGTGGCGGCGTCTTACAAAGACTCTGCAGCGCATTATTTCAGTTACAGTTCAGACGTGCATTTAGTTTGTTTGAGGTAAAAGAATCATTTAAACAAATACAATATGTTCAAGTCAAAGCGGGACTTTCGATAACAGTGCAGAATACGGAACAGAACACAGCTCTGAGAGTAAAAACCCGCTTTATTTCTGTACTGTATATAATCCTCTGCTACACCAATGCACTTATCCCAGTGTTTCACTTGTGCTTAGACACCGTCAAGGTACAGTATAAAGTTTTCTTGGTACACCGGAGACACGATCGAACTGTCTGCCTGATTACGCCGGCCTCCCAGGAACTCCTTTAATGGCTCAAACGTGTGAATGTGTTGGCCTTTTTAAAAAAGTTTAAAGACCATTCAGATGCTTTACTGCGGCTAAGTGTCTCATCACCGTACTGTGACTGAAGTCTTCTGTAAATGTCATTCACCTGTTTTACGCCTCGATTCACCAGAAATTTCATCATGAGTCCCAGTTTGACTTGAACACACCTCATAAATTACAATAAAAGGTAAACTAATAATAATAATAATAATAATACATTTATGTAGCATATTTATAAAACATTCATTTTGGTTGAACGTACCATCAGTTCTGGAGGGAAGATGATTTCCTGTGTTGGATCCAGTGGCATAAATTCTGATGGGTCAAACAGTAGTTGTCCCCAATCTCCCTGTAAAATATACTGAGAATTAATAAATCACATGTCTGTGTTAAGTAGAACTACAGTTAGCAAATTTTACATTGTGCAAAACCAAGGAGAAGAAGAAGTGAAATGTTAGTAGACACGAGTTTACACCTGGTTTAAATTTCTGTAAACATTCTCAGGCACAATCGGTTTCATCAATAAGCAGCGATGCCTTGATTACTGCTGCGGAGTCGGAATTAGAACTGATCAGAACAGAAATGACGTGGTTCACACTCACCTGCTCCTTGGTGTCTTCACGATTCAAACAGCAGTCTTTGGATTTTCCTTTTGCTCCACAGCATCCTCCGCCCTGGTCATACAAAGATAAACATGCACCAGTGAACCAGTGAGAGTTTAAAACCGAACCACAACTCTCCCAAAATATATGGGTCTGTTCAGTCCGTTGTGTACCTGAAGTGGGTTTTAGAGCAATTCATCACTGAAAATGGGACAACATTACTGTAACGTCATGCTAAGCACATATTGCTGTCATGCTTTGGAGTCCATATACTTTTGACCATATAATAGAGTTGCTTGAGGTGCCATGATGATGCATCCAGGCTCGGATGTCATTGGTTGCTCTACTCCTGACTAAAATGGTTTAGTTTGGTTCAGGACAGGTTTTGTTGTGTATAATGAATAACTGTTATAAAACATAATAAAGTGGTGGCCTTTCTCTATTAAACATAATTGGCCAGCAAAGAATAACATCCTCCTCGTCCCTATGTAACACTTGGTTGCGTCCGACCCATCTTCCACATGCAGCAGTAACGAACGGCAGGCGCAAGGAACAGCAAGTGCATACACAATGACAAGAGATAAAGTAAAAGACCAACCAAGAATTTTAAGTTCTTTAAAAAGTTAAAAAGCAAAAACATCTTTTTCAAAGGAGGTCTCAATCTCCCCATATAATTATCTTTATTATTAGGCATTATAATATTATAATATATTATATTATTACAGTATATTACCTTGGTGAAGGTCTTGTAGGCCTCCAGTATAGGTCGATACCCAGTGCAACGACACAGATTACCTGCATGAATAAACATAAACAGCAGACATAAATGATCTTAACATATGGCTAATGAGTTTTTAGATCAGTTAGACCCAGAGTTGTGTAGGTGTACAAGGCTTTCAATTCCACCCAAGCAGAACCAACCACACCTGATTCCTCCAGTTTAATAATTAGACTTTCTGTTTAGGATGATGATCAGAGTAATACCTTGAAAGGCCTCCTCAATGTCCTGCATTGTAGGCTGGGTGCTGTTCCTCAGGAGGGCATACATGGACATGACAAGTCCCGGAGTGCAGAAACCGCACTGAGATCCGTGAGCCTTAGCAATCCGTTCCTGCTCAAACACAACATGGTGTAATGGGTAGCGTCCACCTCTCCGTTAGAGCTACATTACAAATTATCTACATTTAAACTTCAGTTAATGAGAAAGACACAACACATTAAGCAGCACGCCGTGATAAAAAAAAATAGTTGTTTGTTTTTTTCCCTTCTCCATACCTGAACAGGATGAAGTTTACTGGCTACGCTGCCGATTCCTTCCACTGTAGTGACTGCGCAATGGTGTAATGAGCACAGCGGCGCCAGACATGCATTAACAGCCTGGTGACTGCAACAGGGCCATCAAGGATAACAAATCTGACTAGTGAAGTGTCTGTACTGTACGTATTAGAATAAATTATACAGTTATTTATTGTACAGATTCAGTGTTCTTGAGAGGAAAACATATGTATGATAAAAATTAACTAATTAAACAATAATAACAAATACAGCCTTTATTTCTGCTGTAAATTGACACAATGTTTGAAGTTCAATGGAAAGGATACACAATCTTGTGATGTTGTGGGTGGAATTTGGACACCATCACCGTACAGGCACCACATCCACCTTCAGCGCATCCCAGTTTAGTCCCTTTTAAACCCACTGAGTTCATCGATATTAAGGAAAATCATAAAGTGCAATCACAAGGTTTTCAAATGCTGCCATTATAGCAGTGGTACATAATAATTAAAACAAAAATATGATATAATTAATATAATAATTTTATAATTTAAATTTTAAAAAATTTAATTTTTTGTAAATTACACAAAGTTTAATTTAATCATAATTTCTTTAGTAAAACATGATTAGAAAGGCATTTAATATTTTTATATTTGGTTTATTAAAATTACAATTATGATTATAATATAAATAATATATAATATATAATAATATAAATGCATTACTTATAATGCATTTGCAGTTTTGATGAAAACAAATAATAATATTAAAGTCAACCTGGTAAAGATAAATACACACTTTGGGTTTAAGCCACATATTTGCAGGAACTAATTAAGTTTAATTAGCAAAAAAACAACACAGATTTGTACCAAACCACAGAATTATTATTATTACTATTATTATTATTATTATTATTATTATTATTATTATTATTATTATTCCAAAATAATTTGTAGGCTTAGAAGAAGGCATTCATCTTTAATCTGTATTATTCAACTGATGTTGAAGCTCTGTACGCTGTGCTCTGACATGCGCTCAGTGATCTGAAGGAGGGAATCTGTTTTGCAGTTGCATTAAGAAGTAATAATACAGGCAGCTGCTGAATTCTTTGCAGCTATAGGAGTATAACTATATTATTAATCCTGTATTCATCTACTGTACATTCTATCGAGTTGTAGAGCAGAGTTTAAACAGGTCACCTTACTTCGGTGCCAAGGCTGATTTTTGTATTCTATTAGATTTTTTTTTATTCTATAAAAGATCCAGGTCATACATTACTGTCAAAGGTCACACCCAGTTTCTTTCAATTTAACCTGTTTGCCCTGTTACTATTGCAATCACAAAGATAAAGTACAGGCCCATTTTTTTGTATTATTTTTTTTCAGTAATCTTCCCTACCTTACATTCGGCCTTAATGAGTCTGGATTCAAACTTTACCCCACCTTAGGGTTTTTATTCTGTTTATGTTGTTTGTTTTTCTAGGACAAACGTGGATCAAACATGCTATACTTAAGTTAGGTAATTAATTAATAAATAAATATATATTTTTTTTATTTACCTTTATTTAACCAGGCAAGACAGATTAAGAACAGGTTTCTTATTTGCAACTGTGGCCTGGC
>JAQQZT010000005.1:28991305-29005982 GCA_030068275.1 Clarias platycephalus
CAACCCTCTGCATTTATCCAGACTTGGGACTGGCACAAGAAGACACTGGATTGCGCCCCCCCATGGTTGCATTAAATGTAAAAACAAAATAAATAGTGGAAAAAATAAGAATAAGTTTAGCTATAGAAGCTGTAAAGAATAGAACAAAATATAAAGAATATTTAAAAAAATATATAAGAAATATAAAACAAAAAACTTTCTATACAATGTAGAAAAAATTAAAAGATGAATGCAAATGAGCAAATGAATAATAAGTGGTTGCAATAGGGAGGTAATTGTGTACTATGATAAGAATTTAAAGCATTTAAAGAGTATACAGTGGAAGAGTTATGTACAAAGAGTGCAATGATTTTGATGTATGCACTGAAGATATTATATACTATAATAAATAGTTTGCACATGTAACTGTACACAGAAAGGGTTATATACAGAAGGGGTTACATACTGTACATTGAGTGCAATTAAGAAACATGTGGCATGATAAAATTAAATGCATATGAAGATATACACAGAGAAGGGTTATGTACAATGAGTGCAATGTTTATAGGTGAAGAAACACATTGTATACCATGGTTATGATACTGCAGTAGAGAATGTTATATAGGACCACCAACAGCTCTAGTCTGGTCAAGAAGGTCACCTGCACCTCTTCTTCCTGAGGGCTTTGAAGTAAAACTATCCCTCTTCAGGCCTCCTCCCCTCTATAAGCCGACTCATTGTTGTCTGTGATGAGTCTAATTACCGTGGTTTCATCTGCAAACTTGATAATTGTATTAGAACCATTATGAGGACTGTGGGAGGAAACCCAGAATGCACAGGGAAAACATGTAAACTCTACAAACATAGACCAAGGGTGAGATTCGAAACCCTCACTGCTGGAGGTGCGAGGCGACCACGCAAACCACGGTGCTTTCCTAGGAAGATCTTCGAGAGAGCCAGTTCATCATGTTACCTGATGGGTTTTATACTTTTCACAGCTGACCTTCGTGTCTTAACATAATAACTGATTGATGTGGTTGCTACTTAAATTACCGAATGCCATATGTGTTATTTCATATTGCTCAAATAGAGATAATAAACCACACAGGAATAAATCTAATAAGACATTTGCAGCCAGAATAAATATTTTATATGAACATACATGATAAATAAAATAATCAATAATACACCAACAAAGCAGGACAGTACATTCCTTAAACTTACACTTTTTATACACAAATTTATACACAATACAGGCTCTGAAGTTTCATGCAACATACATTACACGCTTGCTTTACAGTGACCTACACGAACATTTTACAAACGTACATTACGTACAGTATCCACGTGACGAACACGTCATCTTCAAGTAGAACACGTTAATGAGGACCTTTTGTTTTCCTTTTAACATTTCTTTTATGTCTGTCTGTTATCATCACAATGTGATTTATAAAACTTTTACACGATAAATAAAATTTAAATCACCTAAGGCTGTTGCATATTAGAAACCATTTCTACTCACCAGTGGAAGTGGAGGAAGCATGCACTGGGCACTTATGAGTTTCTTAAAAGAAATATTTCATGAACATGTCCTACTCGAAGAAATCGCATTCACCACTTCTGTAATCGTGGCTTTATTAAAAGCTACACCATGCACATTCTTAGTGTTATAGAAACTAATGCTGTCCAAACTTACTGAACCTTATTAGTTAAAAAAATCAATAAATAAATGTAAAAAAATATTCTTACCAAACAAGAACAGAGATGAAAATCAGTTCTATCAGTGGAACAGTGAGGTAAAACGTATGAAAACCTAAAGTCATGTGATCTTACCAATTAGATTTCCTAATCATTTTTTTCCCTTTCAGATTAAACTCGACAGTTTAAGAGAAAAACATTAGATCAAAAACAGTAAATCATTCTTGGCACCGATATCAGGTATAAACATGAGGAGAGCAAAAAAAATGAGCACAAGAGAACGGTTAAAAGCGAACGCAACTCATTGTCAATTGCATTGTCGCAACAACTCATTAAAAAATTATGTATGTACAGTATATATTTTTGGGGAATAAATTTTTACTGTAATTTAAAATTCCCTGTGGGTTTTCCTACAAGGAAAAACCCCAGATTGTTTTATTATCAACTGAAATTCCATTGTGTCTGACAAATGAGTGTTTTATAGTTTTTATAGAGAAGTAATTTAAATCTGCACAAATGCACAACGATCAGAAATAATCGTGAATAACATTGAATAACTCGTTACAACGGCACTTGGATTTGGATGGGATACACTAGCGAGTGAACATTTTGGATTGGAGCCAGATACCACACACACACACACACACACACACACACACACTCAGAGGTCTAGTGGAGTCTGTGAATCACCCGGTCAAAAGGTGAACTACTGTAACTAATATTAATAATGTTATGGCTGATCGGTGTATAGCAAAGCAATAAGAGCATCACTGCTTCCTTTTGAGAATAAACGATATAAAATTGCGACACAATCTTGTCTTGAAATTGAGATTACGCGTATGACATCCAGAGGTCGCAACTGTAGACTGGCTTTAGGCTAAACTCGCTAAAATTTACTTCCTGGCCCGGACACACGAATAGCGCTATGGACGCGGGCGTGTTCGGCTACAGCGCGTTACTTATAGGAGGCGAGTTCAAAAGAATTAGCAGCACCATGAAGCTGATCCAGTAGTTTTACTACAAAATATACTGTATATTAATCTATAATCAGATGGAAAAATGAGACATGTAAACCGTGGTATCTTAAACTCTCCTGTTTAAGGAGCTACCCAACACATTCAAAGGTTAAATGTTACGTAAATTATATAATGATCCGAGCTACATAAACCAGATGAGGTTATTAATTACACGCACGGATGTATCTTTTTCATATACCGTATATCATATCATATATAACTAAATTTCTCATAAAAACCTTTGAAATATAGCTTATGTTTAATAATTGTCACACGCAAAAGACTTAACTAAAACAAACCCTAAATCAAACACTCCACGAAACACAGTCAGCGCGGCACACGGATGAAAACAGAGCTGGATGACCTTCGTGCACTCCGTTAACGTCGTGCCCTTCTTTTTCGTGAACTCTTTCTTCACACAGGTATGTTCGTGTTTATATGCGGACTACTTGATATTTTTCAGCAGGGATGTTCGTGCGTTGACCACGGCCTTGAAGGCGTCCTCGCTGCCCGGGGCCACACACTTGTCCGGGTGCAGAAGAACCGCGAGCTTCCTGTATGCCTTGTTGACTTCCTCTCTGTAACCAAAGGTGAAAAAGTTAGTACCAGGACCAGCTTTTAAATCTTTTACCATAATACAGATTGAGGCATGATGACTGTAGTCGCAGCACAAAGATGCAATTATTCGGCTTTTTTTTTTTTTTTTAACAAAGTAAGCGCATAAAAGGGAAAATTTTTTTTGCTTAGGAATGTGCTCAAATATAACACCATACAGCTGCAGCAAATTCTAAACTTTTAAATCTGCGGTTCACACATGCATGCCAAACCGTGGGGACGGATCTGTATGGATGACCAGTTATAGACTCGAACCAATTAGTGACATCACTGCTCTTTATCTTTCTATTAGTACATTGTAAGGTAAAGAAATATTCGAACATGGCCTTAGTATTGCGTAACAGCACACAGCGTGCAGTGCATTTACTCAGAAAACAATCAAAGTACTGAGAATGAAAATAATCGTTCACCTCGTGGACGAAGTCTAAAAGTTCACAGCAGTGTTTTAACATGGTAGAATCGCACAAGTAATATATAAATCTCCAAAACACATTCTGCTCTCACTTTTGAAGGAACTTTGCTAATCGTAGTTCTCAAGAAAAAACAAAAAACTATTTAATCCTGTGCCTTACCTTGTTGCCCCGGGTTTTACCCCCAGCATGTCCCAACTGTCTTTACTGTTGCGGATACGCCGGATGGTGTCAGCTTGTTCCTTGGTGAAGCCGATACTGACCTCTGGGTTTGGTCTCTTCCCTCCGTTCTCACACATATCAGTAATCGAGGAAAAAAATCCCTGATCGAGTACAACAAGACACAGACTTTTAGACACACGGCCGACCCTTAAACTCTCCTGTCCATTCTTTAAATACACACTTCAATCACACAAGTATACAGAAATGCATTATGCTTTACTTCATTCTCGTACTTCTAGAACACCCTATAGGGTGAGGCAGAAGACAAACCTGAAACATTTCACTGATGCCTTCTCCACTCTGAGCGGAGGTCTCAAAATACTGAAAACCCCGGCTCTCCGCCCACAACCTGCCTTCACTCTCGTCTACCGCTCGCCTTTTAGTCAAGTCGACCTGCAAGAAAGAGTCACAGCTTCATCTACACACACACACAACTCGGAATAAACAGTTCACGACTCTATTTATTTTTAATAAACAGCACACATTCGATTAAGAGGTAAGAGGGTAAAAACCTGACCTTGTTGGCGCAAACGACAAAAATAATGCTCTCCATGTTGGCTTGAGAGCCCATCTCCTGCTTCATCTCTGTGAGCCAGCTGTCCAGGGCATCGAAGCTCTCCCTCAGTCCGACGTCGTACACCAGGATCACCCCCTGAGAGTCCTTGTAGAACTCGTTGCGCACCTGGAGGACCGGGATTAATTCACTGTTGATAATTTGACTGTTGAAAATACTGTGACTATTACAAAACTCATACTGTTTAAAAGCATGAAACTTGTGAATAGATGTATGACGTAATTCCTAAAAAGATTAATATGATGCAGTTTACTGTACTGTAAAGATTACCAGGTTATGTAATATATAAAAAGAAAACGGATTAATTACACATCAGGTTAATACACATTAGGTATAATATTATGATGTAATCTCATCGCTGCTGCTTAGCTGAGGATTGGTCCGCCTCTGCCTCCGGCCTGCCATAATGCACTGAACCCTCACTACGCCTCCTTCAGGTGGTGACCCAACAGGAAGATCAGCCCTGGTAGCTCTTTCAGGATTTTCTTAGCCTGAGAGACGAGGTGAGGAGCTCAGACACCCGGGCGGAGCTCAGGGCGGAGCTGCTGCTCTTTTTACAATTGAAAAAGTTGGTTCTGCCATCTGATAAGGACGAGTCCTGGATGCCTAGGGAGGTATTTCATGCCTGTCTGACAGGGAGAAGGACCAGGTCTAGATGGAGAGATTATAGATGACGTCTAACCTGGGTGTGCCCGTGTCTGCTTAGTCTGTGCATCTCTGCTACCTCTGAAACCTGGTCCTGGATAAGTGGTATAAAATGGATGGATGCACGTTCACCACTACTGATAATGAATGCGAGGGATGAACTTCTTTTCTCTGGGTACTGATGAGTAATCAGATGCGTAATCAGACTCTGGCAAAATGACGAACAATGATTGTTTAGTTGTTCCCTATGAACTAAGCTGTTTGGCTTCCCGCAGTTTGTCATCGAACTCAACATGGCTGAATGTCTCACGCTGTCCACGTCTCGGGAAACTACTACTGAGCGATCGGAACGCAGCTCAGCCTTCAGATTCTGTGGAATTATACTGCACCTATTATACTGTACCTATTATACTGTAGCTCCTGCTGAACCAGTCTAATGCTACTGTAACATGATCGTGATTAGATTTTCATCAAGACAAATTAGATGGAAACTAGAATTGCTACTACATTACCTCATAAAAGAAAGGATGTCCTGCCATGTCGAAAATGTTGACTTTTATTTCCCTGTCCCGTACCTGAACCCTTGAAAGAGAGACAAGTAAAGAGAAATAGAGAGAGAGAGACAGAGAGAGAAGCATTAGATGTAATATCATGACAATTCCTGTCAGAAGATATCTGTATCTACAGTATTCGTGTAATATATACGTTGAGTTGCTGGTAGATAGTTAGTGCCATTTTTTTCCCATTTAAATAATAAATATATTTATTAGAGGGAAGAAATAGATTTGCTCACGTATCATAATTATTTTGTGTGGCGATACATGCATCATCAAATTGACTCCAAAATCGTATAAAATGTATTTTATTAATTTTTTTTTTTTTTTTTTACATTTATATTTGTTTGAAGTGGTAACATGTTGCAGTTCCTCCATCATCCTGCGGGTGGTGCGCTCCAGACTATTCACACATTGGCCCGCAGGTAAGAGAGAATTATTTGCTATATTTGTGTAGAATTGTAACAAAATCTGAAGAAATAACAATATCACGATACAAATCGACACCCGGATATCGTGGTAATATCGTTTCGTCTGTTCCCTGGTGATTCCTGTTCCTTAATAATTATACAACATGCTCAATAATTCATAAAAAATATACAGTAGATAATCCGCAACATAAAACGGAATAACAAATAACGACTTGTCCTTAATCTCTTCACTTCACTCACTTGGTCACACCGTAATCGATCCCAATCGTGGCCAGATATTTGGGTACAAATCGTTTCTCACAGTATCGCTTAATAATGCAACTCTGAAAGACAAAAAGATCAAACAATCAACAAGTGTAAACAGGACAACATCTTTATTAACTGATCAAGATCTGATCATAAGGTCTAAAGAAAACGGTTTTTTTTTTTTTTTGGTTTATCTACTCTACTCGACTAGACAGGGTGAGTGCTTACTCTCTGGCGTACAGAATAACACAGGACATCCAGACGAGAAGCTGAATGAACTGAATCATGTAGACAGATTAACTGGGTATGAATTATTTTCTATAAAAGCACGGCTCTAATAGTGCGTGTGTTCCAGATTTAACTCATATTACAGCTTTATAGTACCGTGCTTATTTTAACACGCTACCATTCCTAGAGTAAGAGCTCATCACAGCGGCGTAATCTAAAACTAGGATTATTTTTATACTTTAACACTTTCTGCCACAGGATAGCTATCCAGGTTTCTCAGTAATGCGACACTGTGTGCTTTAACAACTTAAAAGAAAGATAAAAAAGAGGCAGGAGGATTTTTTTTTCTTGTGGTAATTCATGTATTGCAACACACTGACCCCGGAATAAATTTTTTTTTCATACTGTTAAACTCTAAGTTAGTTTTGTAGTGTTTAAATGTGAGAAAACTAATGTTTTAAGGAACAGGTGACGTTTAATTAATCATTAAACGTTTTTTAAAGGTTTAAAAGTTTAACAAAACCTGGGGAATATGTAACATTGAATCATGATATTTATAGAATCGAATCAGCACAGCGATATCGTGATTATATCGTATCGAGACATCCCTTGTTCTTCATGACTCCAGAATTTCAGGATTTTCTGTTATATTAAAATGATCATCTCTGGCCTGGTGACAGTCAGATCAGCCGGTCACTGATTATTTTCCTGTGCCAGCACGCCCTTGTTTTATCTAACACAATGTGAGTAAACAGTCATTAGTGACCCTGTACACACTTATTCACCTCTACAGCACCACAAATCCACAGAAACTCCACCAAGCTGACTCTACTGTATTTATTATGAGATATTTACAGGTTTATTGTCTCTGTTCAGGTGTTTATACCCACCTTTCCAACCTCTGCATTCCCCAGGCTGATAACCTTGATCCGCAGAGATTTCTTATTCTCTCTCCTTTTCTGTACATTCGTGTCCATTTTCACTCAGATGATTTTTAATGGATAATAAATAAAATCTCTCTCTCTCTCTCTCCTGTTTACTGCCACTAAAGTCAGCATCCAGTCTCTAACACACACACATGGCAGTGCGAGTCTCCTGACTAAACACATTCATTCATTCATTCTCGGTAAATTCTAAACCCTGTTTTATTTTTTCATGACATTTTAAACAAACGCTTGAGAAATTTCTAGATCTTTCTATTCTTCTTCTCTCTGTGCTGCTGGAGACTCGGCTCAGTTGGTATAAACACTCCTTCTTCGTTGTCTTGGTGATCAGTTCAGAGCAGAGAGCAGCACTGCCCCCTACTGGTAAGTCAAATAAGCTTCACACACTGCACACCACAGCTGAACTCCAGTGAGGTTGAAATCTGTTGAATTCTTTATTTCTTTCATCTGGGTGTTTTTTCTTCTTCTTACATGCAGTGATGTGCTAAGATTCTTGAACCTTTCAACATCATTTCTTCATATATTACAAAAACGCAGAATTGGTGCTGATTTGATTTTTTTTTTATGTTGTCCAGATAATACAGACAAGTGAGTCTTAGAATATTTAAATTTTTATTCTACATAAATGTATTTTATATTGTATTTCTTTTTATTCATATTTATTTCTTATCTATAAGCTTTTATTTTTTAAGGTCACGGGCGGTCGTATAAGCATTTCACTGCATATCGTACTGTGTATGACTGGGAATGTGACAAATAAAATTTGAATTTGAAGTTCCTAACTTCAGCCGGTTTGGAGAGATGATTTTATATGTTCCCCCAAAATGGCCATTTTTCAGTGTTATACTGTCTCGCTTCAAACAATAATCCTTTAAAATGCAAATTATTCATATTTTCATATTCAAGTTGGTGGAAGCTTCTAGAAGCATATGACCTGTAAAAATGTGTTGCTTAAATTGGTTTTCGGTAAAAGTTTAAAAAGCAAACAAATAGTGTCCGTAAACATGTCACATTCATGTTGGAATATCTTAATAATTCAAATTTTATAATAATACACTTTTTCAGGTTCATGCCTTTTCATGTGAAATCTAAATTGGTCAAGTTTCATCTGAATGACAGTTAGCATCATTGAGAGATTTGAATTCAAAAAAGTTACAGACACTAAAACATAAAAGGGCATAAATAGGTTTTAGCAAATGTGTTTCTTTTTATCTGATAATAGGAATATAAATGTGTATGCATATTTACAAATAAAAAAGCATGAATGATAAGAATCATTAAGTGTTATTAAAAATGGTGTCATATGATCCTATCCTATCTAGTTTTAGAATAAGATCTAAAACTTTATAATCTAAAACTAAATGTTCCTCTGCATCTTAAAGATATATTATATATGAATATGGATGTGTCTAAAGTTCGCTTAGCAGTAAATATAATAGATCACTATAACACATTAGTAAACATAAACATTTGTACATTAATTATTTGATTTAATATTAATAAACTAAATTTGATGTAAAACTCTTTCTAATCCATCCTCATCAAGTCAGGGTCGGCCACGACACGAACGCACAGCTTCCTGATCTCGATTACACTGTCCACTTCACACCATTCTCATGGATCATCCTTATGGGTTTTTGTTTGAATCACTTACTGTATATAAAAACCTGTTATAAGTTGATTAAATGCATAAAAATTTTTATTTTAATTCCCCACATATGCATCACTAATGTGACATTACTCATAAACCCTTAATAACGCCATGTAATATAATATGCATACATACGATATATACATAAGGCTGTCAAAGTAGGGTCCGGACTAACACGGTTCCTGATGCTTACGCAAGGAGAAACCCGACCACACCGGACCGGGTACTTCAACACAAATCACACACAAAATCCAGTCGCATATACAGTACAGTATATTGCGCTGACTGCAGATCAGTGGACGTTTTAACACCTATGTGTTAAAAAAAATTAAGTTAATGGTTAATTTAGATTAATTAATCAAAGATCATGTAATTAATTCTGATTAATTCTGCAATTAATTCAATTAATCAGAGTTTTTATTCGCTTGACAACCCCAATGTATATGTATGTGTGTGTGTGTGTGTGTGTGTGTGTTCACCTTAAGTAATCCTTTTTTGTCCTTACATTTGTGTGACGCATTTATGTTTTTCGACTATTAAATACTGAAAACGCACCCTATAGTGTCCTCGCCAGCATGTAATCTGTCCACAATATGTAGATACCAACAGCACGATAAGTATAATAGTTATAAAGCACATTTGGTGCTTTGAGGCACATAGCATTTTCATATTTTACAATATAGTACATTTTATTAAATACAGTGGTAGTTAGTGATCAACATATTATTTCTGCAGTTATTTTAGATTATACGGTGAATGTACTGCTGGCTACAACAAAGAACAAAGTAATATTAGTTAACTTTAAAGTCTTTCAACTTAATCCAACGTCTACTCAGTACAGCAGGCTTACTCTTCAATTAATATGATTCATCTGTGGGGAAATAAACATCTTTCTGCATAATGCAGGTTAATTAATTAACAGTTCTTCAGTGGTCCTTCTTCTGGTGTCCGTCTTTGTTGATGATGTTCTTGAAAAGCGTGAGCAGCGGCTTTTGGCTGCGCTCATCCCAGGACTTCATGAAGCCTCCGTAGCGTTTGCTGGCGGGTGGGCTGCTCCAGCGAAAGTGACTCATCCTATACGGCCCGTCTTTCTTCTCTTGCTGGCTGATGGTGCTCTCCTCGGGAGCGCCCAGCTCGCGCCTCATCTCCGCCGGCATGGCCTCGGCTGACTCTTCCTCCACCCCGTTGGCGTACACCTTAATGGGCCGGCGCTTGCGACCCACGGGCTTGCCCCAGCGGAAGTGCTCCATGGAGTAGGAGCGCTTGTCTTCGTGTTGTGGACCAGACTCTGGAGCTTCGTCGTCTTGTGGAGTGGAGAGTGTGGCGGCGGGGATTTCATTGGGCAAGAGCAAGAGGGGCTGGAGATGGGCATCTCCGGGGTAGATAGGAGATTCTGCTGTGAGCTCAGATCTGCACAGCTTGATGCATTCCTGGTGAAGAAGCACAACTAATAGAATGAAGTAGATCATGCAATAATAAAGTTGTGTGAATCTTTGAAAAGGAAACCTAAGCAGTAAAAACCAGACTAAAAAAAACAACCAAAAATGAAATACAGTAGAAACAGATACAAATGAAGGAATCTTCCATCGGAGCTGATACTCACCAGGATATTTCTGTCAGAGCTCAGATCTCTGCAGTCGGTGTTCTCCCAGCACTGGGCTCTAACCTCAGAACCACGTGCACACAGCACAGCCAGAGCTAACATCCACACAGGATACCCCATTCTCACTTCTTTAGCCATTACTGGGAAACAGAATAATAATAATAATAAAAAGTCAAATAAAAAGTAAGCAAGAAATGCAAATCTGTTCATTCATGATCGTGCAAATCGTGCAAACAGTAGTACAATCTATTTAACAATTTACTCATTAGATTAAAAACAGAAATCTTAAAAACTCCAGTGTTATATTTTTAATAAATACAAATAATGTTTTCTGGCTACACACCCTTAATCCAACCAAATCATGGACCCTAATAAAAGAAGAAAATAAAAAGTACTAAAACTGACTAAAATGTCTGAGACCCAGTTACAATTAAAATATGAAGATTTGTGATTACTTACATGCAACGAAGGAAGAAAGTTGCACTTCTCCTGTCTGTGTGAAAGCTCCCTCTGCGACAAGCGTAACTGAACTCAAGTTCTTCCACTCGACGTCCCGCTATGTACGTGTGTGTGTGTGTGCGTGTGTGTTTCTGATGTCTGAACCCTCTCTCTCTGCTCCTCCTTTATAAGGACACCTAAGTGACACACCTTTCAAGGGTGCCACGCTACACAAATCGCTCCTCCGGCTCCCAATCACACCGGAAGCCGAGTCATGAACCGAACCAAAGAATAATCCGAGGAAATTTCCCAAACAACATCAAAATGTCACTGCTCGTTCATTTCCTGCTGCGGTGGATTAACATGTGTTTGTCATTTAAAAAAAAAAATCATGATGCTGTTTTCCACCGTGTTAAGGGCACATGGGTCGGTTTACATGACTTACTAAAGCCACGTCCATGTCAGCTTTTATAAAGCATGAAATCCACCTGCTGTTAATCAGGAAGGTCTTTTTTTTTTCTCAATTAGTGATGCATATGTGCTAATTCCAGGATCTGGTTTGTCAAAAGAAGTCAAATTGACAAATGTCTTCCTCCTTATCGTATTTTCGGTGGGATTCTGAATGAATGACATCAACGTGATGTGATCGGTTATCGCTAACCTCGTGCTTCAGCGCACTCTTTTTGTGGAATTTACGATCGTGTAAGGTACAAATGACAAATAACGTCCATTAAGGACTATGAAAAACATGACTGTAAAAAAAACATATTTACACATTTAAACATGATAATAAATATGGAGATCACTTTTATTAGCCTTAGAATTAAACCTACTGGATGACCAGCTGCTGCTAAAGAACAACCACTGAAGGTGAATCTCTGTCTCAAGTAACGTCATTATATTGGAATTATGACCTTGCAGTCCTTTTATATTGCTCTTTTGTGCTTTAGGAGCCACCCAGATACTTTTAAGTAAATGGAAAAGCTTTTAGTGGAAAAACGATGAGAAAGAGTTTAGAAAGATAAATGTCCAGAGGCTGTTTGTTGATTCCAAATGAGAGATAATTATTTTTAAAAATTTCAAATAATAGTTAGGTGTTACATTTCAAATAAACCTTACATGATAATGAATTCTTAGATTGTATGTCAATTGTCATTTTTTTTGTTTTAGTTTTAGTATTTACAAAATGCAAAAAAAAAAAAAAAAAAATCATAATTAAAATTTTTTATTTATTTATTTAATTGTAGCCGTGAAACTCACATATTCTAGATTCATTACATGGAAAGTGAAATATGTCAAGCTTTTTTTGACTTAAAGCTCATGAAAATCAAAAACCCAGTATATCAAAAAAAGTTAGTGAAAAAGTGTAATAAATCTAGAACATATGAGAGTTTCACTATTTTAAATCTTCTACTTCTGTTCGAGTATTTGAACTGAACTGTTTGAAATAAATTACAAAAGCAAACAAACAAAAAAAACTTTTCCAAGATATAATTTTTTTTTAGATGTATATACTGTATATACTGTATGTATATTGGTGTAGTATGTAGGTAGTGTAGTATGATTAGTTGAATCTTCTACATGGCCAAAAGTTTGGACAGGACACCTGCACACAGTTGTTTAGGAGGCCGTTGTGTGCTGTGGCATTAAGAGCTTCCACAGTGGAAGTACATAGGAGCACCAAAACTTGTTCCAGCATGTCAATGCGCCTGTGGATAAAACAAGTCCCATGGACACATGATTTGCCAGTGCTGGTGTGGAAGACCTTGACCTCAATCCCACTTTTGGGATGAACTGGAACACTGACATTCTCACCAAACTGTAGTGCTTGACATCACTAACGCTCTTGTGGATTAAATTGCATCCCCACAGATTCACTCCAAACTCTACAGACTTCAAACAGTTACAGTATTACATCAGTAAAAGGGGAACAACTTCATGCTGATGTCCACAGTTTTGGAATGGACACATACAAGAACGATGGTCCAGTGTCCACATACTTTTGGAAACACTGTGTATCTTCTACAAAACATACAGTATGTCCACAAATTGCTGAGGTTACTTCACTTTGGAATATTCTGTGATTGTGTATTTTTGCCACCAGCTTTCAGTAGCAGACAGAAATAATCGAAGCACGGCGTGACCATATTGAACCTCTTTTTAAATTCTTTTCATGGGATTCAGGGTTCAGGGCTCACACATGTTCATCTACTCAACAGTATGCACACATTCTGAGAATAATCAGAACAAAGAATCTACGTAAAATAACTATGTTTTAATATTTAAACATACAGTATTAGACACATTCACTTCCTCACTACTACTGTAAATGCAAACACACACTGCAAGCGAGTCTTTAAGAAATAATAGCACAAAGTAATGGCTTGAGTAAATCCATCCCGTAAAAATTCCCACACTGATTTAGGTGATGTAGTGTGAGGTTAATCTTAAATTAAGGACGACTAGTAAGGAAGTTGGAGATGAAAGCTGCATTCATGTCCAAAGGAAACACACTGAGCCAGTCAGGTGATAACACCATGGTGATAAATAATGCTCATAAGAAGAACTGTGGGCTTTAACCCACTCTAAATATAACTAATATAAGAATACAGTATAATTAGATGTATATTAGTATATTATTATTATATTATATATTAAGGTTTATTTATACAGACCTGCAGTTCTATCACAGGGTCCAGATCATCTGCCTGAAAATCGTATATACTGTACATACTGTAGGTTTAAACAGCTTTTTTCCCCTTAATAAATTAAATAATCATTTAAAAACTGCATTTTGTATTTACTCAGGTTATCTTTTTAATATTAAAATTTGTTTGATGATCTCAATCATTGACGTGTGTGTAATTGTTGTTTTATGATTTTCTTTCTTTCATTTATTTTAACTGAGTGTTTTAGTTTAACACGGGGAGAATTTGTCAGATTTGAACAAAAATCCTGCCTCGACTTTAACTAACCAGCCTAAGGACTGCACAAAAAAATCCTAAACTAATTCAAAGTCAGAGAATCAAAGAGATTTTCTTTCTAATTCTTAAATCTTATCCAATTCCTACCCGTCTTTAGAGTATTTCGCCCTGGTGGTGACCCCAAGGACGGAAAAGTTTTTCATTCTTTTTTGGGGGAAACAAATTAATAGTGATGCTTGTTTCTAACTTGTAGCATACAGTATATCTAAAGTATTTGTATATATTTAAATAATTATATTTAATTAAATATAAAAATGATAAAACAACACTGCGAAACAGGAGAAGAGGCTACTAACAAAACGACCTTCGGGTAACACCATAAACACAAGGAATAGAATTTGTAAAAATTATTTTGTAAAAATTCTGCTGCAGAGGAGACGTTCATTTAGAGTCACCAGCCTCAGAAATCACCAATTAACAAGCAGCACCTCAGATTAGA
>JAQQZT010000005.1:29011917-29023199 GCA_030068275.1 Clarias platycephalus
CACACACACACACACACACACACACACACACACACACACACACACACACACACACACACACACACACACTCACACACCGGTAGGGCTCAAACTCCCGACCCTGCAGGTGCGTGACCTCAGACCTTCTGTACACCACTACATCACTCCGCCGCATTGTGGGTTCATTAAAGATTCAAATTGAGTGAGTTTATGTATTTATTTTATGAGATGGGTATATATGTAAAATAATGAAGTAATGGACAAAAATATAGTAAAGTAAGAAAATGTCATTTATATATATATATATTTTTATGCCACTTGAATATGGCAGGTAGCAAATCACCTTGACTAAGAACACAGTGTGTCATACAAATACAAACTACTATAATATACAAGGGCATTTTAAACAAACAAACAAACAAACAAACAAACAAACAAACAAACAAACAAACAAGCAAACATTTTCTATACTCTATATTAAGATATTATCAGACATTTCTCACTTATTGCCAACGTTACCTTCCTCAACAGCAGATGGCCCTGTGCGTCCATTTACAAAACCCATTTCTCAAAATTAAATTAATTATTTGAGC
Source organism: Clarias platycephalus (assembly GCA_030068275.1). Lineage (NCBI taxonomy): Eukaryota > Metazoa > Chordata > Actinopteri > Siluriformes > Clariidae > Clarias > Clarias platycephalus. The sequence goes on from JAQQZT010000005.1 coordinate 29,012,490, forward strand.
ACTGAATATTAGTAGCTGGTGTACAAGTAATTATATATTGAATAAACATTATTATTATTATTATTATTATTATTATTATTATTATTATGGAAATACAAGACAATATTTAAGACATATTTATTCAAATTAAACTTATAATATACCTAATTAAATATATATAATAACTATATGTATTAGTAGAAATCAATTAGATTTAAGGTATTGTTCCTAGCTTCGTGTTTTTTTTTATTTTATTTTTTTACAATGTATTAAGTTCTCTCAAGGTATTTATTTATACACACTTAAAAAGAGTACAGCCTAAACAAACCATCGCGAGAACCTTCTGATTAAACTGTGTACTGTATGTGTAATTGGCCTATTAAGTACTTCTTTCTTTCTTTCTTTCTTTCTTTCTTTCTTTCTTTCTTTCTTTCTTTCTTTAATATTTTAGATCAAAGCTGGATTTTAAAAAATCAACAATCATTGTAATTTACGTTTAGGTTCTAGCAAGGATTTTTTTTTTTTTTAGCACAACCTTTTCAACCTATAACAAATATTAAGTTAGAACATGTTAAATGTTGAGGTGGACGTGTAACAGCAGCAGAATATCCGCTCCTGTCGGCCTGAACAATGAATCTGATGCTACAGTATTTTTTCTCTAATGCTTTTCAGTCCACACTTTATTCAATGCTTTGTACTGCTGTCTTGTGATTGGCTGTTCGGATAACTGCATGAATAATCAGAGGTTCAGATGTTCCTATTGTTGGTTATTGTGTATATGAACCTGTGATGCTCGAGTGAAAAAAAAAAAGATGATACATGTCAGGTTAAAATAAAATGTCGGGTTATTATTACTTTTTGAGGGTTATTTTAAACAACATAAAACAGGAAACACGTTTACAAAGATCTGAAACGTTTTGTTCCGGTATAAGAGCATCAGCCTAAATATAAATGTAAATATTGGGAAAATATACAGTTCATTCATTGGTTCATTTCACTAACTCTAGTACTCTGGTTTCCTCTCGACTCCCACAAACTTGAGAACTTTGATTCATCGGTGTGACTCACGGTGTGTGTGTGTGTGTGTGTGTGTGTGTGTGGAGCCATGCAGGGGAATTTCAATGCCTCTAGCATTCCTGAGATACTGCGCGACTTCAGAGAAACAGATTATTATATCATAGCAATAAATATTTATCTCTTAAAAAAATAATTTTAAACACCAATCCCAAACTGAAAAACTAATTACAAATAAACATTTTGAATTAAGACAATATTTAATTAAAATAAGGCCTCACAGATCCAGGGTCCCCGGTTCGATCTTGAGTTTGCTTTATTGTCTGTGTAGAGATCTTTCAAAGTCCATGAAGATTTTTCCCAGACTCACAGATTTTACCTTTAGGTTTAATTATTAGTTTGTTTGTTTGTTTGTTTGTTTGGTATTTTGGTTGGTCCACATGCCATCCAGCACATCGGGCGACGAGTTCTCCCCACCCTGGAGATTTATCCGTCATTTCTGTGGCAGTTACTTTAAGCGGGTTGATGTCCGATGATTCACACACTTTGAGCTGTTTGGGAACGCCAGTGGGAGTCGAACCTGCATGTCTTTGGACTGTTGGAGGAAACCGGAGTATCCGGAGGAAACCCACCAAGCGCAGGTTAGTGCTAAATCACCATGTGTCCATAACTCTATCTTATAATAAAACATAATTAATAGCCATCACAATAAATAATATAAATGTCTGAAATATGAATACTAACACTATTAATACTATTATTAATACTAATCCTACTACAGTACCACTACTACTAATACAATGTGATAGCTCAGACTCAAGTATATTTCTCTCTACTCTATATATTATCTTTTATTTCACAAATGTCACCGGTTCCCCATCTAAGAGCACAAAGAGCACCGCATTTATATTTTCATTTAAATCCACATTAAGTGCCTTTTTTATAAGCCTTTGTTGAGATTTTCGTCTTGTCTCCACCCCGTCATTGGTCTGTTCCCCAATAAATGCACCTGTTCTCGGTTCAGCCCTTGATTTATTTGTCGTTATCTCCCCTCCTGTTCCTTTGTCTTACAACAAAACCTTGTCGATTGTAGCTGCACAGTCTTGTTTCTCTTGTTCCATGTTCCATATCGAGGCCCACGCCTGTGTTCTTATTTATGAATATGGATTGCCCTCGGTTTCTGCTCTCTTCCTGTGTCACCATGAAGTCTTCAGCGAGTTTACTGATGGTTTATTATGGATGTCCTGACTGACACGCGGGCCTGCACTTAAAAAAAAGAAAAAAAAAAAAGTTGCAGGGAGTCAGTGAGCAGATGCGATTTTCTAGCCATTAGTTTATTGCTCATCAAAATCAGATGGATGTTGGATTGAAATTCATTGTAGATAGCGTACGGTAAAGATACTGTATGGAGTGCATTCGTTTTCTATATTTTATTATGTAACAAATTTTTATATATCGCCTGCACGTATAAATATCTTCTGCTAATGTGCACGTCTAGCGCAATCTAAGGCTGGAAAGGATCTTGTAAAGTGACTTTGTTATACCTGCTCTGTTCAACTGCACTTTAACACAAGATGAAGTTCAAACCAAGCATCAGAAAGGAGAAGAAAGGTGATTTAAGTGACTTTGAGTGTGGCTTGCTTGTTGGTGCCAGATGGGCCGGTCTGAGTATTTCTGAAACTGCTAATCTACTGGGATTTTCATGCGCAACCATCTCTAGTGTGAAAAAGAGAAAATACCCAGTGCGGGCAGTTCTCTGGGTGAAAATGCCTTGTTGATGCCAGAGGTCAGAGCAGAATGGCCAGATCAGTTCAAGCTGATAGAAAGGCAAAAGTAACTCAAATAACAACCTTGAAGCAGAAGACCACACCGGGTGCCGCTCCTGTCAACTAAGAACAGAGACCCGAGGCTACAATGTGGGCATGGACTCACCAAAACTGGACAAAAGAAGATTGGGAAAACGTTGTCTGGTCTGATGAGTCTCGATTTCTGCTGTGACATTGAGATGGTAGGAAGAGAATTTTGCGTAAACAACATGAAAACATGGGTTCATTCTGCCATGTTGTGTCACAAAGCTAAAATCGTCTTAAACTAGTTTCTTGAACATGACCGTGAGGTCACTGGACTCATACAGCCTCCAAAGTCACTAGATCTCAATCCAATAGAGCACCTTTGGGATGTGGTTGAACGGGAGGCATTACTAAACCTGGGAGGATAGTGCTGAACCCTTAACTTTGCCCAAGAAATGCCCAAGAGTCATGAATATCACTTAAACACACGGTGAAATTGCATCATAAAAAATGGACATTAGAAATTAGAGCTTTGTTTAATAGTAAAGGTAAAAGCTTTTCCATACACACACCCAAAGAACTCACGATTGAGACTAAACAGCTGTGTGGAAAACCACTTGTTAGTGAGACTAAATTCTCCAGTTTGCTAGGAAGCATAGCGACTTTACTTTGGAGTGATGTGGAAAAAGGTCATGTGACCTGATGAGTCCAGACTGACCCTATTCCAGAGTGATGGGCGTGTCAGGGTAAGAAGGGAAGGACATGAAGCGATGCTCCATCATGTATAGTGTCCACTGTACAGCCTCTGGAGACAGTGTTATGATCTGGGGTTGATCAGGTGATCAGGTCGAGACTCAGTAACGTTATGGGGCAATAAAATGAAGTCAGCTGACCACATGAATGTACTGAAGGTTATCAGACCTGTGGAGTTTTCCCTCCCTGATGGTATGGGCAGGTGGATTCCAGGATAAGATTCATCAGGTTTAAATAGTGAAATAATGGTTCTGGGAGTACGAGGAGTCACTTTTACACCTAAAAAGTCCAAAAGTTTTATTCCCATTGAAAGACTTTAGGATGCGCTGGAAAAGACTATAATGTGGTTCGACTGTCTTGGCATCGATACAAGATCTTGGCCAAAACTTTGTGCTGTTTTGAATAGAACTAGTGAAGGAAGACCATTTAAAAATTTGTGGGTTTTTTTTGTCCAGACTGTGTATCGAATGCAGATGCTATACGAGTGCTCTTTTTAGGATGAAAATGATGTAAATCACATGTTAAGCTACGTTCACAGTCACCAGATCTCAACTAATATAACAACTAAGAGAAGTTTTGTTTCTACGTTTTAGCCAGTGCTTGTTAGTGCAAACATTAAATCAGCAGTTAAAAGTAATTTTTAAAAGAATGTTGTTCAGTCCCATCAGTACGATCCCTGAGATTCGTATCAACAGATAGATAGATAGACAGATAGACAGATAGACAGACAGACAGTTCACTCTGCTTATCCTGCAATGAGAGTCTGCAAAAGTCTATAAACAAATCCACCTTTGGGTCTGGAATGATGTAAGTGGCAGGGGGTGGAAGCTGAAGTTGCTTTTTACCCCAGGAGTGTGCAACCCCCAGCTGGCACTACGGTTTGCCTGGACACCTCCCCTGCTGGCTGCCCCACATTCCGCCACACGCCAAATGATTCTCTCAACAGGAACACAGCCTGAGTGCTGTGTTTCAGCACCACTATTCATGATCTACAAAAACAAATGGCAATAATGGGCTTGACAGTGTTGCTGGTGATATTTGAAGGTCAATTATTAAACCTGAAGTTCTGCATGATTTGTGTTAAAACACTGAGTTCTGCCCGCGTCTCATTTATGCTCTTTGTTTTTTTTAATTAATTAATTAATTATTTATGCTCTTTGCACTTTGTAAAAGGCACTCATTGACCTGGGTTTAGTATTTTAATTTTGTAGCAAAATTTAATTTTAAAATAACTAGCTTCAGTTAAAACCGATATTAATGACATTTAAAAATTTTAATACACCTCATACTGTAGATACCATGCATCAGACAACATCTAAACCTATAACATGCTTATAATACTGTATGCTTATATACTTATGCTTAATTTATTCACAAAATATTTATATGATTACATCAAAACAAATATATTATTATTATTATTACACATTATTTAAACATTTAAATAGGTCATTATTAGCAGTTTGTCATCCCCCCCCCCCCCCAACCCCAATTTTAATAATTAATTTTTAAAACGTTCCCAAATTGTCTGTCAAATATTTAAAGCCTGGAACATGTTAAATGCTGAATAATATTGTATTTGCTAACAATCCCATAATAAATATTAATTATTTTAATAATAATTAAAAGGTTAAAATGTGCATCAGCAGTTTGTTTAATAAAAATATAATTATAGTATCATTAAATATTAGTTAAATATGCTTAACATTAAACTATTTGCAAAATATAACTAAGAGTTTATGGACTATTGCCAAATGAAGGATGAGAAACACCTGATCTAATAATAAAGACGAGCTGAAGGCTGATGTTAAAGCAACCTTATTTTCAGTAACGCCTCTGCAGTCTCGCGGGCGGATTGTCTCAATGCCATGCGGCACTGATGAACCAAGAGTTAAGTGCATAAATTACCCTAATTGATCAGAATTTCTGTATAGTAATTCCTTTTAAATATTAAAATAACACTAACTATTTCATGTTACATGTAATAAATCTACAGTAGAATTTATAAGCGTTTCACTTCTTAAATATAATTACAAAAACTTTATCATGATATTCTAATCATTTGCTCTAGTTTTGTACGTTGGGGTGAGTTTTAACTTTGCAGAAGCACAGTTTTCTTATTCAAAGTACTTTTATAAAATAATCACCAAATGCTAAATGATCATTTTTTTGTTCCGTCATTAGGTGCTGGCTCGATCAGTGTGTGTATTTTGTGCTCAGTAAACTATCAAGGTGGCAAATGCAACTAAGCTGATACACTTCACTAAGCACTTGTTCACATGTGATGCCAAGCATTATCAAACAGGCAATCATTTCTGGTGTGTGTGTGTGTGTGGGGGGACGAGGGGGGTAGTGGTGGTTTGGGAGGACAGAAAAGGGAAATGTGTTATAATTGCTGTCGGTGAAGCATAGTCTCCATACAAAATGCATTAGTTTGCCTTGACACAATAATTACCTGTTTTTGCAGATGTTTTGTGGCATTGTTGTGCAAACAGTTTAGCGGGGAGTAATTATGGGAAAGCGAGCTGAAAATAAAATAAGTGGGAGGTTTCTTGCAGATTCACCTTCATTCATGCAGAGAAAAGCTATGCGATGCAGCTGGAGAAAATGGAGCCGAGGCAAAAAGGATCATCCTAACAAAGTTATTATCGGCCCACTCCGGTGTCTGACCACCCTCATGTTTTTAAACACAGAATTTTATATTCCTCTGTGGTTCCTGTCGCTTGTATAGGGGAAAGCGTGAGGTTTTTCACTGAAGCAGCACAAAGTCACAAAATCAGCAAGATGAAGAAATTATACATTATACATTTCAGAAAGTGATAATGGACTGTTTGTTTGTTTGTTGTTTTTATGCTTATTTGTGCAAATCATAGGTGCTTCATGCACACGGGCAGTTGTTTTGTTTTTTCTAACTGAGAATATAACTGAATGCCAGTAAAACAACTGGCCTCTTTTTAGAGAACTAGATTCAATGACATCAAAGATACTGAGCTACCATCATGTTCTCCAAGAGAATAGTTGCGACATACATAGAAGAAAAAAAAAAATATTCCCTGAGCTGGAGTTTGTTTTGATGATGTTAATGAAGAGAGCTGTCTTAATAAAACTAAATCTAAATTCTCCCACAGGCGTTTACTGTAGGCCTGTAATGGCTGAAGCTTGTGATCTGCAGTATTTTCATACTCAACAAACCATTCAGTGAGCCACTGTGGGCTGAGGAAATCATCATCATATCAGAATAAATGTTTCATCATTAGAATTATCAGTGATAATCACTTTGTCTTAACCAGTCTTATATGTATTTCTGCATGAAAATCCCAGGAGATTAGCCACGGTCGAACTGCAACAGCGCTCCTGCGCTATGATGTGATGTTTGACGTGAACTTTAATTGAAGCTCTGCATGTTCACGACTGTGTGCCACTGCTGCATGACGAGCAGATTATTAGTAATAAATTGGCTGTGAAAGTGACAGCGAAGTGAAATACAGTATGATTTGCAATACAAAACTGGTTTATAACTGGCCTCCTTTACTTGCTTTCAACTGAAGTATATCACTAATGCTCGTATGATCAACATTCATCACTAGCGTATCCGCACGCTCGGTGGTCAGATGTGAGTATTCCGCATATATGAGAGTAGATAGGCTTTATAGCCCCTCTGTGACTCACAATTAAAATCAAACGACTTGCGTTCTATCATCTGTCAGGATTAATGAAAGGCGGCGTTCCACTGTGATGTGATGTTGCATTGGTTTCGTTCACTTGCTGAATCAGAACATGAATAATAACTACATCAACCTTGAGAGTTTAATTTACTTCTATATTTCTGTACGTGTCATTATCTTGATGTCGCACCGAATACGATTGCTGGATGATTGTTGCTCCTTTTCCTTTTCAAAAAGCGTTGTTCTCACTCTCCCCGGGCTTTCTGATGTTCATTCAGACGTCATGCTTTTTTTGATGTGGCCTTTCCTCTACCTTTTCACATCCTTCAAGTGCCTCCCATTGATGTTTCATCTTTGATAATGTTTAGCTGGCTCCCGTGAGCCACAGGGCTTAGAGGCAGACAGGGGCGGTACCCCCACTGAGGAGCTGAAGGTCTTCGGGGTCCCGGCAGCGCTGATCGAGGTGAGTCTTGAGTGGCCACTTGGGGTGTTCAGTGGTGGCCACTGTGGGCTCGGGGGCTTTTGAAGTGAAAGATCTTAAGGATATGAAACAAAACTGCGGCTGGATTCATTTGCCTACAGGGGGAAAGAAGGCAGCCTAGTCCGGAGGGTGGTCTTTAGGAGGAGTGGAGGTGCCAGGTTACCGGGGAGCCAGAAAAAAGGAGCCTTTAATCCGAGCATGTCTTGTAGGTCAGGCAAAGTTCGTGGGATGAGCAAAGGGCACGCCAAAGGTTGTGCTGATTTATTCAGTGCCACATAGGGCAAGCATTTTTACCTGTGCGATGAGACCGAGAGAGAGAGATGAATATTTGATCAGATTTCTCATGTTTTTATAATCAAAGAGTAACCGGAAAACTTAAAGAAAAGCAAGCATAATAATACAGTATAATTATACAGTATAAGTCCCGCGATATAACTCTGAGTGTCCACAAAACTGCCTTAATTCTCCATGGCATAGATTCACCTGTAGGTGATGGAAACACGCCTTAGAGATTTGGCCCCATACTAACATTAAAACATCACGCAGTTGCGGCAGATTTGTCGGCAGCACATCCATGATGTCAATCTCCCGTTCCAGCACGTCCCAAAGGTGCTCTATTGGATTGAGACTGTGGAGGTCGTGTGACCTCACTGTCATGTTCAAGAAACCAGTTTGAGGTGATTTTAGCTTTGCGACATGGCTCGTCCTCCTGAGGCCATAAAGGTTTAAATCATGCTCTAAGTGGTACTAAGGGGCCCAAGGAAGAGTTCTGTATCTCTCCCGCACCATTACACCACCAGCAGCAGCAGCCTGAACCACCGATGGACCGACTCAGGATGGATTCACGCTTTCATGTTGTTTACGTCAAATTTTGACCATCCAAATGTTATTCCAATCTTCTATTGGCCAGTTTTGGTGAGCCAATGTGACCTGTAGCCTCAGTTTCCTGTTCTTAACTGTCAGGAGCAGCACCGGTGTGGTCTTCTGCTGCTGAACACATCTGCTTCCAGGGTCGATGTATCTTGTGTTCAGAGATGCTCTTCAGCAGACCTCAGGTTGCCTTTCTATCAGCTCGAGCCAGTCTGGCTGTTCTTCTCTGACCTCTGCCATCAGCAAGGCATTTTCACCCAGAGAACTGTCCTCACTGGGGATTTTCTCTTTTTCACACCGTTCTCTGTAAACCGTAGAGATTTAGAGGTGTGTGTGTGTGTGTGTGTGTGTGTGTGTGTGTGTGTGTGTGTGTGTGTGTGTGTGTGAAAATCCCAGTGGATCAGCAGTTTGGGAAAAACTCAGACCGGCCCGTCTGGCACCAACAACCACGCCACGCTCAGAGTCAATGAAATCAGCTTTCTTCCCCGTTCTGATGCTCGCTTTGAACTCGTCTTGACCATGTCTACAAGCCTAAATGCATTGCGTTGCTGCTCCACTTCCCGCAGGACTCTATTTTGCCATTTGTCCGCTAAATCATGTGATTGGCTGATTAGAGCAGGAGAACAGGTGTACCTAATGAAGGTGTACCTAATTTACTGTTTCGGAGAATGTCAAAACAGCAAAACAACAACAACAACGAAAACAATTACAGCAGGAACTCCAACTTTACCCTCCTCATCTTTGTAAAAAAGGACTTGCTAACAGAGAAATTATATATCACTAGCAGCAGCATTGGCAAGTCTATTTGGTTTTACATAAAGTTGTTTGTTTTAGGGGGGAAATGGTTAGAGTGAGGGTTTGTAAACAGGCAGAACTTATTTCGTCCCCACCTGCACTATAATTAAAATTATTCTGGTGCCATAACGACGCTGAACAAAGAGCTGAGAAGGGCAAGTACTGAAGGCAGGAAACAAGGATAATTATTCATTATTGTATTGATAATACATGAACATACTTCTTTTGTAATTTAAACAAATGGGCTCAGCTGTCATGGCCTGCCCAGTGCCTCCTTCAAACATTCTATCAGGATGGAGAGAAAGAGGGAAAGCTGGAAGTAGAAAGGAATCCCTCTGTGTTTGGACCTTCTGTGAGCTTTTTGTTAAAAAGCATGCCTCAGGCGGATGGAGAGAGAGAGAGAGAGAGAGAGAGAGAGAGAGAGAGAGACTTGGTGTATCTCTCACTGCCAAACTACTTTCTCTGCTGCCGGGTCCCCATCACCACACTGTCCTGTCTGACCTTTGTGGGCCCCACTGGAAAATGAAAGAGGGACAGAAAGAAAAAGGAAATGAGACCACTGGGAGTGGGCAAGTGGAGATAGCCACCAGCTCCTTTTCTACTGGCCTTGGTGTACTCGACCTCAGCCTTCTGCAGGACTCTTTCATTCACCCAGGGCTTTGATGCATATGTTCTGAAGGTGGCTGCAGAGACTCAAGCACGGTGGCAGATGGTGGACCTTCAGGCTTCTGCTGGTCAGGCTGGTGTTAATTTCCGAAGGTTTTTTTCTGCCAGTGTATCAAATGAAGACTCAGCAGTGCAGAAGACCTTGCCTTGCTCCATGTGAGAGAGAGAGAGAGAGAGAGAGAGAGAGAGAGAAAGTCAGACACCGAAATGCCCTCAATGCATCAAGAGCCATCTATAGATAAGCTCTATCTAATGTAACTATTTACTAATCGGTCAGTTTGCTGATTAAAAATACATTTTCCAGTGTCCATTTTTTTTTACTGTCCTTGTCTGGATATGATTTTATCTCGAAAATTGCCCTGATGATTGAGAAAAAGCCTCACATTGTGAAAGTCCCACATACTTTTTGGGAGAATGGACCCAAAATAAGTTTTTTTTTTGATGAAATCTAATTTAAAGCAGGCAAGGTGAAGCACGGTGAGGGAGAAGTGCAGCAGTGAGGGGTGACGGTAGTGGAGGGGCATGGGTGATGAACATTGCCTGTCCTTGAGATTGATCTCCCCCACTTCCCTCAGGACTCTATTTTGCCATTTGTCCTCTAAATCATGGCAGCAAAAAACACCCCAACACACACACACACACACACACACACACACACACACACACACACACACACACACACACACACACACACACA
>JAQQZT010000005.1:29096386-29106910 GCA_030068275.1 Clarias platycephalus
TCAATCCCTGCTATCCGTTATCACCCAGATGAGGATGGGTTCCCTGTTGAGTCCGGTTCCTCTCCAGGTTTCTTCCTATTACCATCTCAGGGAGTCTTATCATTTTGATTCATATACACTCACATTTCATACAAACTTTCAATTCTTTTGATTGTGTAAAGCTGCTTTGTGACAAGGACAATTGTTAAAAGTGCTATACAAATAAAATTGAATTGAATTAAATTGAATTGATTTTTGATTATGTAACAGTATGTATGTATGTATGTATGTATACAGACACTGAAGGATTTATTTGAGAAATACAGATGCAGTACATTTATTATCTTCTGCAACAATATTTATTTTTCAGAGGAAAGTAAAATTTGGTCCATCACCAGCCTGGTAAATATGTCAGAACCATCCTGGAGAACCTTACAACACAGGTGGTAGGTAGTGAGGTACTTGGCCCACAGCATGACACATCTCTAGCATATGGATGTTCACTGATCCAAAGGGCTGGGCCAGGTGTACATCTGCTCCTTAATTCTAGTGTGGAAGCGGTTTCTCCGCCTCGGCAATAATCTATCCAAACAAGCTCTTGGTATATAGTTATACCAAACAACATACAGTACACTAGATGACCAAAAGTTTGTGGACACCACAAAAAAGTAAGACTCTCTTAGCCTTGGGGAAACGAAGGTGATTTGACAAGAGGAATGGACTACAAAGAGAAATGTCATTTAACACAGTGTGGCAGGAGGCTCATTACTTCTTCAAAATATATGCAAAACTAAAACGTATTAATGTTATTAATTTGTTTTATCTGCATAACTGAACTGTGATTAGATATACAGTATGCACTAAAATTACAGTGTAATAATTAATTTAAAAATGTATCAAAATACTTTCCCCCTGCCCCATATGCTTGATTTTTTTACACACTAAAATTTACAACTGGAGACAAAAACAAAACTCTAATCCAACTTTTATTATTGTATTGTATTATTATGGTTGCAAGATTCGAATTTGAATTTAAATTAAACATAATAGAAAATAAAAGACATTGAAGTCTGATAAGTCAATGTGCTGACAATACATTTTATTACTGGACAACAAGGACTTTTTTCATTATTATTATTATTATTATTATTATTATTATTAAAGGCTTAAATTTCCTGTTAAATTTCAACTTTCAGCTCTCAGTATGAAGAAGTGTAAAAAATCAGCAGTACCTGATTACGGTCAAATGCAAAACACAGTATTGCAGTCATAAAACAACAAATAATAAAACTTGTTCTGATTTACCTTTTAAATAAATTGCAAAGAATTTTATTTAATAAGAAACTAAATAAATAAAGCAGTACACCAGAGAGCTCTCTATCTTTGGGCCTTTTATTCCATATCCAATTTGATAAATACTTATTAGAAATGACAAAAGTTCAGCCTTGAGTATATTCAGTGTGTTCGCATATTTGCAAAAGGTCTGCATGTGCTTCTTCCTAATTTCTTATTATTTACTTGTGTGTAGACGGCCTGCCCGAGATAACTGTCGGATTAGAAGAAGAGGGAAAGCAAGAGAAAGTCCTGGAGTCCAGAGCCAGTGTTTCTCAAGCCGTCGTCCGTGGACCCCTTGTGGTTTGTGGTATAATTACAAAGAGTCCATAGGATTGTTCCTAAAATATTGAAACTATTTATAAACAGTATTTTGTTAAATGGTTCAAAACATACTTTAAACACAAATTTTAGACCCTTTACATTTCAGAAAAGCCACCTACTTATTTTTTCCCCTACAGTATGTGCTTACTCTTACACAATCCCAAGTCTCTGACTTTGTAGCTTAGCGTTCTCACTGTACGTACACTGTACCACAGATCCAGTTCACATGCTGTTGTTCGAGCAAGGTTTGCTAGCTAACAAACTAAAATGGGAAAATGACTACAAACGAAACACGCCATCTGCTACTGGCACCAAGAAACTTATTATTATTAAAAGGGATTATTATTATTATAAGGGATTATTATTATTATAAAATTCTTCTTCTTCTAAGGGAGGTAGAATGAAACAATGCTAGGAATATCATCACATTTAAAGTTCCATCTCATCACAAAACAACATGTGCAGGAGGAAGATGTCGGACTTCTCTCAAAGAAAACTGGATGCGTTTAAGGGCTTCCAATGTAACACTAAAGCCACAGCGCAGAAGTCGACATCTTGCCTCAAAGATTTGTACAGTATACAGCGACCATTTGTACAGCGACCATTTCTTGTCACTGAAGCTAAAAAGCCTTGATTGATCGCTAAGGAGCTAATTGCACTTATACAATTAGAAAACGCTGCTCCTGTTCAGTGGCCCGCAGGACTGATGAGATGGCTGAGTTGAGCAGGTCGTGAATTAACTGAAATGGGACGTTTCTTTCGCTGTCCGATTACAGTAGAAGAGTCAAGTGATGTGAATGGGGAAGCGCAGCTAGCTGCCTTCAAGGATAAACCAGTCAGAATATGCTACTGTGGGTGTGGACGAGTAAAAGAGAAATCTGGAAACCCCTGTCTAGGCACAGAGAGCAGAGTTGCTTTTCAGAGGAAACATAGTTGAAGACAAATATAAGCAAATTAATGGAGAGAACCTTCTAAAGTCAGCCAGACATCTGCTTTTGAAGTGAAAATATACGATAAGTTCCAACAGGCCAGAGAAGTAAACAACCAAGAAATGAGCACAAGCAAAGAAAGAAATGCCTTATCATTTTTTAATTTCACCCAGTGGAAAATCTTTAGCCTGACTGTCCGCAACAAATAATTGACATATAAAAACGAGGCATTATAAAATGGAAGAAAGTGACAATATGAAAATGTGCAAGACTTCTAAACACACTTTAGCGATAACGCTGTAATTACTAAAACCAAGAATCTTTCACATTGTGTGGGTAAATAAAGTAGCTTTTAGATTTTGTTGTTGATGTTATACTTCTGCGTATACAGTAACTGAATATAATGACATTTTTGTGAAGAGTGCTTCAGCATTGTATGCAATAAGTACAGCATTTTTTTTTTTTTGTCATGACTTTGGAAGTTGGACAGACTGACTACATTAGACAGGTAGTATTTTAAAGTCTACAATTCACAGTAGTAATTTAAAGTCAGAAAATTTGACAACTAGCCATATATTACACTACATATACAACAATAACTTCCATTATGTACTGCAGTAGATCCAATTAGCTACAATATCTTTGCATTTTCTTAAAAAAAAGTACAAACGAAAGCAATTAAACCAAATCGGGGTATTTTTTATGTGCATTCCTAAATAGTTTAAACTGTCCTTTTTAAAACTTCGATTTAGACAAAAGAAGAAGAAGAAGAAGTAAAAAGACTGACCTTGCCTCTTGTTTCAGTAAGGCCAGATGACACAACTTAATGAAGAAGAACATTTTATTAAGAAGGACATTCCATGCTGGATGCTGAGTAGCTTCCTCCTACATAATTCCAACAAGACAGAAGAATTTCTATTAGCACCGCAGAGAACGCAGTTTTACTGATTATGTAATAAGCTTTGAAGGCCTTTCATTTCCTGCTCATGTTCTCCAGTGAAAGGTCATTTGGAGCTTCTATAATATTACAAAGATAATCATTTTCTTCTCAAAAACAAAAAGACATATAATTCCATGATGCAGAAAAACTAGTTCATGCTTTTGTTCCTTTTACGTCTGAGTATTGTACTGTAACTCCTGGCTGGCTGGATGTTCCATCAAGTCCAGGAGTCCATTACGAGAACCACGTTCTTTATTAGTATCTACTATTGGAGTGGGGTTGAGATCTCCAAACATGTCTGAGGGCGTGCACCCCCTTTTACGCTTTCTCTTTTCCTCACGTGTATTTGTTTGCTGTTGCTTGCGTCTGGAGCTCCTGCGGCATGCAGAGGATGGGTTGGACGCAACCAAGTCTCACACGGTGCAGGGGGGAGAATGCTTGCCAATTACTGTACAAGGCCAAGCGCAACATCAAGTGTAACTTTAGTAATTTTAGGTACTGTAAGCTTTAGTAGGTTTATGTCTACAGTAATCTAAAGACTGCAGCAGGAGGCAGAGCTACAGGATGTCCTACAAAACTCAACAGATACAAATCGCTTTCCAATTAATGCGCAGGATTTGAAAATAGACACGTGCAAAAACAAAAACCTATGCACACTTTCAGAAAGAAAAAATACTGTAGGTTGAAAATAGTTATAAAATATATTTAAAAAAAACATGAAATAGTTAAATGTGACAAACTATAACAGTTGTACTTTAAAAGACTGTAAATTAAAAAAAGGTCTGCAGTGTAGAAGCCTTTACAATTTCTATAATTCACAGTAAACAACCACTTTTGTTAAATTATTATATTAAAAACCCCACAACTGCCCAACCAATGTAATAGGAAGTTAGAAACACCTGTACTTGCAAAGATGTAACACAGTACAGACATTAAAAATCATGTAGATAAAAGTCAGATCAAAAAATGAGAATAAGCATTAAAAAGTGCCGTAAGCAGCTATTACAGTATACGGTGTGTTATGCAGTAACAGAGGACAGTAGTGCCAAGATATTCGCAGGGGATATACAGTACAGTACTTTCTTGTTCATGTGTCTTTACTTTCACACATGAGCACATTTGTTAAAAATGAAACATCAGCTGGTTTATATTTGCAGGTTTTTTTTGTCATTTTCCAAAGAACTTTTCAAAACATTTCGTGCACACATGTACCTATTTCATGTTAAATCTTAAACTATGAAATATGTTTCAGACTCGCTCATATCCAACTTAATATGGTGCACACACCCACACACACCCATGCAATTAGGAAAGTTCAGCTTAGCCGCAGTGTCACCTGCTGTTTCGGTGGGCTTGTAAAAGGTGTATATAAAATAACCTACCTGTACTACCTACTGTAGGAAAAAAATATTTTCCTTTATTTCCATTATTTTATTTTTGTGTAGTAAAGTCATGTGACATTAAGCAACTCCTACTGCACCATGCCACCTGACCTGAAGGATAGTAACTTATTATAAAGCCAAGCATTTACATTTAACTGAATGCATTTCTTACAATCATTTTATTTTGTTGAATTACTTTTAATCTTATCTAGAATCCTGGAATCAAAATGTTATAGAGAGTTAAGAGTTTAAAAACCTTAAAAAAACAAAATGTCACAAAGCAGATAAATGAACGATCAAGACAATACTGAAGGTCAAAGTGACCTGGCTCAAGTTATAACTCAAATAACTGGTTGATCCATCCACAATCTGCAGATAAGTATCTCAAAATGTATGTGTTAAATTTAGGGTTAGGGTGGGCTGTCTATATAATGCATTAATCACAAATCCATTGATCAAATATCTTACAGTAATGTAGAGTTTATTCATTTAATTTAAACACCTTCTATTGAACAGTGCAACCTTTCTTCATTCTACCCTCAGTCTCCACTGTCTTAGGAACATGCAGCGATACAGTTATCCAATTATCCCGTGGCAGCTTTTGCATCTGACATACAGTAGATCAATACGCCTCGAATGTAATTATCAACAAATATTTCAATAACCGTCGATTCCCGTTTGAAGACACATGACTGCCATAACCTTCAGTCACAGCAATGGATGGCAGAAGCACCGTTAACTGACGTTCAAGGCAAAGCCACCAGTACTGTGGCTGATCGGACACACCCCTCTCACTCACTCTTCACCCTCCTGCCATCTGGAAAAAGGTACCAAAGCGTTCGGGCTTCACATCCAGCCCCTGTAACAGCTTTTTCCACAAGCCATCCGTCTCTTCAACAAAACGTCACTGGACTGACAACAACACAAGCGCAAACACACTGATATCAACACACTGATCTACACTACAGTACCCAACTATTGTACACAACAACCCATAAATGATCTTTTGTACAAAATTCATTACTTGACAATTTTTGCACTAACTATTTTAATCCTTGCTGCTACTTATGGAACGTTTACTGTTTACCGTTAGCCAATTCAGTGCTTCTCTTGTGAATGAGCCGATGCTGTCTCAGTACATAAAAGAACCAGAATCTGAGGATATTGTGAAGACGGGAAAAAGAGCAGATACTTTTTTTTCTATTCTTTAACTGATGCATATGATTCTATCTTAAGGTTTGGCATTTTGTTTATGCTAAGATGATTTGGAACTTACTGTTGTTGCAGTTCCTTAAGCTAAACAACCAGTATTGCTTTTTGCAGTTCTCTTTTTATTTAAAACAGAAAGTTTTAGAAATTTAAAAATAAAGCCTCATACCTTGTCAAATTCAATATCCTAGATAAGTATGTACAAGTCTCTTGGTATGAGTATCAAAATGCTTTTTTTTCTCAAAACAATAAAAATATGAAAATCAGAGGGCGCCAAAATTTTTACCTCCTACTATTTAGCTACATTTGAGTCACAGGAAGGTGCTGTTCTGTACATTTTTTTCAGAATGACTTTAGTAACACTAAGGCATTATTCAAACAAATAGTAACTTTCCGGAAAGTAAAAACTAGTTAAAATGAGAATAACAGCAATAATATACAGTGGAAATGGATGCAAGTACAGTACCGGCTTTTTATTAATTAAAAGCCGCACAGAACAAAGATTTTGTCCCAACCCTGTGAGTTCTCATCACATTGTGTGTGCGTGCGTGCGTGCGTACGTGTGTGTGTGTGTGTGTGTAAATGCGCTTACTTTCACTATTAAACACAGCCCTGATTTCACTTCACCAGCATTTAACTGATTTCCATTAATCCCAGTTCTTTCTGATGACATTTAATCCATGAAGTTGACGGTTCAGCATTGTCTTTCCAGGATTTAATAATGTGTTGGACAGTTCTTCACCCAATTCCAGTCAATTAAATTATCACTAATTGTTTCTGGAACTTGATGCAGGCAAATAGTTTGATGCTTCTGAAGTTTTTTTGGCGAGGCACTGTATCATACTGTATAACACTGTATCATATACTCAGAATACTTACACAAGGACACATTTAAAAACCATGCAATGTGCTGCATTTATGAAATAATATAACGGCTTTAATTTGATCTTGCTGAGATTAACCTTACCTGAGTTTGAAACATCAGGTGTGACATTCCGCTGTGTCACTCAAAATATATACAGTACAAAGTACAGTAAGACACTGTATGATTAGAATTTTTTTAAAATTCATCTTCAGCATATGAGTGTTTAATGACAGATCTTTATTATCAGACCGTATACTGCAGATCATCCTAGGGGTTTAAACTTCAGCAACAATTACTGTAAGTGGACTAAATGAAATAAACTGATGTTAATATCAAACTGCTTTTCTCATGCATTTGGTCCATGTTTGACTTAAACTATTATGATTTTTTTTTTTTTAACTCTACCCTTGACACATTAAATAATGTTGCAGTTTTTGTAGTGTTGCAGACGCCTATAGTTGCTTCATTCTGTTTGTTTGTTTATTTATTATGGCTTATGTCTGTCAGGATACACAATATGGCTTTGTTTTAGGTCTGCTGTTTTTTTTTGTTTATTTGTTTGTTTGTTTGTTTGTTTGTTTGTTTGTACCTGTACTGAGAGGCATTATTGTAACACACAAAATAAACTCCAATATAACATCCAATATAACTTTATGCATTATGTATACAGCAATAAATAAATGAAATAAATAAATACAACAAGCTCATGCTCCCAAGTGGTGTAACAGACAAGCATTTGTTTTTTGTTGCAAAATCACAAGTTCAAATACCAAAAATGTTGTGGTGTCTGGCTTCACATGGAAGCGATTGCTACCCTTTACCATCCCTGCTTGGACAAATTGAAGAATCTGACCTCGATTGGTTGTTTTTCTGCAACTGGATTCATGAACAGCTTCGATTTTGTGGCGTTAACTCTCTGGTGCCCGCGGCATAAAACAGGGCAGCGCTCGTCTCCTTCTCCTTATCTCCTGTGACCAATAATTATGGGCGGTTCATACAAAATTAGTCTATACATAATAAAAGAGGAGCAATAACTTTGCTCCTTTTTTGAACTCCTAAATTTTATCAAATTTATCCTGAATAAATATAATTTATTTAAAATGTTTAATTAGGAGTATTAAATACCCAATTACTAAATAAATAAAATCTAAATGTACAGATTTAGTTCAGTTGCATGTCTGAGTCATGTCTGCATGTGCTACTGTATCTCGCTCGCTCTCGGTCCCAAGCACGGATAAAATGGGAGGGTTGCGTCAGGAAGGGCATCCGGCGTAAAACAACCAATGCCAGGCTTGTATGGTCTGCTGTGGCGACCCCGTGACCGGAGCAGTGGAAAGACTAACAACATATTCATACTTACTGTATTTTGCTCATGGTGTTCGCTGTTCCAGCTTCTGTTGAAAATGATGACAGACACCAGCTTACATTAGACACAACGAATACTGATTTAAATCAACCTACTTGATTTTGACAGAAGTGTCACAACCTGGCAGCTTGAACTACAGTATACAGTGAATTATATAACATGTGATGGTCTTTCAATTTTATCAAATGAAAAACTTTGGTGTGATTGGCATTAAAAAAATTTTATGGTCTTAGAAAATCTCTTTCCCTCTCAGTACACTTCCAGTATATTTTACATCATCTTTAAGCATCAAATTGTTGAGCAAGGTGGCATCGTGGCATCGTGGTTAGCTCTGTGCCCTCGCACCCCCAGAGTCAAGGGTTCGATTCCCGCCTTGGATCTTTAGGTGCGTGGAGTTTGCATGTTCTCCCCGTGCTTGGTGGGTTTCCTCCAGGTACTCTGGTTTCCTCCCACAATCCAAGGACATGCAGATTACCAGGATTTTTGTCTCCAAATTGCCCGGAGTGTGTAAGTGCATGTGTGTGCCCTGGAATAGATTAGTAATTTGTCCAGGGTGTACCCTGGCTCCTGCCCCGTGTTGAGAATGAGTGAGTAAGTGGAACTGTTGTTGGTAACCCAGTAGACCATTAGAAAGCCTGTTTTATGATGTTATTCACAAATGTTTACTATAGATGAATTTGTGACAGAATAATGGCTTATGAAAACAGTAATATAATAATAGATGGACCCTTAGCAAAATACATGGACATATTTTTACAAATACTATATAATGTATGTATGAAAAAAAAAAAAAATGATTCATAGCATTGGGATTCAGTTTTGAGCTCCATAAGGCGTGTGGCTGGTAAACTGTCTAAGGTCACACAGCTGTAGGCACAGCTCCGTACAGAGGGGAATAAAGCAGGAGAAAATAAAGTCCTACGTGACAGAAAATCCCACCAATTTTCTTTCTGTCTGAGCTTTCAAATGAGATAAGGCACATGAATGAGGACCAAAGTACAGTATGTGGGGAGAGTGACCATTTGAAACTGTGTACCCCATTCCAGGCAAAATGGTGGAAAATGGGGGGACAATTAAAAAGTTAAACACTGACAAGCCAAGAAATACGGTTACAGAAAAAATATAATTCCACTAGTTGAATAAACAAGCTCAGAATGCAGCATCGTCAGCGTACTGTAGCGCCAGCGACTTTAATTGAATCATAAAATTCTATTGTGTTTCCCCTATTTTCTCTACTACTGACACTACTTTGGCTCCCAGTAAAAGATTGGATAGATATTAAATACTACAAATGATTTTCAGTGTGAATGTGTTCAATACAGTTATTACTGGTGGACTGACACTGTATTATCAACATCGTACACTCTGGTGTCACCCAGAAAAGGATGGGCTTCCTTTAAAATCTGATTCCATTCAAGGTTTCTTCCTCATGTCATCTTAGGGAATTTTCCTTGGCAGGGTTTACCTCTGGCCCGCTCATTCGGGATCTCGATCTACATCCAGACGCTTTTTGCTGACAATGTCTATTGTTTTTAAATCAATTAACTTGAAATAACCTTTGCGTTAAAGTTTACTACTGAGACAAATCTAGACGTTCAAATGTTTTGTCAGGCGGTTTGTGACAAATATTTTCTTAAGTGCAGATCTGGGGTTTCCCAGATATCTCCTCACCATTTACAGTACAGTACAGTATGTACAGTACAATCACTGGTTTGTTTACGAGAGAATGGTCTCATGATGTGCTGCAGCCGCAGTTTGCCCTGGGATAAATAAAACGCACACTGTAAAATATAATCATGTAATTTATTTAATTAAGTGAAATTATACTTTGTAGAATTTCATAAGCCAATTTAGTTTGTTAACCTAAATGTAATTTCTTTTTCTGTATAAAACACTGAGTTCAAAATTGATGTGAAATCATCATCATCGTGTTACACAAAATAAACTTTGATACAAGCCTAGACTGTTATATAAACCGACTTTACTCGTAAATTAGTCGTCTTTTCATGAATAAATAATGCAAAGTTTACCACTGGAGGTCATAAACACACTGGTGCATTATATACAGTAAGAGATGACGTGGTGAAGAACACCAGTGACGCAGTTCTCTCCAGGACCAAAGCAGAAGCTTATGAGTATCTCATTAACTATAGTAACATGTATCAATCAAAACCATCTCCGTAATATATATACTGTAG
>JAQQZT010000005.1:29155825-29172009 GCA_030068275.1 Clarias platycephalus
TGTGTGTGTGTGTGTGTGTGTGTGTGTGTGTGTGTGTGTGTGTGTGTGTGTGTGTGTGTGTGTGTGTGTGTTATCTGGAAACTAGATGTTAGCAGCAGATCCTTCATATCATGTCCGTTGCGAGGTCGGGCCTCCATGGATCAGACTTGTTTGTCCTGAATCTGATCTGGGAAAGTTTGAGTTGTTCCTCAAACCATTCATGCTCCACATCAGGACTGCTGCTGATGTTTTAATGCTAGATTCCACAGCAGACCTTCAGAGGTCTTTTGTATCCATGCCTTGAAGTGTTAGAGCGGTTCTGGATATATGTAGCTTCAAAATAGGTGTTAAACCAGAGCGAAGTTGTAGAGCTGTGTATGAGAGCGCCCCTCATTGGCTACTGGAAAGTTTTGCCAGGTTTTATCTAAATTCACATCCTATGTACAAAAAATGACTTGAGATTAGTCGGGCATATGGGAACAGACATGCCATATGTTAAGGCATACTGTAGGAAACACTTCGCAGTCTTAATCTTGGAAACAAGTTAACAGTGGTGAGCATTTCTCATTTGCAATACAGTACGCTGCCATTATGTACAGAACATCATAACCCTGTTTGTGGAACCTAAAATAAAAAGTTAATTTGCATCATATTTATTAGAGACTAGGGTTAGAGTACTATATGTTTTTTTCATGAGTGGCCTGCTCTATGATCCACACCTGAACAATGAGCTAAAAAATCGTGTCGTGTTGTATTTCTACCATATTTTTGTACAAATAAAAAACTAAATCTGTTGTTATTTTTAAAGCTGTCTCTCCATAATACAAACTGACACATCCAGATCCCTTACACTCTTAGGCTCTCTACAAATATAGTTATTTTATGAATTTCAATTATAAGGGCCTGAACATTAATTGAACATCTTTTAGCATTATTAATTGACCATATTACACTGATTATAAAAATAATTATCAGAAAATACTACAATGAAATTCAACTTTTAATACAAAAGCGCTGAGCGTGCATCCCAGCTTTAAAGAAGATTTTAATAGCATGTCCAGCAAACCTTCTTGAACTTGGAATGTAACACAATAATATAAAACCAATAAAACCTTATTAGGTGGCAATTGTTGACAAATGTAAATATTAGTTTCTTGTATTAAGAAAGACATTGTTGGTCGCTAGTTACATTAGACAAAAAATGTGAAAGTTTCACAGAGACCTCTAGTCAAGGAAAAAAGTTATTCTGCAGGTTTCTGCAAATTGCTGTGCTGTTATAATTTATAAAAGAGAAGGAACTGCTTTTTCTATATAAACTCTTTTCCAGGTGCAGCATAGTGATAGTGTTCTAATATAAAATAAAAAAAAATACTTAAACTTAAATAAACTTAAAGCATGGTCTATTCCTATGACTGAGTTAAATCATAATACTAAACAGACACAAAAATTTTATATATTGAAAAAATCTGTGTCTGTAAGTGCATGTGATACATGACTGAATGTGTGTAGATATAGTGGATATAAACAATATTTACGATTAAAGTTGCAGGTTCTAGTGATGGGCAGCATGGTGTTAGCATTGTTACCTTGCACTCCCAGGATCCAGGTTCCGTTCCCGCCGTCAGTCCTCCGTCGGGTCTGTGTGTGTGGAGTTTGTATGTTCTCCCCGTGCTTGGTGGGTCCAAAGACCTCCAGATTATCCAGTGTGTGAATGAGTGTGTATGTGTGTGTCATGTGATGGACAGCCACCCCGTCCAGGGTGTATCCTCGTGCCCTAAGTCTCCTGGGATTGGCTTCAGGCCCACCGCGACCCTGTGTACAGGATACCGCAGGTATCGCCAATGAGTCAGTAATGTTAATGTTAACGCAACAATGCCGCTTTTTGTATGCAACAATCCCGCTCTATCAGACTGAGGGACTCCCCTGTACAGTACAATGCCCTTTTCAAGTCTTTCCACCGGTTTCTTTTTTACAGGACTTTCAGAGTTTTTTTGTTTCTGGAACATTCTGTTGATCTTCTTCTGAAGCAAGTCTTTTGTTGGCTTGGATAATGTGTTTCATTATCATGCTGGAAGGTGAAATTCTTCTTTTTCTCTTTAGGTTCATGCCAGAGTAGATTGGTATTTGAGCTATCCTTGATTCTTTGATGAGACGAGATGACCAGAGCCCCAGGCACTGCTGAAAAGGAGCGGTGGATATGCTGATCATTTGCTGATAAGCTGTTTTGTTTGTGTGCCTGATCTTTTAGAATTATGTTGAAAAAGTCCAACATTGGTTTTATCAGAACATAACACAATTTGCCACATGGCAGGGGGTTATTTTGGCAGGCTTAAAAAGGCCATAAACTATTATTATTATTATTATTTAGGAGATTTTAAGAAAGTTACAATCTGAAAAATTATGCCTATATGTGCTTTAAAGCCCTTTTGGACTAGTACATGGTACTTTTGTCTTACTTAAGTCTGAGATACGATTCTTCAGAAGACCTTTGTATCACGTTTGGGATCGATTTTCACCCATCCAACCTGGCATATTTGTTCAAGGTTCATAAGGTTGGTTGCATGGTGTGTGTGTGTGTGTGTGTGTGTGTGTGTGTGTGTGTGTGTGTGTGTGTGTGTGTGTGTGTGTGTGTGTGTGTGATTCAGATCCTGGACCTTGGCCACTGTAGACCATTCACCTGTATATTTCTAATGGTAAAACCCATCCAGAGCAGGATGCACATGTAATGCTTCGAAATGTCGAAATGTCTTCATCAACCTTAGATCCTCTACAATAGCCCTGCTCAGTATCTTACCATTTCCTAGCACCTCACTCTTCAGCAGGGTGTCTGATGACCGTCAGGGCATGTGTTGATGGCTTGGATCTTGTTCTTCCCATGGAGCTGGAGCAGCAGTCTGTTGCTGGTCCTTTGTTCCTTTTCTTTTATATGTTGCTCCTTGCCTCCTTATCATGTTTCCCATGTGACTGTGGGCAACTAAGGTACTTGTGACTTTCTTTGTGTGTCTGCTACATGGCCCGTTGGCAGTTCTGCCCCATCAGTCTTAATCATCTTCCCTTGTGTCTCTACTTGTGCATTTATCTAGTTGAGAGGATCCAAGACTATGGAGAACAGCAGCAGGGATGGTGCATCACCTTGGTATATGCCGCACCTGGTGGACAATTTGTTCTGGATTGTCTTCCATTATCATTACTATAATAATTCCAGTTATTGAGACAGATCCTTAGTGGCATTGGTTTTGTTGTAGTTACTGTATTTCAGGCTGTCTAGTTTTTGAGTAACTGCTCTTCATATCATCAGTTGGTGTTTTCAGCCTCTGGTGTTCTTTGTGTACTGCTCCATGTTGGCAGCTTTCCATGTGGGGATGCAGATTAATGGCCATCAACTGTATGGTCTTGTTTCCTTCTGGAGATCTTTCATGATTAGCACCGTTCTTCCTTGTGTTACCCAGTCTCGATGGCCAGCAAGCAGCTGGTTTATCTACCAGTAGCAGTGTACCAGGTCGTGTGCTTTCCTGCTCTGTCAGTCGCTTTGGTCTGCTCTGGGGTGATGCAGGCACAGGCCACCGATGTTTTGGGCTTCTCTTTCATCCTCGTTCTTCCAGTACTATTCACATGATGCAAAAGAAAATGTGATTCATCAGACCAGGCCACTTTCTTCCATTGCTTCGTGGTCCTGTTCTGATGCCCACATGCTCATTGTAGGTATATTCATCACGGTCAGCATGGGCACTCAGACCTACCCTGCAGCTACTCAGCCCCAGACACATACTGTGTGTCTGACATTGCGACAGAGCTTCAGATGTCCATACAGTTGGGAGAACCTGTTGGAAAGATAACAATATATTCAGAAATACTTAGAAAAATCAGGCATTTATGGTTGAGTAGTTTGATAGAGAAGTCTCAGCTCAGTAAAAGACATACAGGTACAGTATGGTCAGCATGTAAATAACATGAGAGCTCTGACAACATCAAGACAGGATTCTCAGGTCTGCTGAGACAGTAGTTTTGGCTTTGGGTTGAACTCTGTGGATTTCATCTAGGTTAAAATCAGTTAATGCTCGTCAACTGGTCGTACATTGCCTACAGTGAAGCATGGTGGTGGCAGTATTAATACAATGGGGCGGGGGGGGATTCTTAGTGCAAGTGATGGGGAGAGAGGTCAAAAGTGAGGAAAGGGTGAATTTGCTCACAAACTCAGGCTGGGATGAAACCGGACAATGAACTGAAGCACATTGCCAGAACAACGCTGGCTCAGCCAATGTTTGACCTGGAGAGGATCTGCCAGAAAGAATGGGAGGAACTACAGTCATGTACAATAGTTAGTGCCCCCTCTTCAAATTCTATGTGTTTTGGGTTAAAAACATAATAAAAATAATCCAGTTGCTTCTTTAAGACCATTGCTTATGTCTTTCCTTCTTGGCATCATGTTAACACACACAGCTGAACGCTCCAGACCAGCAAACTGCCAAAATGTCTGCTTGTGCAGAGGTCTGCACACCTGCTGATGATCAATTAATCAAGGGCTGATGATTAGCAGCGTCTGGCTGTAACGTACCCCCTTAAATCCTGTGCAAGCAGTAAAGGGGGGGGGGGCACTTAGCACTGCCTGCTTGTTTTGTTTTTATTCTTGTTACATAAGTAATGACACTGTGAAAAAAATGTTATATGATGTTGTCCGTCTGAGGATTTATTTGATAAAGACTAAAATCCGCTACTATCTGAAGATTGTCATTAGACTTTGTAATTTTTGCTGCACAGTTCAGCTTTGTTAGTAAAAACGACGTTTTCAGGCTAGACAGCTGAAGTCTCTGATTCCGAGAAACTGCTTTCACACTTGCTGTATCACATCACAAGCACTATTCATGAGCTCTAAGAGTGGTGGGGTCCCAAGGCCCCAGTGGAATAAGGAGACATTTTCATGACAGGTCTTGGGAAGGTCTAGTTTTTCACCTAGAAAATAGTTCAAGGCTCTTCTGTCAAAGCCTGTTGAGTGAACACTTAGTTTCCCCCAATCCCCCTCTCCTTTCCTCTGTTCCTCCCTCTCCCCCTTCCCTCCCGCAAAACTAGTCTGAAGTGTCCACAGAAGGGTCTGTTTCGCTCAGTCTCATTCTTTCTCTCTCTGATCTCTTTGCCTGTTTAAAAAAAAACAAAACACTTGGTTGCTGTATCCCCATAGCAGATGCACACCAGTCTCACATTACAGCAGATGAATATTTCTCTGTATTTCCTTTTACAGCACACCTGTACACTATTTCAGAGTACATAAATGTACAAGTCTTTAATCGGTATCTTACCACCACAAAATTATAAATTATTCCACAGCAGCAACAAATCTCCCTGTTTCTCATGAGCCTTTTTTTGTTTCTCTCTTTAGGCCTATAGCTCCTCATGTCCTCTTGTCTGTTGTACATCATTATTATATAACTTTATTATACAAAAGTTCATATATGGATATATTATTGATATGTATATATAATTTACGCTTATACTGGAACAGGATTAAAAGTATAAGCATAGACAACTGTGTACTGTTAATGTGCATGAATACACAAATTGGACCAGGTTTAGTTCTGGTCTAAAGAATGCATCAGATTTACCCCAGTCAGGCATAAAAACATATTTTTTAAATTATTAAACAAACCAGTGAAAGTGAAGTGAAAAGCGTAGATTATTTCGTTACAGTGACACCAGTCATGGGTCGTGATATATTAAGACGAAAGAGTCAGTTCTCAAACTTAAAGTGTTAGAAGCAGGAAAAATATGCAGTGGTTAGTTCCTCCTAAAAGTGGGTCCGAGAAAGGACAACCAGCACACCAGCTAAAGGGCCATGGGTGCCGGAGGCTCATATTACACGTGGGGACCGAAGGCTAGCTTGTCTTTTCCAATCCCATAGAAGAGCTACTGTTGCACAGGGAGCTGAAAAAGTTCATGCTGGCTCTGAGAGAAAGGTGTCAGAACACATAATGCATTGCAGCTTGCTGTGTATGAGGCTGCGTGGTCTTAGGAGGGTCGGAGTGGCCATGAAGAGTGCTTACAATGGCCATGGGAGCATCAGTACTGGTCTTACTGGTTTGTGTGGCTTGCGTAAGAGATGGCACCGGGATGCACTATGGGATGTAGATGAGCCAGTAGAGGCAATGTAACCCTCTGGACAGTGTTCTCCAGGTCTTCATCTTTGGCTTCATGTGGATTTAACAGGTACTTCCTGAATAAACATTGTTGTAGACCATGTACAGTAAATGTGTTTTCCAAAGACAGTTGCCTCTTTCAGCAGAATAACACTTTCTCAAGCACTACATAAAATGTTCAAAGCCATAACATGGTATCGGTTCCTAGGTGAAAAAGTTAATTTTCATATAGGACCATAAAACACCAATTTCAGAACACTTAATTCTTCCGGTCCATGCGTTGTTTTTTGTAATTACGCATACACATTTATATTTTTATTAGATAAAAGGAAACACATTTGTTAAATACAATTTCATGCCCTTTTATGTTTTAGTGTCCAAAACATTTTTTAATTCAAATCTTTCAATAATTATAACTGTCATTCAGATGAAATTTGGCCAATTTAGATTCCACATGAAAAGGCATAAAACTGAAAACGTGTACGATTCTAAAATGCTAAATTGTTAAGATATTCCAACATGAATGTGACATGGTTACGGACACTACAGATTTTTTGCCTTTTAAACTTTTACCAAAAAACAATTTAACCAAAAATTTTACAGGTCACATTCTTCTAGAAGCTCACAACAATTTTAGTATCAATACAAATATGAATAATTTGCATTATAAAGGATTATTGTTTGAAGTTACGCTGAAAAATGGCCATTTTGGGGTCACATACAGTATAAAATCATTTCTTCAAACCGGCTGAAGTTATTTATTTTTTAATAATTTTTTAAGAAAGCACGATTGGTCACTTCCATGTTGTATAAATTTCAGCAGTAGCTTCTTTCGCGCGCACATTTTCTGTATTATACTGTATGTATAACATAAAAAAAAAAATCCACAACAATCTACAAACCGGTCTGATCCACAGAGGCCCTATCTCATAACTTTCAGGACTTAAAGGATCTGGTTCTAACAGCTTGGTGCCACAGCACACCTTCAGAGGTTTTGTGGAGTTCATGCCTTGATCAGTCAGAGCTGTTTTGGCAGCAGAATTTGGCAGCTGCTTTGGTACATTGTAAGAGTAACAATGGCATCAGCTCAGCATCCCAGTGTAGATCAGCCTCATTGTAGCCACATCCTTCTTGTGCTCAAGTGCGTCTACATTTTTAAGTTTGCTCTCGGTTATGAATACCGGCTCCATCGGCTGAAGTCGTGCACATATAAATACAAACACACCACAAGCCGGGCTCGCGTTTTGTCAAACAGGCGTACGGTGCTTGCGTGAGGTTCTAAAGAAAGAAAAATAGAGTGGAGTTTACGTAGCAGTGACTGTGTTTGCCCTGAGATCCTGGTACGAGTGTACTATGGACCTGAAACAGTGTGTGATGCAACGATGCAATCACAGCAGGAATGCTTTGAAATTGTGAAATTTCCAATAACCCAAGCTATTAAGTGTGAATATTAATGTAATATACAGTAGCGGCTTTAAAAAGGGTCGATCTTCGAGACACAACCATAAGAGAGAAAATATTTTATCCATCTACACTAGACCGAGGCATGCAGTTTGTGTTTGCTGTTGACCTGTTCATTCTTGAAATTACTCGGCCGCCCAGATCGTTCCTACAAAAATGCCTATTGAGTTTTGGAAAACGACTGTAGAGGTTGAACGAATGGGAGACTGTACACTGTGTGTGACCTGTGTGATTGATTTTGATTGACTGTTAATTCATATCTGCCACATGTACAGTTCAGTATATTGTAATGGATTATTTGTTTGATTAAGTTTAATTGTGATTATATTTAGCATTTATTTTGACAAGCAGACCTTATGATTCAGCATACAGTTTAGCGCCAAAAGTTTACGTATTCCAAGGCTAAAGGTTTTAAAACTCAATAATGTACACAATCAGGGTTATCATACTGTACATGTCCTGTGCATGTTTAGTTTCTCACAATATTTATTGGATTTTTCCCCTGTTTCTCCTGACAGCGCTATAATACATGCTGGTGTTTTGGGGTCTCCTTGCCTCCTTGACTTTGTGTCCAGTATTCTCACATTAAGGCATTTGGTTATTTTGGCAGTATACCTGGTTTTAAAGGTTTGGAGGGTCCTGGTGGACCATGTTACCACGTCATGAGATGGATGTTATCATGAGATGTTGAGCCCATCCTTCCTCATGATGCCATCCCTTTCCTGTCCAGCAAAACCACCCTAGCTCTTTCTTCTTCTTTAGATTAGAAACTTGCACTATTTGCTGCCATCCATAGCGCTAATTATTGTGGCTAAACAGATTGGTTCTTTTGATTCGTCTGACTGGAGAACACACCTCAGAAAGGCTGATGATCATGTGCAACATTTTTGTTTGGCTTTTTTTGTGCTTGTGTTTGGAGTAAGAGCTTCTTCCTTGCATAACATCCTTTGAAGCCAAGGTGATGTAGAACCCTTTCATTGGTAGATGTACGTATGTATGTATTACAGATGCACTCTACCGGAATGTACAGTATTGCATCTTTACCCTATTGTAGGTGTATGTCAGTTTTTCTTCATGAAACCTCTGCTGTGAGAGAAAGGAATCAGAACACTCAGTGCACCGCAGTCTGACAGGTTAGCAGATTGTTGCCTCCAAGTTCCCCAGATCCCATTCCAGTCTAACCCCATGGGATGCATCAGACAAACTGGAGGCCACACCTTGCAGCCCTCAGCATGCACAGAATCCACCACTAACGTCCTGATCCCAGACACAAGAGCACACCCCTAGAGGTCCGGTGGAGTCACGCCCTGAGGGACCGGAGCCGCCCTAGTGGCACATGGGGAACCTACACAATACTGGGCTAAATGTTTTGGGTTTAAAAATTCTAATTCAAATGTTAATTGGCACATACACAGCCATACACCGTATAATGTACATTGAAATGTTTAAACGACCGCGGTGAGCTTAAATCAAGGGTTTCCCTGTGAGCATGAATTGCACTATATAATATTTAAATAGAGAAATAAGAATATGAAATAAAAGAAAGTTATACAAATATAGAAAACGTTCAGCTGAAAAAGTACAAGGTTGTTAATAAAGCAGAATTGATATAGAAGTGTGTGAGGTGTTGAGTGTGTACGTGTATAAGATTACAGCTGATCGGTGTACACTACAGTATGTATCTGTGGACATGGTGAATAAAGAGCTGCTAAGGTTATTACAAAAGGGTCGAGTGGACAAGAAGCTTTCGATTTTAAGGTTGTTTTTTAAATTGAACTGGAAGACATTCGTTTATTACAAATTAGGCCAAATTAAAGACTAAAGTCTAAATCGCAGTGATAAACACTAAGTTCGTGTAGGAACCTTCTATCCAGAATAACACTGAAAGAGAAAGCAGTCATCTCCCTTAATAATTAACCTCCGTCAGTAAACCACTGAAAAAAAAAATGGAAAAACTCAGGGAACACGGGGACACGAGAGAGAGAGAGAGAAGATCGGAAAGAATGGAGCTAATAGATCCAGATAACAGCCCGCGAGACATCTTAATATATCCGTTCTAACCTTTAGCGGGTGTCGATTTAACTGATTAGACCCTCATCTGGACCTCTTGCTCGGAATAAAACACTTTCCACGCAATCTACATTACTCTCCCGTCCCCTGGTCACGCAGGCCTCGCGTTCGTCTGACAGTTATTGGGAGTTAAGTCACCCATCAATCAATATTTACCCAGTAAACAGAGGGACTTGGGAAGGCGGGGTTTGTTTGGAGAGACCGAGCGTACTCGGGAAGGTGAATGAATACACGCTGGAGTAGCGGGCCGCGCGTCTCAAGCCCCATCCCCCGCCGTACTACATCCCGCACCCTTCCCCCACGCCTCATCTCGCGTTTCTCAGCGGAGCGGTGATAGAATACGCCGCTTTTCATAAGGTGGCCTCTGTGTCTTCTTATCAGTGGCAGCTGCAACGCTGATATCTTTTGCACTAGCACTTGCGAGCTGTATCGCATGGTGCAAACACACAGATTTCACAGATCTGCCAAATGAGATCTTTAGTTGTACTAGAGCAGTCAAGCCACTGGTGAAAAGGAAAAAAGAGAGAGAGAGAGAGAGAGAGAGAGAGAACAACTCGGAGGTAGGACAGCGGGTCAGACAGCGTGACTAACACACAGGGTACATTGTGGTCCGTGGTTTCTGTTAAAGACAATTAACTACAATTCTCCGCGACCTTGACAGTGACCTGTTTAACCTGCGCCTGATGTATTTTGCTTTTAAATTCAGGCGACTCGGAGTCATAAAGACAGAGTATAAAATCCTAATGCGAAATTGCCTGGTGCACAATTTAACAGTACAGCCGAGAGGTCACATAGGCTTATTTCACACAATAGCTATAACAAAAGCACAACAGCTGATCTGTGAGAGGCGAGGAGGTGACAAAACAGTTAAAGAATGCCGCTGGCTTGAGGCTAGCAATCAGCAGATTCAGTATAGACAAAGGGTTTTGTGACAAGAATAACGCGCTCTCCCTTCATTTCTCACACTGCCTTTCTTTCTCCCTTCTTCCAAGACAGACAGTCGAGAGGCTGCAAAAGACCGGCGCTCTTTTCTCCTTGACATTTTCTTCTACTGCGAATGCAGTCAGCATTTTACTGTCATTCGATAGCAGAAACTTTTTTTTTCCGTAGCTGAATTCCTTAATCCGATATCTACGTACAACAACAAAAAAAAGAAAGAAAAAAGAAAAGAAAGTTACTTCGAGGCAGTAAGCAAGGGGTCAAAACTTGAGGATTTTACTTTTTTTTTTATTAACTCGTAATGAAATCCCAAGTTTTTTTTTTAATCATTTGTAATTTTATTTAGTCATTTCTGTCACTTTATATTACTGTTGTACATAAATGTAAGTGTTCTTTTTTACTTAATTGCAACTCTTGTCATTTCTAACATGAATTGTGATTGTAACACTCATCGTCTGTAACACTTTATCCTGTATTCAGGGTCGCGGTGGTGGGGGGGGAGGGGGGAGGGGGGCCTGGAGCCTATCCCAGGGCACGAGGCGGGGTACACTCTGGACAGGCTGCCAATCCATCACAGGTCACACACACCTACACACACTCATTCACACACTACGGGTGTGCACTTTAGTTTATTCTTGGAGTTTTTTGGCCGTCTGCACAGGCAGTGAACAGGCACAGGGTGGCACAATTGTACAACTTGATTTGGTTCAAATTAATGGTTCCCAATAGGTATTATATTAGCTAAAGGTGTGTGTGTGTGTGTGTGTGTGTGTGTGTGTGTGTGTGTGTGTGTGTGTGTGTGTGTGTGTGTGATTGACTCTTACTTTGTTGCAGTAAATAGTAAGACGTATTATGACATTTAAATTTCCTGTAATTTATGCTGTATTCGTGCGTCAATGAGACACATCATTTGGAGGAAAAAAAAAAAAAAGATAGTGGAATCCAATCTGTTCTGCAAGAGACCCAGCTGTAAAGTGCATCGCAATTTGTTCAGTGTGAATAATCCTTAACGCACACACTGAGACAATGGCATTATGGGAATCGCAACACACCCAGGAAAAGACGAGACTGTTATGATATAACTGTCTAATAGAAACCGCGAAATAGAATTAATGGCCTGGCGGACATAATTTACAACAAATGTATTTATGTCAATTAGGGCTGCCTTTTTTTACTCAGTTCCCTTAATTGATAGTTTAATATGTTAACATCGAATGATTGATTAATCATTAATAGTTAATGATAACAAGGTGCAGCACAATCCAGCGTTTATTATACACTCATTTATTTGTTAGTGGGATGCCTCTGTATCCACATCGATTGCCACATATACATTTTTTTATTTTTTTTTAATGGGATATGTTATTAATATGGCACACAGCACATTGATCCGCTCGTCCCCACTCTCTCTCACACACAAACAGACAGACCCTTTTGTGAATAGCCCCGCCCCTCAGTGCACGGTTATCGACCTGTGAAGCAATCGTGAAACGTTTGTGAACATTTTGCATTGCTGAATTCTAATTCCTTACGTCAATAACCATAAACATATAACACATAACGACACATCAGCTGTTTTATTAATTTAAAACCAGTACTAAAGTATTTGCTACTGATGAAATAAAGCAGCTCTATTTGGTTAATTGTTGGATAAAATGCAAGCAACCAATTTTTTTTTACTGTGTATAAAGCTTTTCTAGATTCACTGTTCTTTATGAAGCTACAATGACATCTTTAATTAGTATTCAGGAGTACTGACATACTGACGTACAGTACTGACTGTGTGATTAGATTTTTGACCCTTTCATCATAAAAAAGTCCAGACGTGAAATCTTTATAGGAGCGTTTGCACAAGAACTTTTTTTTACTTATTTAATTACTTATATAAAGAATTTTTAATTAACATTTCAGAACAACATTTGTATCGTACGTGTAAACTTGCGTGTAAACACTTGACAAGTCTAACTAGCATGCTTCATTGATCGACATCATATCGTTTGATTAGAGGCTGTCAAGTAAAAAATAACTTTTTTGCATTTTGCGGATGTCTTTATTCCTATTTTAAGAGTACCATCCGGAAGGAGTTGAAATTCATTCATTTTATTTTATTGATAAAAATATAAAAAATATAACACATTATGACAAAATAAATATCACCGGGTAAGCAGAGGATTGTTCGTCCGAGTAACGGCAGAAGCTGCAAAACAAATGCGATTTCGTGTAGACTGCACTAATGAGGGGAAGGATGTTTAAAAAGCAGTATGACTTTTTTTTTTTTTCCGGCAGATGAAAGCTGAGGATGGAACTGTACCCTGCCCCTTCCCCATTTTATGTGACATTCATTTATCAGCCAAGAGTGTTTGGCAAACCTTTTGCCTACAAGAGCTGTCCCAGTGACCACTAACCTTGGTATGTCCTGACACTCATGATGAGTGTCTGCAGGACACAGTAGGCAAGCTGGCTGCTATGTCAAGTCTTTATTGTGTACTGCCAAGGATGGGGACAGTCAGTATAATCAAACAAAGGACCCTGAAGACCGTATACCTCACCAGTGGAGAAGGAAAACGAGCTACACCACCTCTCACCTTTTATCCTACACCTTTTAACCTTATATAATTATCCCATAAACCTGGAGAAACCAGAAAGAGGAACACAAAAAGCATTGGACTGAAATGTCAACTACATTATATAAACAAAATGTCAACCAGGTTATATAAATATAGCCATAAAAAGTGTAGAGTAACTAAAACCATTGAAACGAGCAGACCTTCAGATATGACTGAGCTACTGTACTGTATACCGTGCACTCCTTTTTGTTGTTGCGGGGTTAAATGGTCTATTTTAATATAATGCTTCATAATTCAGAAGCCAGGTATTTGTAACGGTGGTGGAATTCCCAAAGCTAGCGCGTTAGTCAAGGTCTTCTATGACGACTATATTTAAAGCATTTGTTTTAAAAAAGAGACTGAATGGTTAGGGTCACATTATTGGCATGTTTTATCCTTAAAGCTCGTGCAGAAAGCGCTCTTCGGGGTGTGACTCTACAACACAGAATCACAGCTTTACCCAGTGAACATTAGAGACAACTGAGTGTCAATTTGTAAAATAACTCATTAAAATCATTTATTAATGGATGAACTAGTTTAAAAAGTTGAGTCCCAACCCCAGAAATGTATGTTGCTGTGGGTCTGTAAACCCCAGATAACCACCAGGGGCAGTGTTTAACCTAAACATCCTTTAGTGTTCATATACACCAGACTAAAAACCTCCCACAAGGTCATACACACAAGTTATTAAACATGTTGGTTTCTCCAGCTGAAGTGCGAGATGTTCCAAATGACTGCAGACACTTAATAGGACCACAGTTACATCTAGTGTTCTAATGTGGTCGTCGTACCTCAGTTGTTAAGTCATTGGGCTTCTGATCAGAATGTGTTGATCAAATGTGTTTTTCCAACTGCAGCATTGCCAAGCTAACACTACTGAGCGGTTGCTTTGGACAAAAAGTGTCAGCCAAAGTGAAAATTTCACCTCTTGTAACTGCCTGGATAACCTACACCAAAGTATCGTCAGTAACTCATTCACCCCCGGTGAACTGGGAGAACAGTGGGAGATAACTGAGACACTTATACAACTATGAGTGTTGATGTAGGCCTTATGGAATCTGGAGAGATATATCGATGTTGCAGCACAGACCCACTGGAGCAGCAAAGCTCTCTGCAGCACTCATGAGGTCCTGTACATCACAGGACGGGGACTCCAGGCATTTCCTAAACTGTGGCTTTGACCTGTCACCCAGTGGGCTAGCCTCCAGCTAGTCAGAGGAGCTCCCTGGGGCTTTGCATTGAAACGAATGAGACACAACTTGACCGATGAACAAATAGGAAATGTTCTGCAGATTATCGTTTATAGAATACCTTGAGGTACTGTAAAGTTATGGCACATAGCCTTTTAACTGTCACCGCAGGATGTGGGAATGTCTAAATTAGCCCTTTTTGTCTGAAAGGGCTGTTCCGTTCAACGAGAACTACACTTAAAGTAAAGAGGCAAAGAGGTCCGCCCGTGGCTCCAGGCGCAGCGTCAGTCACAAAAACTATCACAGGAATTCAGCTCAGTGGCGTAGAGCATGGCATGATGAGCAAAATCACTTGAACATGCTAGCCGCGCTTATTCGCTTGTTCAGTGTTTGCCAGCGATTGGACAATGTGGAAAAGAATAAAAACCGTGCTGATGGAGATGACACTTGCCAGTGTAACAAGAGGCAATTGGTGTAGTGAAAAAATAACTGTTCATTCCCAACCTGTAGACATACAGTATTAAGAGATCTGTTGGCATTGGTGGAAAAAGTACACAAGTCCTGTACTCAAGTAAAAGTAGAAGTCCTCTGATTCACCTTTCTACTTGAGAAAAAGTTCAAAAGTGCTCCGCTTTGGGCCTCCGAGTGGCGCAGTGGTAAAGCGCTCGCCCTATCATACGGAGATCGCTGATTCGATCCCCGGGTGATGCTGTAACCTCTCACAGCCGGAGGTCTAGAGAGAGCTGATTGGCCGAGCTCTCTCAGAGGAGAGGGATGAGAGGTACTTAGTGCTCCCACATTAATCACGGCTCTACAGCCAATCAGAGGCGTCTGTGAGCTCGCACACGCGGAAGGAGCGGACAGCGCTGTCCTCCAAGTGTGTTACTCCGCCCCGAATGGTGCATGAGCGAG
The DNA here is from genome assembly GCA_030068275.1 of Clarias platycephalus. Taxonomy (NCBI): domain Eukaryota; kingdom Metazoa; phylum Chordata; class Actinopteri; order Siluriformes; family Clariidae; genus Clarias; species Clarias platycephalus. The sequence goes on from JAQQZT010000005.1 coordinate 29,171,111, forward strand.
CAGTTGTTCTTTTAACTGACTCTGATTAAATACAGAACTGTAGACTGGTACAGTATTTGTTAACACCTTTACATTTTTCTATCTCAGTATAAATGAGCCCAGGGAGAGTTACATATTATACATATTGTTTACCTACAGGTGCGCAAACCGTGTGACGGTGCAAATAGAATCTTAGCTACTCAAATTCTGAATGGAAAGGAGCAATTAGGTCCATAAATATTTGGCCAGTGACAGCATGACACATTGCTACTTTAGATGTCTACTTCAGGATATTGGAGTTTCAGCTTGATTTGAGAGTATACACATGCAAATCAGATGAAATGAGTTCGAATTAAAGCACTTTTCATCTGTCAGAAACTCTTCCCTAACCCGACTCCCTGTCCTTTATAGGAATAAAGGTACAGTAATAAAAGACACATCATATTTTCCACTACATCTGACTGATTTCTTGACTAATCTACCTCGAATTCTTTTAAGGTGACATCTTATGCCATTTTTTTGTCTGGTCGTGACTTATGTTCTATTGTGTGCGGTTCCAACATAACCTGCTTTTAGAAATCTTTTAAGAGCACATTACCTGACGTGGATGCCAAAAATGAAACTTTGTGTAAATATATTTTTAATGCTGCCCCTGCTAATACCCACCAGGCCATGAACGCCTTAGTAACGCCAGGTGAAGAGTTTAATCATGGGTGTTAATGTCGAATGACGTGTGACTTTAGTTTATTTATATAACTATTATATGGTGGTGCTGCAGTGAAGCACAACTGCATAATGAAACCAAAAAGCAAACATAGACTGTAATGTAGTGATATTTATGCGTTTTACATTTTGTCCAGTTGAAGTCAAATATTTGCATACACTTAAACACAACTTCACATTTCATGTAACCGTACATT
>JAQQZT010000005.1:29194723-29212072 GCA_030068275.1 Clarias platycephalus
CGACTCGTGAAATAAATAACACAAACATTTAGTGCATACACGCAAACCTTCCATTATTCTTTTGCTTGAAGAAAATTCTAGATTAAATCCAGCTTGATTTTGTGTTTACTACAGAAAAATAAATATTTAGTTTGTAAATGTGATTAGAGAGTCGTCACCGCCATCCATGTATCAGTGGACATTCTGATAAGTTCCCGAGATGCCCTGTAGGGGGAGCTGGTGAGTCATTTTGCTGCTTGCGTTGAACCGACCCCTCCGGTCTGCTGAACGAAACCATGTGAAGAACAGAGACAGGTTCCAGGAGCTAGAAAGCGGCAGAGACAGATTGACCAGGTGTGAGTACCCGTCTGTCATCTCTGGGTCATTTCCTCAGCTGAACTCCCTGAAACCTGCTGTGAGATGGTGTTTAAGGTGTTTACTCGTGTCACTTAAGGATTCCTCCCTGAACAGATCCGACACTCTTGGCCTGGTCGCCTCCGCCTGCCTTAAGAGCAGAAAAAAATCCAGGTTAAGCTGTTGATGAAACTCTTGAACACGAGAGCCTCTAGTGCACCTGCCTTGTACGCTCCCAGGTGGAAACAAGAGGTGTGCAGGACATTATTCGAATCCAGCATGGTAGATATCGCAGCACATCAGAGCACCATGATTCCGCTGTGAATAGATCAAGTTCCTCTTTTTTTTTTTCTACCACATTTTCTCAAGAATGACCGAGAGCAGGGTCTCTCACGCCATCATGATGTTAATAGATGTTGAAGTTAAATGAGTCTGGTGGTCGTGGATGGGCGTCACCTCGGCCTACAGGAAGATCCGATGACCTTCAGGATTCACAGGGAGTTCAGAACTGTATTCCAAAGAGATGAGGAAAGGAAAAGGAATGATTGAGAATAATGTTGAATCGAAGAGAGAGAATAGTTTTGCAATGCTGCAGTTAGCACACGGCTGCCTTTGCTGATATTTTAGAGATATGACTAGAATCTGAAATGTTCTGTGGGAATCAGGTCAGAGGTTTCGTTTTTCTCTCTATTCCTGTCTTCGGGCTGTTGTGGCTTTTCGGAGGTATAAATGGCTAAATGTTTCATAGTACAGTCTATTTTCTGAAGTGCACCAACACCTTTTTGAGCACAATACCCCTACAGCGTGATGCCGCCGCCCCCGTGCTTCACAGATGAGATGGTGTTTTTCGGATCCAAAATCTCACCTTTTTTTTTTTTTTTTTTTCTCCTCTCCATAAATCCTGATCATTATGACCAAGACATTACATTTTGTTTCATCTGACCAGAGACGGCGTCTCCACAAGGCTGGAGGTCACTCACCGTGTTCAGTCACAACATTCCGTCCTTGTCCCCAGTGTACTGATACCACCTTAATGGTGGACGGAGGTGCTTTTGGTTGGGATGGAGGTACTCACTCACCAGTTAATTTTTGCTTAAACTGGGATCCAGTTGAACATCAACACCCGCTCCAGTCCAGTGGGTTTGCATTGGGTTTGTTACACACAGTGACTGGAAATGACAATCAGCCTTCTGTACATGTCTGCATGTCGTTGGCCTGTGAGAGGAAACCGTGTGAGTACCCAGAGGAAACCGCCCCCCCACGATACACAGACGAGGTTCGACGCCCAGCCCTGGAGGAGCGAGTTGCTAACCACTACGCCTTCTTTGGCCACTTGTGGTGTTCCTGTGTTTAAGATGTTTATCGTTGCGTACGTTGCTCTTAATGAGGGCTCGGCAAAAGTAGCGCGAGTTTAAATGAGACGTGTGGAGTGTTTTCTATATTTATTCCAGGTAAACTTTTTGCTTTAACCTTTTGATACCAAACCGTGTAAAGGTTATTGAAAGATTTAAAGATTATGTGAAGTTTAAAGTTGCTGACTCACTTAAACCTTTTCACTTTGTTGTTATAGGAAACGTCTTTAAAAATGTAAATTAAATCTTTTTTTAACTTTATATGCTTTTTGCTCATTTTTATTTCAGGCTCTTGCAATCATGAATGTTTCGTTTGGAAAGGACCATCACTACATCGCTGAGATAAAAAAGGAAATAGAAGAGCAGAAGTAAAAGAACGGACCTCTGTAAATTCAAGAATGGCTTTATGGCATGCAAAACCTGTACCTCTGCTTGCACACACACACACACACTGTTTCTCCTTGGTGTCATTTTAAGTTTGTTTTTGTTTTATGAAGGACTCTTGACCTGGTCCTGGATATTTCGGTGTTGGTTCTGTCTGTACCATGAATACATACTGTATGCACTGTTTATGTAAACAAGGGCTAATAATTAAACATTAAATATATTTGTCCTAAAGATTGTCTGAAAGTTACTTCCTTAAGTTTCTTTGCCGTATTATTCATCAATCATGTTTGTTTGGATACAGAATTCACTAATTATTTAGTAATATAATAATTAGAAGATAATTTAACATGAATCAACACCTGCGTTTCTGATTCTAAATATTAATTGCACTAACTTCGCAGAGTTATTGGCTCCAATAAATGTGGGACGACTTAAGAAAAAAGATTAATAATAAGAGGGTGATGTTAATGCTTATTATATATAAGCATTGATGTTAATTCTATATTATTTTTAGTAATATAGTAGAAGTAACTTTACTATGTTACATTGTGTAAGTAAATATTTCACACATTTGTACTTTTTACTTTAGTTTTATTAAAAGAATTTTTACTTTTGCTCCACTACATAAGAAATATCTGTACTTTTACTTTAACCAGAGTGGCGTGTAGAACCCGAAGTGGGAATTCATTTCCTTTGTGCCGTTCCTGTGTAGCGTGTTGAAATCAGACGTGAAGCCGGTTCACACTCGAGTGAGAGGATTTACTATGAAAAAGGAAACTGAGCTAATACAAGCTTTTTTTTTTTTTTTTTAAACTTATGCAAATTTGAAGGTCAGTAATTTTATACTTTGTGCAAGTAGGAATGTAAATGGATGACTTCGACTTAAGCATATTTTGAGTACAGTTATATAAAGTAGTCTGCTAAAAAAAAAAAAAAACATTTCGGATACTTATAATATCCTGAGACAAAATATAATTTATGCAAGTCTGCTGCTTAAGTGTTTTTAGATCTTTTTTCAACTTTAAAGGATTAAAAGTTGGACTGTTGGCCTGACACAGGACTGATGCTCTAGCGCTCACCATCATACAGTTCAAGAAGGGCAGCAAAGCAGCCACTTCCCTCCAGGTAAAACATCAGGGACAGACTGATATTCTGCACTAGGTACAGGTGAGGACTGGAGTAACGTCAACTTCTCATCACCACCTAAGAACATTTCTGGTCCATGCCCAGGAAACTCCTCAGTCCTTAATCCCACTGAGAACTTAAATATATAAAAGAAAATAAATATTTGTGTCATTCTCAAAAGTTTTGGCCCCAACTGTATGCAATCTGGAATTTAAGTGAAAGAAACTTATTGCAGATCCAGACACCAATAAAATAAACCACAAGTGGAGCAAGTTTCTCACCAACTCTATATTCTTTCAGCTTGATTACATGGATCATATAATTAATCATTTTGGAGTGAATCAGCAATCAAGAAAATATGAAATAAATTCTTAAAATCACAAATGAAGGAGTCCATTTGGAAGAGCTACACACTTGATGGGTCAACAGACTAACTCACATGGACATTAAAAGTACTTTTGGTGAAATGGCCACGCCTCTTTCCAGTTCATCTTCATTCAGAGGGTCTTTATTCGGTTTTAATCATCAGTCCAGACTTTCCACCAAGCCTCTGAAATTGTTTTACTTGCATCTCAAACTGATTAGTAATTTTATCCAGAATGCTCCATTCAGAAGATTAACGTTCATAAAAAGACGGCAAACGCATCTAGTTTTGTGTCACTTTAATCTGCACTTTCAGCATACTGGAAGACATTTGCAGAAGGTTACACGAATTCATCCACAAATATAAACTGCATACATACAGTAAAACTGAACTATTTAAGAAACGGGATTGTATACATATTTAAAACGTGTGCAGAATCACTTAAAAAGCAACGTCTGTTTATTAATCCAACATACAAAAAAAAATAAAAAGCATTATCTGCAACCTGAAAAATCTAAAATGTAATTAAAAATTTTTAAATAAAGACTTGAAATACTCAATGCACGATTTGGCTAAATTTAGTTCCATTACATCATTGCTTCTTCTGAATGAATATCTTTAGTTTTCTTGACGCGCACAGGAGTTACTTGGGGATCCCAGCTACCATCTCCGACTCGATTCCACAGTGATCGGAACCTCTCAGGATCTTAAAATAACCTGGGGAAGAAAAAAAAAATTGTAATTAATGAATCACTTCAGTTTAGCTCATGGTATTTTATGATTCACTGTGTGTCCTGGGGTGACACGGTGGGGTGATGTCAGCATGGTCGCCTTGCACCTACAGGGTCCGGTTCGACAGGGTCGAGTTTACATGCTCTCCCCGTGAGTTTCCTCCCACAGTCCAAAGACATGCAGATTAGTCTAACTGGCGTTCCCAAATGGCCCACAATGTCCGAGTGAGTCTGTGTCCCGCGATGGAACAGGGTGTACCCCGCCTCGTTCCCAAAGTCCCCTGAAATAAATCCCCTACGACCCCATATACAGGATTAAGCGACTGTAAGTAAGTAACCCGAGCATCCTTTTAGTTCATCATGTGTGGCTCATGTAGGTTAAAAATAAAAAAAATGAATAAAACAGTAAACTTGGACAGTCGAAAAATAAAATAAATGACCGCCCAGGGAATGTGTTCGAGCCGGACTTCTCAAAGGCCAGGTTCTGGTTGGGATCTGTACTGGAGCTCAGGTCAATCCAGACCTGGCCACGCCTCGTATTAGCAATGCAACAATACAATAAAATTAAGTGTATGCTTTCAACTTTGTGTAGTTTCCCCTCGAGACTTCGGAGTGTATCGTTACGTCGCCAATGCAGTGAGGAGGAACGCACCATCTCAGACGGCCTTAAACCTGAATGCATGTTGCTTGCAAGCCATTTGATCATCAGCAATCGATCCAAACCTTGTGTTTGTCTCACATTAGTTTGCAAGGAGATTCTTGCTGCTTCTGCAACTACATTTTTCCTTCTACTAAATATACACAAACTTTTCCTAGTCTAACCCGAGAAGTAGCCCGAGCATCTCGTCCGTCTCATCCAGACACCAGAGAGTAAAGATCTGAACATTTCAGCTAATCTTTCTTGGGGCCCAGTACTCACTCATACATGTGACTTCAAATCTCACCCAAGCCTCATTTAAAAAAAAAAAAAAAAAAATGCAAGAATTGCAATTATTTTTACCGTTATCACCCCAATCGGTGTTCCATGAGTTAGCAGCCAGCCAGTAGGGGGTGCCGTTTTCCTCTCCCCAGCCCAGGATCTTGATGGCGTGACCTCCTAATTCAGAGCCAGTGACGTGCTGATAAACACCTGGAACATCAGACAAACACTATGAAAGATTTATACAGCAAACACGAGGTCTTGGTGAGCAAACACCAAATTTTAGTCATCAGCTCTGATTAACAGGTGAAGCTGAAGGAAAGTTCACTCATAAACCCAAGATTTAACATTAATTAGCTGATTTGATTTTTCTTCCCCTAATGACTAATTAGGACCCTGCACTCAGACTGCAAATTAATTTTGTTTAAAACTCCAAACAACTAAAAGGTTCAAAATTCACGGCTCACCAGACTTGTACAGAAGAAAGTCCTCATACACCGTGAAAGCGCCCTCCACTGGACCATTCTTGTAGAGCTCTTGCATTATCTGAGTCTGATCAGGGTCAATTCTATAGGATTGTTTTCCTACAAAAGTGAAATGAGCAGCAGTTAAGTATGCGACTCCACAAGGTTGAACTGTATTCAGTCTTAAGTTCTCTAACAAACATGTCTATAGATGTAGGTTCTTACCGAAGTGCTTGTCCTGCTGGTACGAGGGACTGTAGCCGGGTTCGCATTTCTGGTCACATTCTGGAGTGTCTCCGCCCTCGCCGGAGCACGGAGGCCGAGAGCCATTGATGTGATGCTCACAGGGCTCAATAGTGTACGGACGACATCCTAAAGAACACAGATCCATTGAAAAAATTAAAAAATAATAATAAAAACTTGGAGATGTTAAGTATGTGGACGATTAAACACTTACCGATATGAGAGTTATAGAGTCCACCCGTCACCAGACCTTGAGTAGTCCAGTAATCCCAAGCAGCAGACGGGTATCCGCCATTACATCTGAAGCGATAGAGCAGAGAAATGTTTGTCGGGTCCCAGGTGTTGACCACTTATTAAAATGTATCTTAAGATAATCAAAAATACAGGAATAACACAGGCCCTTATAATTTCAAGAAGCACATTTACTCGTTAAAAAAAATAAATTATATATACACACCATGTTATGCTGACCTTCTCCAATAGGGTTTAATGTAATTGTATTAATCCCTGATCTACTGAACGAGCATGAGAAGGTTTACGATCTGTATAGCGTCATCTGCTAAATCAGGGGTCGGCAACCCGCGGCTGCCTGGGGCTTTATTTTAGTTTGTTCGTTTTTGTTGCATGAAGGAGGGGAAAAAAAAAAAAGAAAAGAAAAAAAAAAAAAATAAGTTCCCTGTTGCAGTTCATCAATTTCATAAACGCAACACTTAAAGTTAGAAAACAATACAAGTAGTGTTATCTTCATTTTAAATGTTAAGGGTTTTGTGGCTTCTGGCGTTTCTGTGGGAAACGGGTTCAAAAGGCCGTGTGTGTGTTTAAGGCTGCCGATCCCTGGTCTAAATGACGTAAATAAAAATAATTCACATTTATGAGATGGATATCATGAATCCAGATGTTTATATTTTCATACAAATGCACCAGACAGTCAGCATGTAGAGCGTGATGTAGTCCTTAAAGTGTCAAGTTTAAAATATGTCCCCCTTTTTTATTATTTTTTTTTTATAAAGTCAAATCGGTAAACTTTACAATCTCTCCAAGAACATCAGACTGGTCACTCAAACACCAGCGTCACAAACAGCTTGTTCTTCTCCATAAGTTACAGAGTTAAAGGTCAAGGATTTGCTCAGTCTGCAACATGAAACTGGTGACTGCTGCAAGTTTCACTCAAATAACCGGAAGTTTGCTTGGCAAAGTGTTGTGGTGTAACTGGACATTTACGTCACAATTTAGACAGTTACTGATGTGCAAAACCACGAGGAGCATCATATTCATCCAGGAACACGTGATAAACACGCAAAAATGTCTCTGGAACAGAAGTCGTTAAAATCCAACATTAATTTAGTAACAGAAGCAGAACTGTTATACTTCTTGTGATTAAATTAAACTCCCCATTTCTACCAGTTTACCCAACCAGCAAAGCTCACATTGTACATTAAACAGAAAATCATTACACTAATCCACAAAAAGATTAAATGCATTTTAATGAGTGATTTAAAACGCTTGTTGCCAGGTTGGCTGCGATGCGTCTGTGTGAAGATCTGCAGGTTTTTTTCCTGTAACTGAATTCATCTGAAGAGGAAACGAATGCTTTTCTTTCTACAAATCCTTCACAATAATCATTGCAAAAGATTCACTTATCCCTATACCTCATCAGAGTTTGGTACCAACTTTGGGCAACATTTCAGAAGGTGTCCTGGTTAGTCACGGGTTGTTTTTCCAGCCTGGTGCCGTCAGTTACTAAAGTCAATCTCTTATCAGTTATAGTGCTGAAGTCCATCGGTCATAAAAATGTCAGTGTTCTCCAACACAAGGTTTTAAATAAAGTGTTCGGATAACGATAAGGCCATACAAAGACTCCAAAACTGATACACAACGCCTTGTCCAAATGATTTTTACTCCAATGATTTTAAGCTCTTTTTGCCCACAGTGTGTGATGTGATGTACGTGATATGAACCCAATGAACCCGCAGTAAATACATTTTGATCACATTTTGGTCAATCCTCTACGGTGTGTGTGGACCCCCGATAATTTTGAGGTTTGCTCACTTACCCCATCCCACAATCAGAGCAGCAGGTCAGCAGGTCCTGAGCGGAGATCTCCAAGCTCACTTTGCCTTGACTGTGGATGCAGATTCGGTCGGAGATTGCTTCAGCTGCTCCAAACGCCTGCAAGTCAGGTGGAAAGTTACGACTCAAAATCTAAATCCAATATATTGAAAATATCATAGAAAATTTGATCCATTAAAAAAAAAAAAAAAAAAAAAAAAAAACCACACATACCCAGCATGACCCACATGAACCCTGATCCCGGATCTCCTTTAGAGTTGGGCAGTTGGGCCACTGCTCTCTAGGATCGAAATTCTTAGGAAGCTTGACTTTTCCAGCATACTGAACCCTACATGCAGACCAGAACAAGGCACTTAATGCAGTGAAGCAGAAAATAAATGTAAAATGTAACGACTATCCATTAAAAATGGTGCAAAGACAAAAGCGGCATCTCTGCTCCAATCCCCCCCCCTTCCATACTCTATACAGTACAAGTAATTAGCAAAAACTTAACTCTAAAACATACGAGGTTAGGGTGGACAAAACGCCATGTCTCGATCATAAACAATATGTATAAATGACAAAGAAATAGCAGTTTCTACAAGACAAAAAAAAAAAACGCTTGCATGTAGACATTAAATAAGAATAACATTACTTGTAGCAAATATTACCTTGGATAACAAAGTTGCAAATTTAAATACAAAAAAAATAAAATAATCATGAGCTCAGCTGCTTCTAATCAGTTTTTATTTTCTACGCCAATGCCAAAAAAACAAGGGGGGGGGGAAGGCTCATGCAGGAATTAAACAAAAAGTACTTTAAGTTTCATTAACATTATAATTCTCAGAAACTTCCATATATTCATTATTTTGCTTAATCAAAAAATTCTGCTTTATTGAACTTTTTGTTTTGCCGGAAAGGTCTCCTCTGAAAAGGATCAGTCATCACAAGGGACGCGTAATGCAAGAGGGGAAAAAAAATAATAATGCTGCTTCCTCTTTCATATGTATGACTTTCATTCTGACATTCAGCAACTTCACACTGATCTATACATCACCCTCAGACGATCACATTTATGATGAGGATGCAGTAAAAAGGACGGAGGGGAAAAAAAAAAAAATTTCAACTGGCTACAACACTTTAAATTTAACTTGCTGCAGTGACTTACAATGAAAATTACAATAAGCTTTATGCTTTATATGCATATATGCTTATAAATATGCTTTAAAAAAAAATAAAAAAAATAAAAAAAACCTGTTTGACCAGTTTGTTTTGCAGCAAAACAGTGACGATATCGGTCATGTGGAATAACTTCCAGTTTGAGAGACACCAAGCATAAATTAGAGAAAAGTTCCAGCTGCTGGAGATTAAATCACTTAGCCTTCTGACTTCAGTCTCACTCTTGAACTTTCATCTCAGTGAGAAAAGGAAGCCAGTCATATGATTGATCATAAGACTAAAGCAACCTGTGACAAATTACCCACAACGCATTTCCTGCTTCACCAGTACGACACTATTGTTTCTGATCAGCAACTCTACCTGACTCATCGCTCGTACAGACTCTGCGTGCAGTCATACAGACAAATTAAGGAAGCGTAGTTTCACAGGTATCGTACATTCTGAAGATCCTGGACAAAAATATACTCACATGACGGGGAGTTTCGGTCCTTTCAGCCACGTTCCACACAACTGCTTCACATAGCTGTAATCCACCTGCCCAAAATTATGTCCAGCCTGTAGAGAGGATCAGACAAAGTCCAAAAGTTTGAAATCTGATCCAACACTTTGAAAGTGTGAAAACTTGTCTTACTGCAACACATCTGCTCGTATTACCGAGTTACCCTCAGGCTCTGACACGCGCAGACCGATTAAAGAAGCAGCACTTACTGTCCATGTACTGTTGGCTTTGTTGACGTAGTCGACCATCTCATGAGAGAGAGGACGTAGATGTGGACGAGCCCAGCACACGGCCAGGGCACAGGCCAGGTACAGCAAAGACGGGCACTTCATCCTAAAAACACAGACATGAAGCTTGCATTTACTGAACACACAGAGCTGACCAGCACTCCTGATCATTCAGTTATAATTGCACTAAAGAAGTCAAGATCACGGGCTGAACATTGAAGGGCTCCATTTAAATAGCAGTCATGCGGACAAGTACAGCACTGAGAAACCATAACGCAAATCTGAGAGGCTCTAGGAACTTAAGGCAGTTAGGGGCAAGTGTATAGTTACCTTGATAACTATATGTTGAAATAGGGTTAAAAAATAAAAATAAGGTTTGAAATCTGATCATACTGAAGCCTAGAACGGACCAAATTAAGGTCATAACCCGACACTATTGCCTACATTTGGCACCCCAGGACGTGTGCCAGAGGAAAATGCAAACCTTCCAAGTATTGTTGCTTTTAAACCCTCATATGACGCATTACACAATCTAAACTCATCAGGGTGGGGGAACACTCACAAGCAACTATGAAACATTTAATATTCTTGTCTTCCAGAAAGGAAAGTTAAAGACTCCATCTCTCCACCCTGATTATTGTTTATGTAACTTGGGCTCACAACCACTTTTCAAATCCAATTCTATGTAAAAATAGAAACGGAATAATGTAAAATCTATAAATTAATGTAATGTGCAAAATGCTATTAGAGGGAAAGATATGGCGCGTAGGTACGAAAGCAGCGGTACAGGTGAAACATGTGTGACCGCATCAGTGGTATTGTCCATATTTTAAAATGCAAAGTTAATCCTTGTTTATGTGTAAATAAGATCTGGCAAACCGGCGGCCGAAGCTCCAAGTTGTTTTTCAGACCTGAGGATCCAGGTTCAAGTCCCACCGTATGGCCAAACCCCACGCTACCCAGCCACTGGATGCAGCACCGGTCCCATTCGAGAGATTTTAATTAAACTTTTGTTAAACGTTAATGTTTGATATAGTATAAAACTGCATAATCTGTTTCCTCTAACCGGTTTGACATCTCTTTATTCCAACTTTGCACATTAACAATGCAAGTAAAGTTGAGCATATAAAATAGCAAATAATCATGATTAATCACAGACTATGGCTGATTCAAATAATTAGATTGGATAAATTTTAATCTAGTTAATCAATTGACAGCACTAATACAGAAGTTTAGCACAAAGGTTGCATAATAATCCAAATCTGGAAAAGCCAAAGCAACCAATAGAATGAGGGAAGGTTATATGGGGGGGGGGGTTCTTCTGTAAATCTGGCAACCCTGTTTCATGACGTCACCGCTGCTGACTGACACTCGCTGACGGAAAACTCCTCTGTAGGAAAACCATTAAAACCTACAAAACATTGATGTATCTGTTCGACTCTCATATTTATTACAAATAATATATTTGAGTTTCTTTTTTTTTTTTAGTTCACGTAATAAAGTGACGTGTGAAGCCTGTTTGTATGTTATTAAACCGCCGCGCCCAAAGTTACGGTTACAAGCAGTTAATGCAGAGAGATCACGTGACCACAGCAACACTGCTACTCCTTAACCTGATTAAACTGCCCAAGACGACTGACCTCTTCTGTAAACCAGGAATAAACAACAACAACAATCTGACTCGGATGTGAATAAATCCAGACACACATTACATTAGCCACCCCGTCCACGTGCAGAGCTTTAAAAACCACCAAGTTTAAATCTGTGACTCTATAAACCCCCGTAAAGGAGGCGCGAGCTGGTGTTCGACAGAGACTCGTCCTCTTACCTGGACCTGCTTCACTCGGTCTGCGTGCGGTGTGGGCGCGCGCTGCTTGTAACACTTTTATACACACCACCCCAGTGCTTTGCAGAAATCACGTGATTAGTCATGTGCATTTGTGTCGAAATCAGAAAAGATCAAAGAAAACACACGTGACTCCGGTCAAAATAAAAGCCTGCAAACATGTCTTTCTTTAAAAGTAAATGAAAATTAGTTTTGCCCCCTCCATCCCTTCCGGACCCCCTCACCAACAAAATCACCTTAAAATTTAATATTACAATATAATTTTATATCTTCATTATGATCAGATGTTACATTCCTACTAGAACCAGTCACGTGACAGCCTTGCCAGAATAAAAAAAAAATACATAAAGTATATATATATATATGATCTCTGTATGATTTTATGTTTAGAAAATAGTTTGAGAGATGCAACATTAAAAAAAGGGAACACTTAGTCCCGGTTTGACTTGAACCATGCATACACATATGAGAGGCGTTCGAGTCAAACTGGTACTAAGTGTTCCCTTTATTTATTTATTTATTTAATTATTTATTTGAGCAGTACATATTTTTTCTACTGCTTATTGTATAATAAAATCCCTTTTATTTTGTTTTTCATAACTACGAAAATCTTTCCATAGTTCATATACAGATGCTAAAACGATGATTATAAAAATGTATTTAAAATATTTGTTTAGTTTAAACTATTTGTATTACTGTACATGACAAACCTCTGCAAAATAAATCTCACATAGTCACGTGACTAGGGCTTGTTATAACATGAATATAAGATTTGATCATAATAAAGATACAAAATGACATTGCAATGTAATATTTGACAGCGTTTTTGTCAGGTGTGGGGGGGGGGGGTGCATGCAAGAAAACCAAGAAAAACAAACAGAATGGTGTGAATAAAGAGAAACACACACACACACACACACACACACAGTGTTACACTACAGGCAATTTGGAAACATCAATTAGCCTAAATCTCTTTCCACTGCGGGAACCCAAAGGTTTTTGTTTGTTTGTTTTTTCCTTGGACTTTTTCTCTTTTATCCTAGGCGTCACCCCTTTGGATCATCTGATCCATAAAATCTGGTGCAGCTTTTACAGTGGATGCTCATCTTATCGCATCCTTCCCATTTCCTAACTTGCCTAGCCTGGGACCAGCACTGCATGTGTATGGGGCGTAGGGTTACAGATCTTGTGATCAGTGGCACCAACACTCCGGTCAGCAACCCAAAGCTTCAACCACCTGAGCCACCACTTTTGTACCTACTGTACCTGCTTTAACCAGATTACCTGGAGGAATCCCAAAAATCACAGGGAAAACATACAAACTCCACACACACAGGCCGGGGACAGGATTCGAACCCCAAACCAACAAGAGCAGAACACTAAGGCTGCAGAAGATACGGGTTCACCTAAACCGGACAGTTCTGGTTTGAAAGCAGTGGACCCTGGTGTGGTTCCTGACATTTGTAGCCCATCCAAGTAGGAGTGTGATGTTTGTTGTGAGATGTTTTTCAAGAAAAGAAAGAAGGAAAGAGAAAAATATTTTAAAAAGTTAATTTCGAAAAGGTGGTTTCCAATGAGGAAATGTTACCTGATCATAAGGGGGTTTCCAATGAGGTTTGCAATATTTAGAAATAATATGCAAGTCAGAGTGACACGGCAATTTTGATGCACACAATATTAAAGTGATTTGATGTTAAGAGCGTGCATATTAAGTGGTCAAAGAAAACAAAAGGCAGAAAAACCCGAACATGACGCAGTAGATTTATAAACTGTGGCAGTGAGGTGAGAGGAGATTTGGTGACATCATAAATATCATACAAGTTTAGAAAATAATATAATAGAAAAGTATATACATTTATATTTTTGCATGTATGCTTGTTCCTCTAATACCCCCAAAACCAACACACACACACACACACACACACACACACAGTGACATTGTCCCAGAGGTTCATTATAAGAACCCTAATTATCATACAGTACTCTGGGATGAGCTGCCTGACTGGAGACTCATCCTGGAATAATCTACAATGTTTATCTTCCATTTGGTTCTTTGATCATTAGTTACACTAATCATTAAACACTGTATATGTGTTATGCAGTGCAGATGAGGAATTTTGCGTCAAGGAATAAATTGATAAAGCTTTAAAATAAAGATCTTTAATTTTAAAAACATACAAAAATGATAATTGATATCCAGCATTTCATTTTGTAAAGTTGCTTTGTGGCAGTTTTGCTTGTTAAAAGCACTATGCAAATAAAATAAAATTGAATTACATTGAACTGGATTAAATCAAGCGTTTCATGCCTCTGACTCTGTCACCTGACTCTGTAAGTTTTCTTTTCTTTTGTTTGTACTTTCTGTAAAATAACTCTTTAAACTAAATACCAGGTAGTTATTTTACAACAAAATATAAAATGCAAAAGTGATTTTTAGAATTACTTTTTTCGATAATTAGGTAGGAATAGTATTTAAGCAAACTTCAGGTTTTAGATAGATTGCGTCTGTCGTTTGTCTCTTGTCTCTGAACAAGACAAGACATAATCAGGGAAGGAAGCATTAGATGTTTTAAAGGTAGACTAGACTGGAAAATAGGCAGAGAAGAAGAGGGAAAATGAGACCTATGTAATGTAATGTTACCTACTGAATTAACTGACTTTAAACAGGAAGAAGAAAAATAGAACAGAGAAAACCTAGGCTTGCGGTTCATATAAACCTTTGAGCTAACAGCTCAAGCAACTGTTTAATAAATGGACAATGACGTGCTGTAGGAATGTCACTCTATAATGAAAGCTGCTTTAGATCAAGGCAAATAGAGGACTGAGTAATAACACAGAAATATTACACTTCTAGTAATAATTAGGTGGCACGGTGGCCTCACCCATACTGAGTCGCAGGTTTGATTGGTGCCTCAGGTGTGTGTGTGTGTGTGTGTGTGTGTGTGTGTGTGTGTGTGTGTGTGTGAGGAGTTTGCATGGGTTTCCTCAGGGTACTCCGGTTTCCTCCCGAGTCCAAAGACATGAAGATTAGGCTAAGTGGTGTTCCCAAATTGCCGATAGTGTGTGTGTGTGTGCCCTGCAGTGGGTTGGCACCCTATCCAGGATGTACAGTACCCTGCCTCATGCCCTCATGATAGACTCCAGGCCCCTGTGACCCTGTATACAGGATGAAGAAGTATAGATGAATGAATGAATGATTAGTAATAAGTAGGAGAATACTCTTTAAAGGCAAATGTATTGGAAATGAATATTTAAATCATAAAGATAAAACAACTCTGTTTAGTCTTTTCACGAGAGCAGTCATGCATTTTAGAACATTGTCCAAGTGAGTGGCTTCATATTTTCTTTATTTAAAACCATAAAGCTGTTTCAAATGAAACGTTCAGTTCTGCTACACTCCTGATTAAGGAGACACTATTATTTCTAGTTTGAGAAGCCTGTACATGACTGTCTACTTGTCTGCAATTTCAATTGTCTTTCCGTCTTCCAGAGTAAACAGATGAGAAAAGTAATCCTGTTTTAACTGGGTCTGTGGATGAACAGTCCTGGTGCTTGTGTTATCGTGTGTGTTTAAAGTTTTCTGACCGAGAACCTGCTTATGTTGTCAAATGCCATTTCATTCATAAGTGGAATGTAAAGTACATTTAGGAAAGCATTTTTTTTTTCCACTTAGTGAGCATAAAGCACAGACCTGGGGTCAAAAAAACAGAAATGAAAGTCATTTTTGACTCAGAATGAACGATGCGGTTGAGGCCTGAAAGGCAGAAGTGAACTTTTTCACGCATATCTATGCTAAAAATAATAATTAGTAAGCACTAAATTCTTTTTAAGCCACTCTGAATACTGATAAATCAGATACTGATGCTGGATCTCGGTGCGGCTTTAGCGTGTGATTGATGTGTTCACACTGATGTAAATGTGTGTTCATCACGAGGGGACTCATCGGCTTCAGTAGACACTTCAGACTTCAGGCTGCCCCCTACAGGTAATGTACGTCATGTGCGTGAGAACTTGACCGCGGCCCGCGCGCTGCTGCAGCACCAGCTCGTGAGATTCCTTTCCTCGAGACGTGCGTTCCTAACGGCCACTTCTGTACCTAATGATCAGCAACACATGGGGTTCATTCCTGAGCCAGAACTGCCCCTAAAGTCACTCGTTTATGGCTGTCCTCCAGGCGCAGACAGACGGTCCTGTCCATTTATTTAGGCATGATTGAATGGCTATTTTGATTTGTCTTGATATATGTGTTTGTGATAACTCACATTAAGTATACATTAAACATTGTGTTCTCTATATAAAAATGGAGTAAGCTGTGCAAATTATGTGATTTAAAGTCGGTCAAGTCGAGGTTTTACCTGGATCTGCTGTCTGCTGTCTCAGGTGGGATTCTGTACAAATCAATGTTGTTGGTTTTTTTTCTTTGTCCCTCTGCTGGAAACACGAGGACATGCAACCACAGTGGTCATAATGGGCGTAATGGTCTCCACCATTTATGGTTCCAAACTTGTGCTGAGATTGAATTAATAAAATGGCAGCAGAAGTGAACCAAGGCCAAGCATTGACACAAACTCTGAACCCTCTACTGGAGGAGCTGTGGCATCTGTGTCTCTCTCTGTCCTGCTGGTGCAGCCATGTCTCTCAGTGTCTACTGTTGAGTATTCCTGGCTTCTGTTATTCGTATAGCGAACATGTTCATGTATTGGTTCTTTAGGAGGAGACATGTCTCCTTTTTTTTTTAAATGTAAAGCTGTTTTCCAATGCTGGAGACCAGGAGACAGACCGGTACCCCATCGATCACGCCACATCCTGCTCATAAACGAGGCAGTAACAGGAGTGAGAGCTGCCCTTGGAGATTCCTAACCGCTCAATTCACTCCAGACTGATCACATGAAAAAATTTACAGGTTTACAGTTAGACCAGGGATTCCTCTTAGCCTTTGATCAATATGATGAAGTGGACCATAAAACACAGGTTTAACACCAGATGCCTTTCCTTTTGCACACCTCCCATTTGGCGTGTGGTGGATAAGCAGCTTAACCACTGAGCCGCCACTGCCACAGCTTGATGATATGAAATTATTAAGAGGAAAATGCAATAACCAACCCAAGTTCACCGACTTGTTTGAAACAGCGGCAAGCCCATATGATAGAGACACAGCTGCTGAGACAGGAATACTGTACAGTATATGTGCACATGTACGGTATCAGTTATCTAATTAGCAGCACAATGCAAAAAAAATATTATGCAGATACAGCTTCATCAAAAGTGAAGAAAAAATGTGATCTCTGAGACTTTGATCAAGAAAAGGTTTGAATATTTCAGAAAATTCTGATCTGCTGGGAATTTTACATACAGTAGAGTACAGTTGTACAGTTTATACAAAATGGTGTGAAAAAAATACATTGAGCAGAAACAAAGTTTGATAGAAAGAACGAAGTAATAGAGAAAGAGGATACAATTAATTAAAGTTAAACTTGTCATAATTAAAACATACATTTTATAATCTGTTCATTGTAAATAATAATAATAATAATAATAATAATAATAATAATATTATTATTATTATTATAGAATATATTTATTTGAAGTTCCTCTCTATTGTCTAAGATCAGTTGTAGTATCTGTTCTTAT
>JAQQZT010000005.1:29251646-29263809 GCA_030068275.1 Clarias platycephalus
ACAACAACGTGTCAGATGTATAACGTGTCTGCGTGTGCAGGTGTGTTTTGGCTGGCTGACATGTGGACGGTCATATGGGTGTGTGTGTGTGTGTGTGTGTGTGTGTGTGTGTGTGTCTGAGTCTATCATACTGTTTTTCCAGATCTCATATGCTTAGGGTCTTGTATTGATTTGGAGAAATGTGAAACAGTACTAGTTTAAATTAAGCATAATTTTATGTTATGGCATAATTTCCTTCAGTATATATTTATAATAATTGCAATATCATTGCACAATAGTTTATTTCCTTTCACTTTCTACTATACATCTATTACCTATATATACTATCAATAGCATACTATATATATCATAATTTCAACAGGACATAATTTTTTTTCATATCATTGTGTATTCCGCATCACTCAAATACAGTATGTTAAAATTAATTAATATATTAATGAATAAACATTTAACATTTAATGTAAACTGACATGTCTGTGAGTGGTCCATGTGTTATTGCATGTGATGCTTGCTAAGAAGTGCTTATTAAAGATTAGCAATCTGATATGGAAAGCAGGTAGATGAGTAAAAGAAAAGGTTAACCGCTGATCTCTGTTTTTTTATTTTATTTCTTCTATTTTGTGTAAGGCCTCTGATGGAGCGACACATGTCATTAGGTAGGTTGCTTTCTTTTACTTTTCCTACGTGCTGTTTTCTTCCCCTGCTCCCTCCCTCCATTCTCTCACTCTCTCTCCCATTATCTCTCCCCTGCCTCCATCTGGACTGAGGTTTTTAGCGCTTGCTATAGCAGCTCTTTCTGCTGATGAACTAGGAAGGCTAGTTCTGATGCATGTTGCTCAAAGAAAGGATACAGACACACGCACACTGTGATCTGATCTGAACATGAGACGTAAAGCTCACAAATGGTAAGACAAGGAAGCCTTGCATGTATATGTGTGTGTGTGTGTTGCGAGTGTTCTAAGGATGTGTGTGTCCCACAGGCTGTTGCACTACATTATGAATGAAGAAGCTTGTCCTTTATTCTCTTTGATGGTCTGAGTTTTATCTGTTTGATACAGCAGTGTGATGCTGTAGTAAATAATTATTTGGCAGAAATACATTACAGATTATTATTTATTATGTGTGAGAGAAATAATTATTGTGTATAGATGGAAATTATCTTTGTATTGAAAGATGCAGCTTCACATCTGTGTTCTGTTCTTTGTGGTGCTACATTCTGGGTAATGTTTTTATTTTTTTCTGTACCATAAAAACTAATAGTCGCACTAATACAACTTTCACCAGGTGTTCAGCGAATGTACATCACTCTTATTAAGGGGTTTCTTTAATTAAAAATGTCAATACTATTAGAATTTTAAAAAATGTGACTGGCCTAAATGCATTAAAAGTTTTGCTAATCAAGTGAGTAGAATTATCAGTAAATAATTAAGCAGGTCCATTAATAAAATACATTTACATCGCCATGTAGTGTTATTTAATGCAGAAGTACCACTTGTTGTTCTTTACCAATTCCCAAACTATGGGCAGCTCTAGTGGTTACAGTAGCTCCATGTCTTAGGGTGCCCATGTCACAATACTAAATGTCTAGCTATGTTACTTTAACCAAGGCCAAATGTCTAGCTATGTTACTAATCCATTATCAGCAGGTCTCTCAAAACTAAACACTGGGTTACATGAATGTTGATAATCTAAACCATGGACACTTGTGTACCCTTATTTTAACATAAACTTTCTGCATGTACAGTAAATGCTTACTGGAAGTTTCAACAAAACTGGTATTACAGTATGTTCTTTAAGGCGGTAAGCAAAGTCACAACCCAGGCATCAGTAAGTTCAGTTAATTTAAACCTTTATTTGTCACATACAGAGATACTTTGGCATACAAATTGAATCCCTTCCAGAGGCACGTTCATAAGGCGAAATTTCGTATTTCCCATAGGATATAATGTAAATGCAGATAATCTGTTACAGTCAATATTACCAATTTCCAGCTCTATATTCATGTGTTTGCATAAAAAAAACTATCAAAACATTTAGAAAAGACATGTAAAGTACAGTAAGTAAAATATGAAATAAATAGACATTAAACTGAAAGTGGCTCCCCTTTTCTTCTTGCTACCGTCTCTGCTTCTTGCTTAAAATGCAAAAAAAAACCACAAGAACTATGTAAACTCACTTAATTGCTCATATGCAGAAAAAGCTTTGCATGCCGAGGTACCACTGTATACATTACTGCACAGCGAAATTCTTTCTTTGCATATCTGAGCTAGGGGGCTGGGGTCAGAGCACAGGGTCAGTCATGATATACTGTAGTGCCCCTGGAGCAGACAAGTAAAGGGTCTTGCTAAAGAGCCAACAGTGGTAGCCTGGTGGAGTTGGGGTTTGATCCAGAACCTTAACTAGCTGAGATACTACTGCCCCATTGTTAGTTATAGTTACATTTAATTTAATCTCAATTTAATCCATTTGTATGGTGGTTTTAACAATGTTCACAAAGTAGCTTTAAAAAAAATAAAGCAGTAATGTTTTAATATAATGTATAAAGTAAAATATCTGAAAATAGTAATTAGACAACCTTTTTCTGAAAATTTAAGAAACCAACAAACAGCAACTGGTGGCAAAGAAATTACAATTTCGAAAGTTACCTAATCAAAGGACTCAAATACAGTCAGATTAAAAAATATTGAAACAATATTAATTCAGTCACCTGCTCTCAACCCAATAGAGTATGGTTTTCACTTGCTGAATTCAAGGCACCTGCTGTAAAGTCCTGCCCAAGCATCTTGAGGGAGGGACACAGAATTTTATCATGTTAATTGGATCCAGACTTCAGGCAGTCTTAGATTTCCTCCACATATTAAATGCAATCATTATGTTTGAACTTATGTTAGTTTGTTCCATTATTTATGAGCTACAAAAATGCCATACTTTTGTCAAACCGCTTGAGTTAAAGATGAAAGTCTTGACTTCGTCCACATCTTGAGTCTTTTATTTCAAATATAATGTGGTGGTGTTCAGAGGCCCAATGGCAAAAAGGTCTTATTGTTCCAATATTTATAAACCTCACTGTGTTAAATCTATTTTACAAAGTTTACAGAATGATTGATGGAGCCATTCATAATTAGTTTTGGTAACCAAACCATGACACAACTAACCTGCCTCATAGTGCTGCAGTTTTCTCAGTATAAGTCATCTGTTGGTGACATCCATCACCCTCCTCTCTCTCTCTCTCTCTTTTGCCTGTGCGACTGCCATTACCCCTTGGGTAAAACAAATGTCACTGTGCCTGGCAGCAGGTTCTGGTCTCTTATTAAGAAGGCAAATAGCCCAAGACTAGAGTAGTGGATTAGGTAAAAAAATCTCACTTTAACATCTGGTAGCAAAGGTACCAGAGGCAACAATACAGTGGAGCCCTGAGAAAGAATGTGTGTGGTGTGTATGGGTGTCTTGGAGTCTGGCAGGAATATGGATTCAGCTGATAAAGGGAGAAGCCTTGCTATAGAAGCCTGGAATTGAAGCGAAGAGTCAACTGTAGAAGAGTCACACAAGATAACAATATGGGCTCAAATACTAAATGAGGCTCTATACCAAGTGATAAAACGTATGCTTAGCTAGTCTCCTTATTAAATTATCAACAATTTAAAGAAATTCATAAATACTAGAAGGTACAGGCACAAATTCTAACAAAACTTGTTTATAGTCATTACATTTAAGCATTTATACAGGGGTTTTCTTAGCGATTTTACTTAATGACCATGACTCATTAGCTCGACTAATTCTAAGAACTTTTTTTGTTTAATCATACACTAATACGTTTTTCTAAACTTTTTTAATTCTCTGTGCCTTTGGTCATTTGCTACAGCAAAATATAATCATTGTCTCTATTTATTACACGTTTCATAATGTACACAGCCTGGCCAAAAAAAAGTCACCATTTCAGAAGAGTCAAATTATTGGCTCGCTAGGGAGCATAAAGATTTCACTTTGAAGCAATGGAAAAAAAGTCATGTGGTCTGATGAGTCCAGATTGAGCCTACTGTATTCCAGAGTAATGAGCACGTCAGGGTAAGAAGCGATGGATCCATCATGCATAGTGTCCACTGTACAAGCCTCTGAAGGCAGTGATCTGGCGTTGCTTCAGTTGCTCAGATCTAGGCTCAGCAATGTTATGTGGCAATAAGTGGCCTTTCCGGATTCAAAATGGCACATTCCACAGAGACTGCCCTTTTGTCTGTCACTGAGAACCTCCATGCTGCTACAGTAGATCAGCTAAACTGTCATTTGTCCACATCCTCCTGGGCCTCTCAGCTGCAATTGACACAGTGAACCACAATATTCTCTTGTCTATCCTTACAAGCCTTGGAATCTGTAGCACGGCATGGCAATGGTTTGTTCCTACCTAGAAGATACCAGAAGGTCGCATGAGGTAACATGGAGGGGATCCACATCTGCTATATGCAGACTTTCTACTGCTGAGGGAATCAGGGCTAGCTCAGTGTTTAAGGCATTGGACTATGGTTTGGAAGGTCCTAGGATCAAACCCCACAACCACCAAGTTGCCACTGTTGGGTCCTTGAGCAAGGCCCTTAACACTCACATGTGAGTCTAAGATTTTAAAAAAAATGTAAGAGAAGGGTGTCTGCCAAATGCTTAAATGTAAATGTACTGGTGTCCCACAAGGCACAGTACTTGGTCTTCTTCTGTTCTCCATCTATACCCGGTCTCTTGGTAAGGTTATATCCTCACACAGCTTTTCATACCATTTTTATGCAGATGACGCACAACTCATTCTCTCCTTTCCTCATTCAGACACTCATGTTTCCACCCAGATCACATGTCTGGCAGACACCACATCCTGGATGAGAGCTCATCAGCTGAAACTCAATCTCAGTAAAACCGAACTCCTATTCATCCCAGGTGATTCATCCCTCAGTCAAGACCTTGTGATCTCCTTGGACAACAGTCGGATCACTCAGTTACTGCCTGCAATCTTGGGGTAACTCTGGACATTCTAAAATTTTACCCACACATTGCCAACCTTACTCGCTCTTGTTGATTTCTTCTTTAGAAAAACAGAAGATTTTGCCCAGTTTTTTTTCTACACAGGCTTCGCAGGTGCTTGTTCAATCCCTTGTTATTTCAAGACTGGACTACTGCAACTCATTCCTGGCTGGTCTGCCTCTGTCCACCATTCACCCTCTGCAGCTGATCCAGAATGCAGTTGCAAATCTTGTGTTCAACTTTTTCAAGTTCTCCCACACTACACCATTTCTCCGCTCCCTGCAATGGCTTCCTGTAGCTGCCCGCATCAAATTCAAAACGCTGATGCTTGGCTACAAAGCTAAAAATGTCATAGCACCCACTTAACCTACCCTGCACCGCACCACACTCCCTCCGATCCTCCAGCATTGCTCAGCTGGTCTCACCATCTCTCAGGGATTGAGGAAGACATACATCTAGACGGTTTTCTTTTCTGGCACCTAGGTGATGGAATGAACTTCCTCTAGATGCACAGCTGAACCTCTGCCAATCTTTACACCACGACTAAACACCTAGCTGTTTCTTCAATATTTGGGATTTCACACATACAGTAAACTGAACACCAGACTGTAATCAGAGCTAAGGGTGTGTGAATGATATCTTAAAATGTGCAACCTTTTTTTTTTTTGGCCAGGCAGTATATATTTATACATCTATTTGCTTTCTATTCACGATTATGATATGATATACAATAAGGACAATATCAAGGAACCATAAGTTGATAAGGGTCCCTTAAAATTTTATGGTAATTGAAAAACGTAAAAAAGTTCACTTCATCCAGGTTAGTGATCCAGGGTGTTAGGTTTTCCTATATCCTATTTAAACTACATGTATATAAAATATTAATGTTCTGTTACATAAAGAAACATATAGCAACATCAGAAACCAAAGTGAAAAAAAACTATTGTAGACATTATGTAGTCTCTCAGGATGGGTCTAGCTACTAGACCGTGCTGTTTTAGACTCGTACCTGTATGAATTATTCAATTATCACTTCATACATATTGTATAGAGGACAACAAAGGAGGCCAAGTGGAACCATTTGAGTCAAGTACGAAGCGCAAACGGTCATCTCAACCATCAGAAGTTGAAAATAATTCAAATTTTCTGATGATGATAATTATAAAAATGCTCTATAAGACAGAATAAACTAGGAGATGACTGTGCTGGTGATAACAATAGCCGAGTGTGTTGTTTTGGACAGCAGTAATTACAGCACTCAGATCAGTGAGCAGTAGAATACTATAGTTATTTGTATCTACTGTACTAATTGGATGGGTGTCATCTTTTGTGGCAAAGATGCTAGAATCAGGCTTCTCTTAGGAATCAAAGTACCCATCCAATTAGTTCTTACAAAGTACCAGCATTTAGACTGTTGGATTTAGAGTGGACTTACAGCTGGTTTGACTGTCATTGTATTGCAATCTTATTGAACAATATCAGAGGCTAGGTAACTAAAATAAAGTGAGCAATCTGGTAAGAGAGTCTGACAGGCAGCTCTTGAGACATGTTGGTTGAGCATGGTGTAACAGTCGTGGGAAAAGGTTTGATTTCTTGTTTAATCTCAAAATAAAGAATATAGTCGCAGAATCATCTCCTGGCAGAAGTTTTAGGATGAACTATAAGTAAGAAACAGAAGGGCAATTATGTTTGCGTCAGCAATCAGTGGCATTCCTGGAAGTCCACTATTTGAACTAAACCTGGCACATCTTACCTTTAGAAGATAACACTGGTAAGAGCAAATCCTACACAATTACAGTATACGAAAAAAGCCCAGCAGAGAACGTACTTCCTGCGCCAACTAAGGAAGTAGGGTCTGCCTCAGGAGCTGCTGAAACAGTTTTACACTGCAGTCATTGAGTCTGTCTTGTGCTCATCTATCACTGTCTGATTTGGAGCAGCCACAAAACAGGACAGGAACAGACTGCAGAAAACAGTAAAAACAGCTGAAAAAAATCATTGGAGCTCACCTGAACCGCTCTCCATGACGTGTCCTCTACAAGAACCAGGAAATGGGCAGGAAACATCTCCACAGACCCCTCACACCCAGGACACAACCTCTTTCACCTCCTCCCTTCTGGCAGGCGCTACAGAACTCTGCACACCAAAACTGCCAGACACAGGAACAGTTTCTTTCCCGCAAGCAATCACCCTCATAAACAGTTGAACTGGATCTTACAAACGTCTTTAAATCAGACTGTATATTGTGTAAAAGCACCACCATGCCTCCATCACACTCCGTACATACTTCACTACTACTATACTACAGTATGATGCACACAGGGCTACTTGCCCTACTTTACAATCCCTTTATGTACACTATACTGCACATACTCAGGATCCTCCCACCTTATTTAATCTTACAGTAAATAATCACAAGCTAAATGTTGTGTAATTACTGTGTAATTACTTGTACAGTGTTTTATGTTTGTCTGTACTCCGAGAGTTACAAATAGCCAGAACCAAATTCCTTGTGTGTCTCAACATACCGGGCGAATAAAACCCGATTCTGATGCAGATGACACTCAGATTTATCCCCTACTCTTTGGAAGAAGAGATGGACACAAATATCGATGCTACAAGACTTGCTCACATGCATCGTCTGATTCTCTCTGATTGAAAACAAACATATCAGAAATGTACACCCTGCCTCAGACCTGACATCTTAAGGAAGTTATAACTGCCCAGAGATTTCCTGCACTCACTGTCAATGTGGATTTGATTGACAAATCTGGTTTTTCGGACTAACTGTCCACAGTCTTATTTGAAAGTGATAACGGGATTTGGCTCTGTTCAGACTGGCAGCCCAAATCTGAAACATTGTCAGTCTAGCTGCTTTGGTTTATCTGGTAACAACATGATATTTCCTCATATATCGCCCTATTTCTGTACATTCCCGCTCATTTTGCCCGTACTGATGCATTCTCCTGTTTCCCATTTCCATACTGCAGTTAAACCAGAAGCCCTTCCTGAAAACTCGGTTAATTGAGCCACACGGGAAATTCAAGGAAGGGGATTTTTATAATTTAACAGTAATAGAGCCAGAAGCTGCCAAAAGACCCTCCACAATGTCTTAAAGCACAGCAACTTAACGTTCAACAAAAAAAAAGTTTTTCAACCAGTTTTCACTATGGATCCATGTCGCAAACCATGTGATCATGTGGACTTCCACTTCCGTCTCGGGTTGCGAGTGAGCATTCTTGAGTCGCATCTTTAGGAATCTGATCAGAATCTGATTTCACACCACCTCAGCATGTGGTTCAGATGTTCAGACTACATGAGTCTTAAACACCCAGATATAGTGGAGACCACCAAATAGATGAATATTTCCAGTTCCTCACTAGATGATGGCAGACTTTGCTCACAACCTTAGAAAATCTAAAGAAATTTGGTTAGAAAATTTTGTATGATCATGAATGTACCGTAGTCCTTAAATGTTTCTTGAAATCATATTAAAACAATAGTAGAACTCATGGCTATGTTTAATAGTGAAAGTAAGAGCAATTCCAAAGGCACAAAATGAAGGGAATTTAAGGGATTGGGACTAAACAGCTGTGCAGCCTTAAGAAACACACTTATCGGTGAGGCTAACAATTTGCTAGGAAGCATAAACAATAGACTGTGGAGCATTGGAAAAAGGTTATGATGATGTTCTGATGAGTCCAGATTTATCCTGTTCCAGAGCATGCTTCAAGGTAAGAAGCGAAACGCATGAAGCGATGCACCCATCATGCATGGTGTGCACAATCTAATCTATTTTTTCAGGATTAAATAATCCTCTGCATTGCCCCTTTATAAAGAGATCATATGGAACCCAGTGTGGTGTTCTGCTGTTGTGGTCTATTTACCTCAAGATTTTATGTCTTTGATTTTCTGCTCACCACAGTTGCAAAGTCTGGGTATTTGAGTCACTGTAGTCTTCTAGTCACCTTAAATCAAGGCTGACCATGTTCCTCTGAACGCCCTTAAGAAGTGTCTCCTCGGGGAGCACTAGATGGTGATGATGTTCATCATATCATAAACAGTAGAGACTATTAAGGGTATACACCAAATCCCAGGAGATCAACAGTTTATGAAATTCTCAAATCTGGCACCAGCAGTCATGGCTCGGTCAAAATCCCAAATATCATATGTTTGATGTGTTTGTGATGACCCGTATCTGAAGCTTTGGACCTGTATCTGCATGAGTGTATGTGTTGCACTGCCGCCACATGATTAAATAATTAGACAACTGGATAAAAGTGCAGGTGTACAGGTGAAGATGGTGAGCCTGAATTACTAGATGAGCATTATGATTAGTCACATGGATACTTATCATTCTGAACCTTTCAGCTGAAATAAAAAGTGATACTCAACAGAGTGGCACTGGA
Source organism: Clarias platycephalus (assembly GCA_030068275.1). Classification (NCBI taxonomy): domain Eukaryota; kingdom Metazoa; phylum Chordata; class Actinopteri; order Siluriformes; family Clariidae; genus Clarias; species Clarias platycephalus. The sequence goes on from JAQQZT010000005.1 coordinate 29,261,057, forward strand.
AGCACAATGGAAAGTGCTTAAGAATTGTTCAGTGAGCTGATGTTGAAAATATATTAGTCTGAAAAGCCTGTCAAATTGTTGACTGTTGCATACAAAGATAGCTTTGAGATTTATTGTTGTTGCATCAAGAGACTCTGATTTCACTAGCTCACATATCATGTGTGGTGGCTCGAACAGGAATAAAGCACTAACAGATGGAAAAGAAGCCTCTTCTGTTGTTTTTAGAAGTATGAATATGGCCAAAGGTGACATTCAGATATTTGGGTGGACAGAGTGAAGAGGATTTCGTTTGTGTGTTTCTAAGGTCAGGTGGGAATGTTTTTTTTTTTTTTTTTTTTAAATAAATACAGTTCCAGCAGTGTTACAGTGTGTGTTTTGATGTTTTATTTGAGGCAAACACCTGAGTTTGTTTTGTCATTATGATGAAAATGTACTGAAAACCCTTGGAGATAACATCAAGTCATGTAGTTAAAATGAACTTAAAATAAGTATCTACATTATTTAATTTGAACATTAATATTGTACATTTGACATTAAAAGTGCAGATCATATCTCACACATTTCTTATGTTTGCTATGATTCCGTTCTGAAATGATGCAGCGATAAAGTTTGGCCCTGAAAACTGGAAAATGTTTTATTACTTACAATAATATTGTCAAGGACATGTCCCAAAGGTTAATGAGATGATGGCTGTAATTTCCTTAAGGTGAAGCACTGACGTACTTTCTAGTTCAGCTCAGTCGCTGCCACACTGTCCCTGCCAGCCCTTTCCTCCTTACTGCGTCCTGCGACCACATTCTGATTCTCTGTAATGAATTAATAGGAGCAGAAAATGAACACCGAGAGAGAAACTGAAAAATTGGACGAACAATTGATTTATGCTCATGCAACGCGACAAACGAGTTGCCTGTGCTATCTAGCTAATGCATAGCTTGGGTGTACAGTATATATACATGAATGTTAAATGCCTGTAGCACAAATAGCAGGACAAACAGGTGCTAATGTTAGCCAAGCTCTCCAAACCCCAAAGAATTATGACTTTCAGTGCAACCAGCAAATATTGTTCATTGTCCCATAAAGCTCACCTAGAACCGACTGGAAGTGGGTTTTCTCTGCAGCTCCATGTTGTTAGTAGTAACTGCTAGTTTCTTTCATGGAGTTACATGCACATCTTTGGTTTTGTGTGTTTTTTTCCCCCGCTGCTCCGTTGTAACGCTTGATTTGAATCCTACTGCCTTCCAACTGAGTGTCATAATACACAAGAGGATAGTACAAGTCAAAGGATGGTTCCAGAAGTATGAGCTTGAATCCTCATGGAGGGATTACGCCCCTGTAAAGGAAAAATAAAGGAAAACTTTTCACTCACGGCTGACTGCAATCTCAAAGAATGCTCTAGGTGTCTATGAGGTCGTGAGTCTTTTTTCCGCACATATAATATTATTTTAAACAGTTAACAATGGCTAATGCACTTTGCAAACAGCACATGTTCATATAATAATGAACAGGATGTTCAAATTGATGTGGATGGAATAAAAATATAAAAGTGCCCAAGGAGAAACCTGTCTCCAAGCAGAACTTAATTAAGCAAACGCAACAGTAAGATAAAAAGAGCTGCAGAATATTAAATTTTTAAAAAATCACTTGCCCAGAGATGCAAATCTGTATCAGCATTTTAGAGCCAAACTTTCTCTTGTTAATGAAGTTAGCATACTGTAATAGAGAACATTAAATACAGTTCAGTTCTTTATTGTCCATCTGGTTTGCAGCTGGCTTTGGTAAAACCAAACAATTCATAAAAGATAGATAACAATAAATAAAGTTTAAATACAGATACAAATATACAAATATTAATAACTCCCTGAAATGCTGATGAAAGCAGTTGAAGATGGAGAGGACCCTCACTGTGCTCAATCACAGAGCTACACCATTAGAGAGTTGGAGAACGCAGATCTCCCGCAGAATTGCAAATGTTGCAGAAAGCCGAGGACCAAGTTTCCTCCACCAAACATTTGCTTGACAGCTGATTATATCTTTGATAATGAAAGGCTCTGACATTTTACCTCCTTCATGTTATACATGTGTCAGTGATAACCCCTAGAGGAAGCCTTGCACCCAGAGACCTTTAGTTTGTTTTGGACCTCGGTCAGATGATGGGGCATCCACCTGAATCGAGGGTGCTAATTAGTTTGATATACATAAGTAGTCGTGCCTTTAGTTACTTCTTGTCTTGTATTTCTGCAGCGTTTGTAACTTTTCTGCTGAGTTAACTGTTTTGTTTTCATCTCTGTTGTTTCGTGTTCTCTGTAGGCCATAGCTTCATGTTTAGCTTGTTCATGTTTAGTTGCTTGTGTTTGTTTATGTTTGCTTTTCTTTATTTTAAAAATCGAAGTCTTAAACTCTGTGAATATGCCTCGCCTGCTACAACCCTACAAACGTGACAATATGAAGTCTTGTTGAAACAAATGATAAGGACCGATAGCAAAATGACCCACCTAGGTCATACAGGTCATAAGTGCTTGTGTATACAGTATGTGCAATATTCAGCATTTTGCTTTCAATCAAACTACACGCTACAAAAATATTATACAAAAGTTAATTCCAGCCGAGTAATCTGATTGGACGAGAGGCTTTCCATGAGTCATGAGTAGTGATATTAGAGCAAAACAGCACTGCGACGTGTAACTCTCTGTATGAGTGGGCGTGTCCCAGGTGTTGTCCAGTGGTTAATGACACTAACTGTGTGTCTCAGCGTG
>JAQQZT010000005.1:29305415-29318313 GCA_030068275.1 Clarias platycephalus
AAAATTTATTAAAAATCTTTGCTCGTCTTGCGAAACACTCGTAAACCGCGTTACTCGTAATCCGAGGTTTCACTGTACATACATATTTTTATCCAAAGTCGGTTTTGGATTTCTGTTTTTTTTTATTCCCAAACCTAAAGTTCTCATATGACTCATTTTAATCTAAAGAAAACCTACTTTGTGAAGAAAGAAAAAAGAAATACACTGGTCAGTCACACTTTTTTTTTATCAGTTGAAAAAATTGTGTTCAAACAAAAACATGACAATTAAATTTTTTTTAACACATTTAGATGTAAATATCTGGAAACGAAAACTGGAATTCAGATCTACGGTTTCATTCTCTTTTATTTCAAAATCAAATGCCGTTCCAATACTTATGGAGAAGGGTGTGCGAGTCCTCCTTCTGACCTGAAACACCAGCATGTTTGTTGAGAACACTTCATTTACGGAGTAACAAACCACCTGACTGACTGTTCAGGCTCATATGGAGGTGTGTTTAGTGGATCTGTACAGAAATATGATGAGGAATCAAGAAACAAGCCGGAATAAGACTGAAACATGGTGTAAAGGTTCAGGTTCATCCAGCTAGTAATGAGAGACCCACACATCACGATTAATATTGTTTATAATATTTTACCTGATTAAAAACTGAGTAGGGTTAAAAAAAAAAAACATCCTGCATGAGAAATATGAACACAGTGATTTTATTGTAATCACTGTAGTTATTACGAACTCTGTGAAAACTTTTATTTCATGCTCCTGATTGGCTCATACGACTTTATGGTGAGGGTTACGTCTCTGCCTGCTGTTCTTAGATGCTCTGAAAGCGGGTTTTTAATTTTCCTTTAAACCTCATTTGTAGAAACGCTGCTGTAGATGTGGACAAAACCGCAGATTCCGAGCCAGACATCACAAAAGCAACGAAAAACTTTTGAGTAGACATCTGCACATGCTCACACTGCAACATAAGACATTTATAAAAACAATTGAGTTTTATTGTTATTTTAAAAAATTTCATACAATTCAATAGTGAAAAAGTCCTTAAGGTCGTCAGTTCCATATTTTGATCTCTCCTCCCCAGTCGCATGTAGCAACCATAGCAGGTATTACAGGGTGGTAGGACACACACACACACGCCTGCTGATGAGCGTGGAGTGTGTGTAAGCTCTGTGTGCTCTGAAAATCATAGAAGTGCACAGAGCCTGTAGAACTCCCCGTCACCAGTCCGGTTCCATCTGGAGAGAAGTCGCACTGCACTGCGTAGCCTTCCACCTAACGCAGAAACAGTTGGCGTGTTTAAAAACAGAGGCAGACGAGATGAGCGTCACAGCTGTGATTCTGTTGTTTTAAATTTTTACATTTTTAAACTGACATTAAAAAAGAACAGCAGGTACTGAGGAGGAAATACAGAAGAAATGGGATTAAATCAATGGGATTAAACTCAGTGCACTTGGATCTGATGCAAGCAGAGAACTTATTAACCTTGTGTCCTTCATATCGCTTCCTCTTGTTCATCCGGTACGGCCTCTGGGACGAGAAGAGAGCCATGTAATTCCCATTGGTCTGAGCTACGAAGGCGTCCTCGTGTGGGTGAACCGCCAGAGCGGGACACGTGTATCGCTCCTGCACCAAAAACAAACATGCTCATATATTCTAGTATACTGTACATTTACATTATTTTAGTGGTTTGTTTGCGACTAGTTTTATCCAGTCGTATTGTGTTTTATGCAGTGAACTTCATTCCCGTGACTGAGACTCTCTGCTCTGCTGCGTCTGCCTGAGGAACAGAGTACAGGAGCGCATGCGAGAGTACAGCAGGGCTGCGTTCACTAACGTTAAGCGGTTCATGAGACCGTTCAAACTGTCATGCGCTCACCGTCATTCCACAAACGTTACTGTTATGGAACGCAGCCCTGCTGTACTACCACACGTCCTCCCGTATACGTACACACTGACGCATCTCCTTTGAACAGTTGATATTGAGATGTATATCTGCTACTTCTGCTCTGTGAAGCTTCATAACGGCTCTAATCTGAGGTGCTGGTTGTTAATTGGTGATTTCTGAGGCTGGTGACTCTAAATGAACGTCTCCTCTGCAGCAGAGCTCAGTTCTGGTCTTCATGAGAGACAGTTTCATCATCATGGAGCTTGATGGGTTTTACAAACGCACTCGACACGATACTGTTCTTGTAGGAACTGATCCAGAACAGCCGACCTTCATGTCTTAACATAACAACCGACTGTTACTGCAGTTGTTATTACATAATTACCTAAATCAATCTCCAGTATTGTTGTAGAAAATAAATCACTAAACAAAAACAAAGAAACTTGCAAATGATCCCAAACTTTTGAGCGGCAGTGTAGCTTAGCTGGCTAGCTAGCCAAAGCTAGCATGGTTTCATGGTTTCTAAATCATTAATTACGTTTGAACCAAGTGTTTAATCCACCGAGATGGTAATCCAGCGTATTTTCTGGGCTTCCTATCGTGCTAGAGCTGTTGAGGACATGAGAGGTTTTAACTAGTGAGCACTTTCGGCTGCGGGGTTCGTGTCAGAACCGACTTAAGTGGGTCAAAATCTGGCAGCCAAGAAAGAAATTGACCCTGTAGGGATAAACAGAGAATTAAAAAAATGACAAGCTGTAAGTCTGATCTGATCTACAACAGTACAAGAACAGATAATGACGCATATCAGCACCAGACACCTCGTTAACTGTGTATTTATTTCTAGAGCACGTACACTGTAGATCAGTTCGCTTCACACATTTGCTTTCCATTAAATGACACGTAATGTAGATCTGGACTCTGGTGTAGATTAGAAAAGTGTAAAACCAGCGTAATTAATTCATGCAAATTGATGCAAAAGCGGCGAGTTATTAATTAAGTCCAATATTCTCACTGTCGAAAAAGATGGTTGGACATTTTTTATTTCATGTTTTGTCCACAGTACAGCACCGCACTCGAAATGAAACACGGTTCATTCAGATCCTGTATTGTATGACGTGAAGTCTCTTACGTGGAACATCTGGTTGGAGATTGTGGCGGTGGTCACCGTGTCCCAGGCTATGAGGGTTCGGTCTGCAGAGTCTCGACTGACCACGTCGGTGCTGGTCACAAACTCTTTCCCGTCACCCAGAAACAGGATGTCTAATGTCTGCTGAATCCCAGCCTTGTACGCTCTGACCATCTGAACGAACGCAGACGGAAAATCACTGCAACATCTCAAAGACATCTTCATTAGATACGGATTCTTAATCAACTAGGGCCGCCGCATATCTGCTTTAAACCACGCTGAACATAAAGAGCATCTCAAGATCATTTAGATTCTTACGGTTAGGCACGTGGGATGTTCTTTTTTTTTTTTTTTAACTCCAGAACAGGTTTTTAAACTGAACTGACCTTTAAAAACCCCTTTTCCCCCCCTTTCTCACATCGGTGACTTGGGATCATAAAACCTTGTTAAACAATTTATATTAACATTCCAGCAGAAGCACTTAGAGGTCTCATTCATCAACCATTTACATACACACAGGAACGTGCATGTGCCTGCTTGTGTGAGTGAAGCAGGCACATGCACGTTCCTGTGCACAGACTGTTATTTATCAATGTCATCTTGTGCATGATTATGCCTACGGAGTAACGGGAAAGTGTAACTGAGAGTAAACTGATTATGAGGACGTCGCATTCAATTAATTGTCCATCATATCAGCATAATTGGAAGAGTAATTAAAAATGATCCTGGTGTTTACAAAGTGCGCAGAGGAGGCACTGATGAAATAAAATGAAAGTAAACTGGTGAGCGAATGCTTGACAATAACACACACAGGGAGCGTGTTTGTAAGGAGCTTCAGGAGACGTTTCATTTTTCAGGTGCAGGTTTAGTTGATCTGTGCCACAGGGACATTTCAATTAAAAAAAAAACCTTAAGACAGTCTGGTATAACCCGCGCCTTTTCGCCCACGCTGCGATTTCAAATTGTGGCAACAGAAAAGGCAAAAATAATGAGTGACTTTCACACCATCTCACGTCCCCAGATGTAATAGGAGAAATAGAGTAGAGACATACAGTATGTGGTTATTAACTCGTGGAAATAAACATCTAAGAACAAACACTAATACTAAATCTTTGAATTGAATTGAATATTTTAAACATTACCTTAAAATAAAAAATTTACCTTACAGGTTCGGGAATCCCACGCCTGGACCTCAGGACTGAATCCCCCACACAGGAACACAGCGGGGTCCGAGGGCTGAACGGCGACACACGTCACCTTGAATTGGTTATCCACCCGGGCAACCACCTGACCTAAAAACAGACATAATACAATAAAAAAACAATGCAATTCATATAATTACTACACCAAGGCTGACTATAATACTCGTGTATAAACACGCAATCAAACTGAGAGGCAAGAAAGAAAAGTGATCTACCTACTTTAGTTTAATCCCAGGAAACAGGAAACTACTTAAAGTCATAACAGGTGTCTATCTGACATCTAAAACTCCATGACAAGCAGGAAGTATTATTATCTGTTTACTGCAATTTACTGTCTGGAAAAAAATATGTAGAGCTTAATTATCAATTAATTGTTAATTTAATATTTGTCTGTACTAGTTCTGTTTTAGTTTGAATAACTTGATAATTAGTGAGTCCACAGAAGCAGCTATTAAAGCAGCACAGACCCATACAGACCCATACGGACCCTTACGGACCCTTAGAGACCCATACGGACCCTTACGGACCCATACGGACCCATACGGACCCGTACGGACCCTTACGGACCCATACGGACCCATACGGACCCTTACGGACCCTTAGAGACCCTTAGAGACTCATACGGATCCTTACGGACCCTTACGGACGCATACGGACCCTTAGAGACCCATACGGACCCTTAGAGACCCATACGGACCCTTAGAGACACATACGGACCCTTACAGACGCTTACGGACCCTTACGGACCCATACAGACCCCTACGGACCCTTAGAAACACTTAGAGACTCATACAGACCCTTACGGACCCTTAGAAACACTTAGAGACTCATACAGACCCTTACGGATGCATACGGACCCTTAGAGACCCATACAGACCCTTAGAGACCCATACGGACCCTTACAGACACTTACTGACCCTTACGGACCCTTACGGACCCATATGGACCCTTACGGACGCATACGGACCCTTAGAGACCCATACAGACCCTTATATCCGACTGTAATCCGACACACATCTTGTTTACAGCTAGAGCTGGGAATTACACATAGACTGATGATTCACTCTGAATTCAGAAGAGGCTGTTCATTAGCTGATTAGTTAAATCAGATCTGCTGGGAGCTCGGGAAAACACTAAAACGTGCAGGGCAGAGGGTGAGAACTACCGTTTTTAAGGTAAATTTTATTGTCATTGTACTACAGTAGTACAAAGAAGTTGAATGCAATCCCATAATGCTGTGATACCCGTGTTAGCTGACAAAAAGTAAAAAACCACCTAAAAACAGCAACACAAAAACAATAATAATAATAAAAAACTGATCATTTACTTAAATTAAGAAATAAAGGTGATGTTTCCCAATATGAAAGTTATATAAAACTAGTCATATAACTATTAAAACTATCCAGATAAAAACGAAACGAAAGAATTAAGTGATAACACAGATATTAAAGGGGGGGGGTTAAATAATTCTTTTGATTGTGTAAAGCTGCTTTGCGACAATGACAATATTTAAAAGCGCTATACAAATAAAATTTAATTGAAGTGAATTGAATTAAAATGTTCCGCTGGGGGTTAAATGTTCTTGTGCAGTAATAGTGCACTGGTAACCCACACACACCCACACACATATATATTTACATCAGTCTGACTGTTCATGCTTTAACAGCAGCTGTGTAACGTCTGCCCGAGGTCAGCGGTGGTGATGCCCTGAGTGGTGCGAGCCTTTAAGGATGCTGCGGTCCTTCCTGAGGCAGCGGGAACCGTAAAGCTCCAGGGACGGGAGAGGACCGACGAGGTTTCTCAAACCACACGGGGATGCAGTGGGTCAGCACGCCCTCTATGGAGCAGAGGTAGAAGGACACCAACAGTTCCTCTGTCTAACTGTTCTTCCAGAGGATCCTCATGAGGTAAAGCCGCTGCTACGTGTTTGTGGCCCAGGTCAGGTCTTTCTTTTGGTAAACACCCAGGAACCGGATGGCTGCCCATCCCTCACAAACAGACTGGAGTATTTCACAAGAGATGGAAGCTGTTTGTATTTTACAAAAAAGTTTAAAGGAATTTGTCAATTTTAGACCATTTACCTTCATTTAAAAAAAACAAGTGTGAATGGAGTCTGAATTAATCACCCAACCCTATTTAGAGCCCAGTGCTGCGTTTTATTGGGTTTCTGATCTACTGTAGGTAAAAAATACACAGAATATACCGTGTTTAAAATTAAGTTAACCTAATGAATTAAAAAACGTCTAAGTTGGACTTTGTCCCCTCACGGCGTCCTGATGAGTCCTGCGGCTTGCTCCTCTGCACCGCAAAGCACACGGTATTTTTTTCCGGTGACTCTATTAGATGTCAGTGCGGTATCTCTGAGAGCACGGAGACAGATGGATCACATGACTTACTCGTCTCCAAATCCGTCACGGAGGTCGTGTTGTCGAAGGAGCCAGAAAGGAGGCGTCGTCCGCATGGCAGCCAGCAGGCATCTCGTACAGCCCCGGAGTGGGCGGAGTAAGTCTGAAGGCACCGCCCACTTCCTGCACCATCCCAAACCTTCAACCACAGAGAGATGATGTTAATTGTTAATAACCTTATTTAACGTGTTACATCGACGAGATCTTGGCCTTTGAGTGATAAACAGATTGATGTTTGTCCCCAAGATGTTTTATATTAAACTGATGTTTATGTGCTGCTTACACGTATATAGATCAGAGATGATGCTCCGGCAGAACATACAGTATAATACTTAATCGCATACGTCATATTTTAACTTTTATCTCTTGTCAACTTATAACAGGGTGTCGGGTGAAAATGTCATCAACTGAAGATCCTCCACTGATGTAGACACACGGGCAGGGACGTGGTGTTTTTCATCACATTTGTTGTTCTCCTTCCAACCCACTGTACGAGTCCATGCTGCTCCTCAGACGCTCCACACACACACACACACACACACACCTTGCAGTCCGTCCATTTGGAGCTCGACTGATTGACGCTGTACTGCGACGGTCTGATTTTGTCTAGCGATGTTTGTCAGATACCATCCTGAGGAACATCACAGCTGTTAACTGCTACAAATGACACGTTCGTTGAAGGCATTTCATCACCGTCTGCAACGAATAAACTTATTGATCCACTCAGCCCGGTTCATGTTTTGATCTGCAAGCAATATAACTTCGACAGATCATCAGAATAGACCAGATATGAACCGAACACGCTGTACTCTGCTGTACTCATGCACACCCAGTGATGTTATGCACCAGATCTTTCATAAAACTGACATGTTTCTGACTTTCCCCCTAGGAATTCTCACAGCAAGAAATGTAGCTTTTATCGTATCGTTTCCTACAGTATCTCTCAGTAAGACGCGGTTTGTACATGAATAAAAAGATTACATTGCGAACAAATGAGAGCAAATAAACATGGGTTTGGATTCCAGCAAGGTAGAAAGTATTTTCAGTACGCCGGATCCAGGATCGGACCTCCTGCTTCATGTCGGAAACACCGGCCTCCCAGGAACTCCTTTAATGGCTTGTGACTTGTGGAAATGTCTTAGAGCGAGGTCAGGACTGTACGGGGCGGGGGGGTGTGGCTATAACTCCCAGCCGAGGTTCTGTAACGTGCGAGTGGTGTCGGTGAATGAGTGTGTGTACAGGTCACACACACTGATGCGTCTCTTCTGCACGTCATCAACATCGATTATCAAAGATCAGGCGTGAATCGTCAGGCGGGATTCGTCATTCGCGGACATACAGCCTTGTTTAAAACGCCGTTCAGATGTTTTTCTCATCACCGTACTGTACCGACGCCTTCTGTAAACGTCAATCGCCTTTACACCTTCATTCTCCTGCTCATGAGACAACAAGTCCTGGTTTGACTGGAACGTCCCTCGTAGATGTGAATTTCATCTGTCTTTTCATATCATCTTTTGATTTCAAACTCTTCAGTTTATATTACAAAAATATATATCTTGCTGTTACTGTATGTTGCAGAGTGAGGCTGTGAAAGATTCCTCACATGTACAGTACATTAGAACACAATCACGTCCCATCTGACCCAACGAGTCGAGTGAGATCGGACAAGTAATGCATCTCCCTGCACAGCCTCGACCCAAATCGTGCCTGACGCAGACAGAGTTGATGGATCCTGAAAGCATGGCTGGGTGACTGAAACGACTGAACGGAGTGAGCTGATGTGCTGTGAGGCATTTTCTCACGGATTTTCATCAAACCTGGCCTGTGAGTTTACTACAACACTTCTTTGGTGCAGTGGGATCTCATCATGTTAAAGCTCTGGGTTACTGATCAGAAGGTCGGCGGTTCGAGCCCCAGCTCCACCAGGGGGCGCTGTATCAGGGGTGACATTGTGCTCCGAGGCCAATTAATTAGTTCAAATGTAAATGCGACAAATAAAATATAAACTAAAGAGTGGAATAGTAACAGCACGCCTTAACAAATGATAAACTACGTCTCTTTTAGGCGCTGATTCGAGTGATAGTTTTTCTTTGGTAATTCAGACTAATGAAGCTGAACTTGTCTAATTGAGAGTTAAATTCACATCACTAAACTTGGTACACATCTCTCCTGATACTCCGCACATGGAGATTTCCTCAGTAACAGTGCAGTCGTGTTTTGCTCCAGTCAATCCGGACGAACTGGAACGTCTCGCTGTGCGTCATTAATCATTTTGCTCTCTGACAGAATTCTCATCCATTATTCATCATCAGAAAAGAGACTTGCTGTAGTGCAGCAGCTGGCTGATCAACGTATGTGACTGTAATGAATTAATTATTTGTTTTCAATGAGAACAGACTTTAATACACGACTAACCAAAGAACTTTAATAGTTAGTTCAATTTTTTATTTTAATACAGCACCATAAAAAATGAGAAATGTGCATTTATAAAGGAAGTTGTGGAGGAATCACAGCGGTACCGTTGGCTCGGGGTCGGCCGTCATCAGCCATGCGGGAGGGCAGAGGTCAAATCCCAGTCAGTGCCCCAAACCCGGAGAACCCGGAGACTGGATGTAGGGCAATCACGGTAGTGTTTCATCATTAGGGGCATAAAACCTGTGCCACGTTAAATGCTTTGGATGGTCCACAGTGGCAACCACTTAACGAGAACAGCCGAAACAACAACAACAACAGAACAACTTCAGAACCCTTTTCTCACTGTAGGGGAAAATGGTTCTGATGTAAAAGTATCATGATACGTAACTGAATCTATATTTTTTTTCCTCGTCTCTTTGGGATGAACTGGAATACCACCTGCACCCGGGGCTGAAAGGGCAAATCCCCAAAACTACACCCCTTAATCTAACGCAGGTTTTTGATGCTAGTGAATGTTTATAATCCTGATATAAAGAACATGTCAGTTAAAGGGAAATAATCCATAATTACAGTAACCTGATTTCCAGCTCACAACGACTTCACAAACATGTCAGAGATCTTGAACACTGCCTGAAGTAAAGACGTCATTTTGAAAAGGTAAAATAAAACATTTTCCTACATGGTATGCCATGGCTGTCAAATTATTCATGTAATATCTCTGTATTTGAAAAGTCTAATGTGAAATACAACAAAAGAAATGATTATTTCTTTCAAAAATTCAATTAAAGCCTGAGCTGAACAGGAGGCTTTGTTTATCCTCAGTCTAACGAAGCCCAGTAACTAAAACCTCTCCAAAGCCAGCAGCTAGAGGAGTGAAGGCCAATTTTCTCCTGCCAGTCCTCGGCGGCGGCGCGCGTGCCCGCGGGGATGTATTGTCAGATGTACAGCCTAACTAATGATGTGCTCTCATTTAACAAGCAGAATGCGGCTCTGAAGCTCCCTAAGAGACTCATCCATTTCTTTCCCCGAATTTCATTATTGAACGGCGCGCGGCACAGACGCGGCATCGCAGGGTGCAGCAGAGCTCTTATCAAGAAGGACAGGAACAAATGAGACCTCGATAGAGTCCGAGACGGGAAATAAACAGTAATGATGCTCTCACGTGTCGGGGTGGAATATACAGCACAGATGTGGACGATCAGGAGAATTAAAACGTTAGACGTTAGATCAAAGAAAGAAAAAAAACAGTAAGTGTCTTAGAAACCTTTGCTTGCTGCCTTTCACCTGCTGCCTGTATGAACCTGGCGGTCTTTAAGGTACCAGAAGACTCATTTACATTTTCTTCATCTTCATCTTCTTCATCCTGAACTGGTTGTGGCTCAAATCAAAGTCATGAATGTAGACCAGAGGAACACTGCCCTACAGTGGAAAACATAAAGTACTGCTTTACAACCTGCACAACCCAGAGTCGTACTCTGATCTGAGCTCGTTACATATTAAGACTCTGTTACTTGTCACACACAAAGATGAGATGTTCTGCGATCCTTTTGTGTGGCAATTCATGTATCGCTACACCGACTGGAGTGGAAAAGCCAAGCAAAGTGATTTTACCTGTTTTTTTATGGGGTTTTTTTCATTTTGTGTAAGATTTAGTGAAGACGCAGCACCGCGGGGTCCCGAGAATGTAATCAAGGACGGTAGCAAGAAGAAAACGGAGACGCTTTTTTAAGCAGCCGGTGCTGAGAGGAATCATAAATTAAGGTTAAGTGAGGTTTAATGTCTATTTATTTAATATTTTACTTCATTTACATGTCTTTACTAAATGTGCTTCACAAATACGACATTTCGCCTGAAGAACTCGCCTCCAGAGCGGATTAAACTCGCACGCTGAGGTACCGCTGCTGTACTTGAGGTGAAAAAATGGTGCAGTACCTCTAACATCCTGCAGGTGGTGCAGTAAACCATTCACACACTAGCAGGCAGAACAGCGTCCTCTGTTGTAGAAGAAAATTATTTTCCAAATTTAGAATTGTAACTAAATGCAAAGAAGTATATGAATCAAGATATGTATTTGTAAACTTGTGATACTTGGAGAATCACAATACAAGTCGAACGGGAACCTGAATATCTTGATTATCGCGAATCGGCTGATCCCTGGTGATTCCCGTCCCTGTTGTCACCTGTTACCGCGCAGTGAAATGGGTTTTCACACATTCCAGTAAGGGAGTTGGGGTTAGAGCACAGGATTGGCCAAGGCTACAGCGCCCCCTGGAGTACACAGGGTTAAAGGCCTTGCTCAAGAGCTCAACATTGGCAGGTTGGACGCTGGGGCTTGAACCCTTGACCTTCTGATCAGTAACCCAGTGCTTTAACCCTTTGCCACTGAAGAGCCTTTTACAATTGAACCCAGCCTGAAAAAGTCTGAAACCTGTTGGAGTGAACACTGGGGAGTTTAGATCTCCATACATGTAGGGCTGTAAGAAGACACGCCCACCTCCACCCCCAACCATCCACTTTAGCATGTTTTATAAGAGTTAGTTATTTTATTTCATTACCATCAGCTGACATTTAGGTGATTAAACTGTTTTTATTAACAATTATCAAAAAATAAATCAGTGAACCAGTGATAATGCTGCACTTCATGATGACACACAGAACCTCGTTTAAAACAAATGCAAAAGCAGAAGAAGCTCATCAGTGCGAGACTGTTTCTCCAATCGTTACGTCCAACTCACACGAACCTTGACTTGGTTATTTAAAGCTTATCGAATTACACACGTTAACATCACGACGCTTATCCTTAAACAACATTTTTTTAAAACGATCAACTGCAAAGTGCTGACCTTCAGTGGTGAATACAGAGCGGTCAGATAAAACCGCTTCAATGGCCGCGTGCACACGATGAGCGTTTCATTCATTACTGGGAACCACAGGGTCATTAATTTAGCAGTAATCAGACTGCACACTGATTAGTACAGTTCAGGGATGAAATGAGTAATGAGAAGAAATTGGATGAGTTGCACCGACTGCAAATGATCCTGCACCCCAGCAGCGCCTCGCGCATAAATCACACCATCTGCTCTGCTCGTTCTCTGAACACGTGCGCTGTGGGAGCGATACTAATGACCCCTGCACAACCCGAAAAAGCCCGATCATGAATATTTACAGATGTGATCACTCAGAAAAGGTCACGTGGCAGCACAGCTTCTTCTAAATCACATGACAGGATGCTGAGTGTGTGTCAGAGTGGACCTGTCTCACTCACCCTGTCCTTCCTGAAAAGCAGGAGACACACTCCACGAGCATCACACACACACACACACTCTCCAGGGAGGCTTGTTTATAAATAAACAGTACTAATGTCTGGAGCAAGCTGACTCTGTGTATGTGGATTCAGTCTGGTGTCTGCACTCGGGAGCGTGTGTGACATCATCAGCAAGACAAGTCACATTGTTAAACTTTTTATGGGACTTAGATTTATGTTTGATTTTAAAAGCACGTATGGATTTAACAGTTTAATAATTAGCTTTTTTAATGATCAGCAAGGAAGTAGGAACGAACTAATGCATGAACAAAGCTACATATAAATACAGTAAAACCTCAGATTACGAGTAACGCAGTTTGCGAATGTTCAACAAGACGAGCAAAGATTTTTTATAAATTTTGACTTGAAAAATGAGCATTGTCTTGGTTTACGAGCACAGAGTATCATGTGTCACGCATGCACTTCTTGATTTGACGACGAGCGTCACGTGATCACAACTGAGCCAACGTTTTTCTTTCTCTTACGCTGCGGGTCATCATCTCCCCTGCTGGGTCTTAGTGCTCGTCTCTTACTGGTATAATCAACATCCGTGTGTGTGTG
>JAQQZT010000005.1:29385639-29397331 GCA_030068275.1 Clarias platycephalus
CTTTGTATTGGTCTTTCACGTGGAATTCCAATAAAATTGATTCATATTTGTGGCTGTAATGTGACAAAATGTGGAAAGGTTCAAGGGGGCCGAATACTTTTGCAAGCCACTGTATATATGGACCAGTCCCCTTTTCATAAACGTATCCGTAACATTTGATATGACGCTGACGTATTACCCGAGCTGTTGGACAGGGACGGCTGTGCTCGGGTCAGACTGGGAGCTCTTCTCCGCCGAGGGAGCGTGTGTCTGCTCGGGACGCCTGCGGGAGGGCTCGGCTGATGATGAGGGCTGGAACATTTCTGAGGATTCTGGGGTCCCTGTGCACCTGTAGGACTCCTGGGTGATTCCCTTTTGAGGATTTCAGTCTTACTGGAGGGTAAAACGCTACCGTTCAGCTGAATCTCTGGAAACAGGACGGAATCACGGCGAATTATTATCTGCTAGTCAGTGAAAGCACGAGGAGCTGCGACCTGAGGACGTCATCAAACTCTTACCTTTCAGAGACGCCGCTTCATCTGTGCTCACCTCCGCTGTTACACGTCTACGGCTCTGCCTCATTCGCGGTGTGGGCGGGGCTTCTTGCTGTTCTAACCAGTGGTGCCGCATCTTGTCCCTCGTGAACTTGGACAGCTTCACCCTGTCCTGTAATTACACGTTTAAAATGTCTAGAAGCAGGGATAAGACGACGCCCCTCAGTCGGGGACAATCAGCAACACAAGACTTACGTGTAACGTGAAAGATTAAAAACATTGAAATAATTAAACAAGGCGGCTCCTGTGTACACACCCATCTTTGGCAGACGTTAATGAATATTAATGAGTATGCAAATAAAATGGTCATGTGACACGGTGTCGAAAAGATTTTTCTTGGCAGATTCCGTAAAATGCGTGTCGTCTGTTTTGAAAAAAGTTATAACGATGTCTCAGGTCATGTGATCTCAGGGCCACAGAAGGGAGGTTGGGCCTAATTAGCATATTAAAAGTACAGGCTTCACTAAACTATTTTCAAAAATTACTTTTTATAGATAGATGTGCGAGGCCAAGACAATACCGGTATCACTCGTCATTTTTATGAATATTCTTCTTATTTATTGTGTCCTTGTGTACAGTTTGAATCAGTCTTTAGTGTTTTACCATCGGTCATTATTTACACTAATCTGCTATGACCAGGGGGCGTGGTGACGTAGTGCTTGACACTGTGGTCTCGTGTCTTCAGGGCCGAGGGTTCGATTCCTGTGTTAACTCGAGCAGAAGCAGGATTGTCTCACCGTTGCGTCTTCAGCTTCGTCATCAGAATCGAAGTGACTTCCAGAGACGGCGTGGCCGTACACTCCAGCTGGTGGCTCGTACGAGGCTCTGTTCACGGACCCGTCCGGCTCGGGACACGCCGCCACTTCGAGACGACTCGGGAGAACCATGCTGCCGAAAACCCCTGCCGCGGGTAAGGGGTCGGTTTTAGGGTGAAAAAAATAATAAATCAAAGACGTCTATATAAAAGTGAGAATAAAGCTCACATTTCCAGCAGAACGCTTGTACTTACCCCTGCCAACTACCCCCTCAGACATGTCGTTAACACCAGAGGCCTTAGTGCTGTGCATCTGAGAACCTGAAACACAGAGACTCTGCGATAAACACTACTGCTGATTATATTTCATCACCTGATGATAAAGTGTGTACAGAGAGTAAGAGGAACAAAGAGAGAGGAACGTTTTAAACAAAAACTATTCCTTATACAACAAAGGAACATAACTGAGCAGCTCCACGCTGCACCCATGACGTGGAGAGGACCTCACCTTTGGCCGGCCTCAGAGCTCGGAGCGGCTCGCGTCCTGCAGGTCTGACTTGCGGAGGTGGAGACGGGTCTCTCGGCTTCTCCTCTGCTGCTCCGTTAGAGTAGGATACTCTCTGACCGACGACGCTCACATCGGTACAGAGCTTCTCCTGCTGTACGACACCTGCGGTAGAGGACACACACACACACACACAGATCTGAAACATCTCCACACTGAACACACCCACCACAGAGGAACTACGGCACGTCGCCTGTGGGTCGTCGTGTGGAAACACACCTTGAGGACCGGCTTCCGTGGAAGAAGGAGTTTTCTTCCTCCCTGATGGAACTCTAGTGATCCGTGTTCTCGCTGTTGAGTTCCCCGAGCTGCAACCAGGAATTGAAGCTTTTTAATTGGTTTCCACATTACTGAGTACTGATGTTGTTCAGTGGAAATGATGCTTTAGTGTTAGTATGTGTAAGGGTTTACTGGTCTCCGTCATCAGACCATCTGTCTATAGACAAACATATCAGATTAAAGCCGTACCTGCTCTTGGTGCCGTTGATGGTGGGCGTGGTGGGAGAGTAGAGGCTGGACAGGCTGCTCTCACTCAGCGGGCTCGTCAACGACGGAGACGTCTGGGACGACGAGTCGAGGTTCGGCTCGAGTTTAACAGCCGAGTCTGGACTGTCCGGATCCGGCTCGGAGCCGCTCGCGCTCGCCTTCGCTCGCTTCTTAGCTGCGCTGTTACGCAAGGAGCGCAGCGAGTTCATCATCTGTCATAAAAACAAAATACATACATGAACGCACACTGAGCCTAATAAATCTTATCCAAATACCTACACTGCTTTAAACCAAAATATTAAAAAAACTAATTAGCTTACAGTTTACATGTATAGCGCGCATGCTAACAGCAACCGGGCAATAAATGTAACGGGGACAAAAAATCTAAGATGCTTCCGAGAGAGCGAAAACTCAACTCCGACCACGCACCTCCTCCTTGTCCACGGGCTCCTCATCCGGGTCCTGCAGGTTCAGTCCGGTCAGGTCGAGGTGGAGATTCCTGCTCCGCTGATCCCTCGGGTTCCCGGCGTCCCGCACGGACAGCTGCGCGATCGGGGAGACGGGTGGAGAGGACCTGACCGCGTTCAGAGCCTGAGGGAACGACGAGGACGACGCAATACTGGTTCGAGGAGCGTGCCTTGGAGAACACCTGGAGGAACCGGCCTCACCTGCAGCAAGGGTTTGAGGTTTGGGTTATGAGCATGCTAGATACTCATTGCAAGATAAAATGCATTATTATACATTATTATAAGTACTGTATCTATTATAAAGAAAGTAATCTATGCTGTAGACGTTTCTTCTCAAGAAAGAGAAACACCCAAAAAACACCGCGAGCACCCAGACACCTCTGTATATTAATTACAATCCTATAATCAGCCTTTTAAATTAAAAATTAGTTTACATGGGGCCAGGTACGTTTGGAAATGTTTTTTCCTTTAATAAGTGAAATCATCATTTTGTATTTACTCTATCTTTGTTTAATAAAATTAGTTTAACGATCGCAATCAAATGTGACTTTTTCACCACACTGTATACGCAACGTACTTCCTGTCAACCTCTACTGTATCCTGATATAAACTATAATAAACCTAAAACAACGACATTGTATTTTCCCGTTATGTGTCACTTCGACTCCGCCCTCACAGTTAGTATTCCTCCTTGGACTGGGCTCCCGGTGTCGCGGGCTGATCTCCCGGTTGTTGGGCCAGGTGTTGGACATGGAGAGGGCGGAGTCAGCGTGGGACCTGCGGGACAGCGTGGGAGTTAACTGCACCCCGGGCAGACTGGCCAGAGGGTAGGAGGGCAGCAGAAAGGAGCCGGGAGGAGTGGGATTAGAGGGAAGAGAGAAGGTACGCTCCACGTTGGAGTTTCCGGACCCCGGGAGCCGACCCGTCCTGGGAAGACCTGCAGCGGAGAGAGAGACAGACTTATCGCCGGTGTAATGTGTGACCGCAGGGCCTCCTACACCAATGGAAAACAAACTGGAGGAAGTATAATGAATATCAGGGCGTCACCTCTGTCTGCGTCGCTGGAGCCGGCTGCTTTGAAGATGTCCGGGTTCGAGTCTAGGCTGCCGCTTCGCCGGAGTCTGGTCGCGGTCTCTCTCCTCCGGCCAGAAGAGCGTGACTGAAGGGGTTCTGCTGAATAGCAAAAGAAAAAAGGAAAAGAAAAATCTGTTGTCATTACCAACACAAACACAAACACACTGAACAACTCGTCAGGAACACTACTGTAATCCTGAGTCAGAACACGTCCAACTACACAAACTTTACCCAAAGTCGCTGCGCTGCTGCTCCACGATTGGCTGAGTGCTCAGCGGCACAGAGGGACAAGGGGGACAAAATGTTCAGCTGGAGTTTGACGCTTAACTTCCTCTCCAGTGATGCCAAAAAGAGCAATCAGAGGGTCTGGCTCAAGATCACAATTAACCATGCGAGACAGGGTTCGAAAGACGTCCCTCCAGAATTGTTCCAAATTAAGACATGTCTCATACATGTGAATAAGAGACGCCTGTCCGCTTTTACATTTATCACAACAAGGATCGACATCTGGGTAGAAGCGAGAGAGCTTAACTGTGGAGAAATCAGGCCTGCGTACAACCTTAATCTGTAATAAAGAGTGGCGGGCGCGTAAGGACGTGGAATTGACAAGCTTGAGAATTGAGTTCAAAGTATCATCTGACCTTTTACGCAGTGAGGACAAACAGAGGAAATTATCTATAAGATTTCCATCAGGAGAATCAGAGAAAATCGAAGAGCCAATGAAATATCTTACTTGCAGATGTCTGAAAAAGTGAGATTTGGAAAGGTTGGAACATACAGCTGTTCAAACGATGCAAACTTACGATAAATAAAAGAACTACAATAAACTACGGGATATTCAGATCCAAATGAATGTGTTGATAAAGAGAACGAATGGTAAACTATAACCCATCACACACACACACGCGCGCTTTCTGTTCAAACATCTGGTTTATTTTAGAGGGAATGTGAGATTATTCCTGGGGTCTTACAGACACCTGCTTCACTGCCAACATTAAGGCACCAGTGTGGCACAAAGACTCCTTTATAAACTCCATCCACGTGGACGAGTGACGTGTTACAGCTGCTTCATGACTGAGACTCAATATACTAGCGGATGTGTTTTTAAAACTCGCCTCCATAATAACAGGTTTGTCTGGTCAACGATGTACACATCGAAAAAAACACACACCCACAAATCAAGTGAACATCAGCCGAGTCTGAACGCGGATCATTTAGACATTTAGCTCGTCGACGGTCTGTTCAGTTCGCAGGGAAGATGAGTGGACTTGATGTAAACTGTTCTGTCCTTCAAAAGAGTGAATTCCTGGTTAAACGGTGTGTTTTATGGATTCGGCTCCTCACTCACGCCACTGAACACACCTAGCCAGTAGCCAGCTCCGCCAGTCGCGGCTAGTTAGTTCTGCTACAGTAGGTGTGAAAGGATGTGTGGGCGGAGCCAAACAACTGTTTAAACAAAGAAAGAAATCATCATCTGTTAATAATAAAATGGTGTTTGTGGAACTGCTGTACATAAAGCAATATGGCACTCGTGCTGTTGTACTGAATATCTGCACGACATTGAGTGTGATATTATTTAATTATATTGCAGTAATTTGCTGCTCATTACATTTTTTATCCATTAAATCAAGAATAAATCTTACTTCAAGCGCAATTCCATTATAAGAAACAGATGTTCTTTCCCTCTAAAGTTCAACCATGAAGCCGTTCTGTCCTGATGATTTACCTGTATAACGACTGACCTACTAACACTGGAGACTCCTTCCATGAATATTAAATAAAAACCAGATTTCAGACAGCCTCGTTTTTACATCTTTCGTAACACCAGGCGTCTCTGTGTCTCTGGGCTGAGACTAGATTACAGGACGTGACGTCCCTTAACCAGCTTTCACAGCCAATTCTCACTCGCTCAGACTCAATAAACCTGGAGACGGGGGTGATAATCATGTGTTGCTGAGGTGTTAACAAGCTGATAGGTGTTGGACCCGGAGGATATAATGAACCTGGCGACACCGCGGCTCTGAAGCGCTTTAGCCGAGAGTCGCGGGGTTAAAGCTGAAGACGCGACACCACTCGAGACACCAAAACACGCCATCAGCTCCGATTTAAACAATAATAATAATAATAAATCTACATAATGACGAGGTATTGTAGTGTTTAACGAGGAAGAGGAACGAGAGGATATGAAAGAATGAACATGTCTAGAGAGAGACGGACTTACCGGAGTGAGAGACACCGGGTTCCTGATTCAGTCTCCTGGAGGTCGTGAGATCTTCGAGACTCGACTGAAACAGTAAAACATTATCATCATTATGTCATAAATCATAAATATTAAGTTATGGTGCAGAAATAAACAACAGCCATCGTGCACTGTACTGCGTGGCCAAAAGTATACGGACGCCTGACCATCTCTCACACACACACACACACACACACACACACACACACACACACACACACACACACACTCTCAAACCAGGTGAGGAAAAAATAAGCACACCCTATAATTAGCGCTGCCAGTGTGTGTTACTGGAATCTTTGATTTAAAGCATCTATTTATTGAGTATTAATGTTTATTTACTTACTATTTACAGCTGTAAAAGGAAACCATTCTAAACAGCAATGCACAAAAATAATAAAGATCTGATAAAGTACTGTATTATAAATGTAAAACTTTTATTTATGGAATTCAATTCAATTGTATTTGTATATAACTGTGTGAAAGAGAAACGTGAGAAAACGTTTATGAAACAAAATGATCAGATTGTCCTGCATGCGAATTACTGACTCCATGTTTCTTTACACTTTACAGATTAAAATCCTCCATAATTATTGGCACCTTTCCCCAAA
Organism: Clarias platycephalus; assembly: GCA_030068275.1. Taxonomy (NCBI): domain Eukaryota; kingdom Metazoa; phylum Chordata; class Actinopteri; order Siluriformes; family Clariidae; genus Clarias; species Clarias platycephalus. The sequence continues at coordinate 29,392,369 of JAQQZT010000005.1, forward strand.
CACCAGATCAGATTTTTTTTTTCCCCCAATAAAAGTATTCCCTCTTAAAAACTCAACACTGAAACATAACTAGACATGTGAAATGAAACGCAAAACTCCAGCTATTATTATCCACTCTGTCACTAGGAACCCGTTCTCTGAGATTTAAAGTTTCCCTAAAGGCTGAAGATCTTAATTAGACTCGTCTCGAGTCTCCATCACACCACCAGCGCTGAGATTCTCCATCAGTGCTGCTGCCTTGGGAACAGAAACTTCTCGCTCTTCTGGACGTCGCTTTGATTTAATCAGTTATAAATAATTAGGCAACCTCGTTAAGCATTGGCAAAACGTTATAAATAAATAAATAAACAGACGTTTTAATCCCGTCTTTCCGAGCACGGTGACAAAAAGTGACGCTCCTTTAAATCACGATGACGGTTTTAAATGCAGGTTTAAAGGAAACGCTACACCGTACAATCTAATCTACAGGCGGACGCACTCGACGTATTTAACCTTAAACAAGCGGCTCATCTCCGTGATAACGATCCGTGTCGTGGTCTATAGCGCTCGGCTCAGGTGTCATGAAGCTCAGCGAGGTGAACAAAATATGTTGCAGGCTCTTTATCGGCGCCGTGGGAGCCTGTAACCGGACCGCCGCTCTGTCTGTCTCTGTGACATGTGACCCCTTCGGAGGAATCTTTTCGAGTTCTTAGCAGCTGTTAACAAACCTGGCAACATGGCAACTAGATTCCATGAGTCAGCGCTCGGGTATGTTAGTCTGAGGGAATCGAGACAATAAGTCTAAAAAGAAAAAAGGGGTGGAGCGGGAAGGACCACGGGGACGCGTGGAGGAGAAGATCAAAGGGGGAAAAAAGTCACAGGATCAGAAGTGGACAATTTAATACCACAGGTTTTTAACATTCCAGAGGAAAAACACAATGCAAGACATGACAGGGTTTCTTTTCTTTGTGGAAAATACAAGTCTGTCTAAAAAAAAAAATAATTCACTTTTTCTGCATATTTAATTAATTTATTCAGATTTTATTAGATTGATATTCCCACCAAATAAATAATTACATAGAATCAGCCCATATTTTTCCTCTGCAACACCTCACTCTCCTGTCAGCGTCAACAGTTTTATCATAACCTTTAACCTTTAAATAAGGGATCCAAACAGGAAGTAAGTCGTGATTCCCAACACCTCCACACTTGGCAGAAACACTCGGCAGGGTCACCTGACACCCAGCATTTGGCCAAAGTGTCACCTCCAGCTGATGCATCACATCACACACACAATACACAACACAACACACACACACACACACACACACAATACACAACACCCACACCTTTGATTAATTAGTCACTAGTCTTCTAATTAGACAATCTGCTCAGGGTTCACGCTCAGAGTTTAGAGTTAAACATCACTCGTCCATCACCGGGTGACGCACGAGCCATGACGAGAAGCCTGCACTGCTTACTCCCGCCTAAATTAGTCCGGACATCCGAGTCGATCTACAGTCTACAGATAAAGCTGTTATCAGGACAGACAGACAGACAGACACGTGATTCATGGAACAGGAGATGATTTCCAACCTCGAAATTTAATTTGCACTCGACCGGAGGAATATCTCTAACCGGTTACGTCATGCAGAAATAACAGCTTGACCTGCGCAGTGCCAGAGAGAGAGACAGATAGATGGATGAACAGACAGATAGACGACAGACAGATTCTTTGTCACTGCACAAGGTCCACCGAAATTAAGTGACCCTCATAAAAATAGTATAAAGGAGTAGAAAATAAATATAAACGATTATACATTAATATTTACATAAGTTAGTCATGACTGTTAAGATTATAGATTTTAAATATAACGGTTAAAATAAAAAATAAAGCACAAACGTTTCCTTTACATTTGTTCCTGTGTATGTAAAAGAGAACTGTCTTGGTTTAACAGTTTGCTGATTCATGTTACAGAATTTCCCTCTTTTCAGTTTGTTTTCTACTCATTAAACATTTGAAAGTTTATTTTGGGTTTAAATCACTCCGGTATCAGTGAGGTGAAGCGTCACGTATCAAAGAATTACATGTGATTTAGTAGGTTGTGTTTGATTTGGTGACTCCGGTTATGTTTGTGTGTGTGTGTGTGTGTGTGTGTGTGTGTGTGTGTGTGTGTGTGTGTGTGTGTGTGTGTGTTAGAAAGCCACTGTGGTTGCTAGTACTAACGCACCAGTTTTTTTTTATACGGTTTCTACGTTACAGACGTGGTGACGCCTGATCACTCGAGTGCGCGCTACGAAAACGTCACCGACCGGCATTTCCACAAACTGACAACTTAATGACCCACGGGGTGCCGGCTGAACCCGGCTCAGGTTCTGTACACCCGGTGACCCGAGTGTGAACCGTTTGGACCTACAGGCCATAAAATCCAGGCACCTACTAGAGAAATTCAAACTTCAACAACAAACAAAAACAAACAGACACCTTTGATGTTGCGTTCTCTTTGAACACCAAACATATATTGTATAGAACATTAAAGGTGCAGTTTTAAAAGTAACCCCTCACCTTGTTGGTAGACTTCCCGTTGGATACGCCGCAGGGTTCCTGATCTCCTGCGGACAGAAGGCTGGACCTCTCCCAGGGCAGTTTGTTCTTGCCGGCGCTCATTGTTCTCCTCTGTAACGGCGTCTCGTCGGTCAGAGACCCGACGCTGCTGTAGGCGCTCATCCCCTCCGAGTCCACGTCCGTCCTGAGGCTCCTGGCGCTGTTCGACCTCCCCCCGTTAAGGATCCAGTCCAGGTCGGCGCCGGATCCGAACTGGGGCGTGCGCCGCTGGCCGGGTTTGGGGAGAACCAGGGCGTACTCCACCGTACCGTCCGCGGACAGCCGGGGGAGGATGTGTCTGGCTCTTCTCGCCTGTACGGCGGCCATGAGGCCGTCAGCATCACCAGTGAGCTCCACCCTGTCCACAGCCTTCATGATCGGCTGCTTCTTCCCCGTGTCGAGACAGTAATCGAAAACGGCGAAGAGCTCCAGGGCGGCGTGCCGCACCCGCTTCTTTCCGTCGGCGAGATAAGGAGCGACCAGGAAACACAGGTGCGGGATGTTGAAGTCCTTCCTGGGGTGCGCGAGCACGGCGGCCGTGATGACATTGAGAACATCCTCTCGCACTCTGGAGTTTTTGTGCTTCAAGTGTCGCGTCACGAGATCCAGGACTTTCTGCGGCCCTACGACGCGCATGAGCTGCCGGAATATCATCATGTACTCGTTCCTGGGAACGGTGCGCGTGTCCCCCAGGGTTTTGACGGCCGCCTGGACGATCTGCCTGTAGTACCGGTCCACATCGCCGTCGAGCTTCTGAACGAGGAGGTTCAGGACCTGTAGAGTGCCGTACAAGACCTTAAAGTTTGGGTCGTCTAGGAGTTTGTCTAAAAAGTAGACGAATTCCACGATAGTGTCGAAGGGAACGGATTTCAAGTCGAGCTCGGACAGGAGGGACTTCAGCTCCTCGACACCGCTCGTTCGATTCTGGTAGTTCTCGTGATCGAGGAGTTGCTCGTGTAACTCCAGAGGTATTAATCCATAAATCATCGTTGACCGAACGAGCCCGAGCTGCGGCGATTTCTACGAGCCTGGAGATCCGGGGTTATTTATATATGAAGCTCATCTCGAGCAGATGTGCGTGTGTGAGAGCGCCGCGTTAGAGGAGCGGTCACAAGGACAGGCCGAGCTCGGAGGCGAGAGGAGGCGAAAACGTCGAACGCACACGAGACACGTCTGTGAGGAGTCTCCTGAGCTCGTGGGGGGGTGAAGGGACACGGAGAGGACAGCACACGGCCATTGTGACTCTCTCACACACACACACACACACACACACAGGTAATGGAAACCTGTCGCTTTAACCAGCTTCAGAGCAACGGGAGGCACTGCTGGTTAGTGTTAACTAACTACCCGTGTCATCTCCAAGACTATCTCCAGCTGGTGAGGAGACAGGAAGCACAGAGCTCACACACACACACACACACACACACACACACACTCACTCACTCACTCACTCACAGTTTAACATGGTTTATGTCCAGAGTTTGTCCCGGTTTATCCCCAAACTCATCACCTTCACACACCTACAACACGGGTTTAACTCATTTAACCAGATAACCAGTTAGCAGCGTGTTACCTCTCCGTGCTAAAGCCCAACTTAACCAAAACACAAGGCTGCAGGTCAGACATCACATTCCAGCGGCTCTCACACACACACACACACGCGGCGGGTTTACACTCCTGACTCGAGCCTGTACTCTGCTGCTCCTCTGCTCCGGTTCCCGCTCCTCTTCCTCCTCCTCCTCCTCTTCCTCTGCTGCTGCTCCTGCAAAGCAAAATGGCGCAGTACGTCACAAACCAGCCGCTGCCATGGCGACGCCGAGTCTGGGGGAGGAGGAAGCGCCGGAAGTCAAGACCCGCAATGCACCATGGGAATTGTAGGAATTCATTTAAAGACGTGTTCGGGCTTCTGTTGTCGCTGACGGTTAAATAGTTGTTTTTTTTAATATAAATAGTTAAAATGTTAAATCTAATAATAATCTGCTGATCTTTAATGTAATCAGTGATATTATTATTATTATTATTATTATTCGGTGTTCAATCGAAAAATGCTACCCATCGAGTTGTGCTAAATAGCGGATCTGCGCATGCGCAGTCCCACTCTGTTTCCACGCCCATAAATCCATGCTACCTTGGTGCTGACCGGTTGGCGCTGAGTTTAAACCGTTTTCCTTTGCTAAATTTGACCGAAACATTTGAGTTTCTGCATAAATTGTCGTGAATGAGCCTTAAGGTTGAGGAAAGTAAAAACTTATAGCAGAAAACTATAGTGGAAAAGCTTTATTCCTTTTTAAGCTTTTATTTCTTTATTATATAATGTAATAGAGTATCAAACCATGCTCCCCATATTCTTACTGTGAACAAAAACTGATTATCGATGTA
>JAQQZT010000005.1:29408647-29428472 GCA_030068275.1 Clarias platycephalus
CGGGAATTTACATAATTTAATGTTCGCGGGGCGGGGCGGGTTGTAAAAATAGATACAGTGGTGCGGGGCGGGCTGGGGCGGGCCAAACAATTTCATAAAAGCGGGACCCGCGGGTTGGAAAAATACCCGACCCGCGCATCACTACTCTGTGCCCATTCAGTCTGTATCGCAATTTTATAAATGTACTGATTTGGTTTTCAATTAGATTTTATTACAATTTTAAACAAACGTAGCAAATAATTCGCTTCTACCGCACAGGACGCTGTGCAGCCTGCCAGTGTATGAATAGTTGGTGCCACCTGTAGGATTATAGAGGAACTGCAGCATTTTACCGTTTCAAATATAAATAAAATATTTTTATCTATTATCTATCGTTTTTATCTATATTTTATCCATTTATTCATTATTATTATTATTTTTCCTCCCATCTGTATTAAGCTCAGAAATATGTACCCCAAAAGTACCACCCTACTGCTTTTATCAGTATTAGGCCGACTGTTTTTCAATGTGTGCAGAACGACAATATAACAAATATTAATATGTTATTAATATTATTTTTGAGTTTGTTAATGTAAAATACAAGGGACGTTCAAGTCAAAGCGGGACTTTTGATTGTGCAGAATAATAGAAAACAGTTCTATATAATTCCGTGCTACAATAATGTACTTATCTCAGCGCTTGGATTCCATCAAGGTAGAAGGTTTCGGTCACGGTAGAAAGTTTCCATAATCAGACTGCCTGTCTGATTCACTGTCTGGAATGCTCGCCTCACACAATCCCCAGTAACCCTCTTCTCAAAACGCCATCAAACCATCAAACCTGGTAGGAAATCTGCATTTAAGAAGCTCCAGACTGAATGCAATTTAATAATAATAATATTTAAGCGGTTTGTGGTACACACTTACATCTTAGAATAACATCTTAGTTTTGAATTGTTGCTAAATACGCAAATAAAAAGTGAAGCAGAAATGCTGCAATTCTCCGTGCTCAGAAGAAATAACTTTTCAGAGAGTTTGTGTAAGAGAGAGTGATAGAGAGACGCTGAGCGAGTTCGGAGGACTGCAGCGTGAGCCTCATGTTCAGAGATCAGCCCTTTGATTAATCTGTGTGTCTCGCACCACAGGGGTCGGCTCGGCCGTCGTGGACACCTGCCTGTACGTGGTGGGGGGTCATTCCGGGTCGTCGTACCTGAACACGGTGCAGCGCTACGACCCCATCGCGGACAGCTGGCTGGACTCCAGCGGCATGATGTACTGCCGCTGTAACTTCGGCCTCACTGCCCTTTGACACCTGGGGCAGTCGTAGGGGTACTTTATTTCAAAATGATAAAAACTAACAATGATCGTTTGCATTTCTTTTATCTACACCCCGTTCACCTTTGGACCTGCGCTCCGCACAAGGTCGCCAGTCCAGGAAAAAGAGCGCGCCGTCCTTTTTCGGGCTTTAAAGCAGCAGCAGCAGCAGCGGAGGAAGACGTTTTTTTTCCATAATGCGAGCAGAGAGACTTCTCCAAAGCTGGACGGGCTCTGCAGAGGACTAGGAGGTGCCGAGCGGCAGGAGACGGTTCTCCCGTGGCGTGGTGGCTGCGGTAATGCCGTTCTCGCTCGATTTAACCTGGCTGCAGGTGCAGCTCTCGCACCTTCGACTTCTGTCCGTCTGCAGGTCCAGGCCTGAGGATGATGTGTCTGCATGTCATGGAAGAGATGATGTATCTGTGTGTGTGTGTGTGCGCGCGCACGTAAGTAAGTGCAGAACAAGAGCTCGGGAATAAAATCACCGAGTTTGAAACGTCTGCATTTAAAGTAATGCTTCACAAAAAAGTGAAAGAAAAAAACTAACTAACTTTATTCACACTTAAAAAGGGCTGCCTTTCTTTCAACGTGTACATAGTTTGACTAAAGAATATAGATTATATCCTCCAGTGCACTGCCTGTAAATGTTACCTGCACTGGCTGGTGTGTGAATGTGTGTGTGTGTGTATACATACATATATTCATGTTTCACTGCAGACTCTTAAGAATTCTTCCAAGTTCTACACTTCTATTCCTCAGTATCTGTAGAACATTTTTGTTGTAAATGTACTTATTTTGTCGCGTCTTTATTCCACACCTCTTCTCTTCTTCTCCGCGTGTTGAATGTGTCTTGTCTTTATTTTTTTTTTTTTTAACTATTGCAGAGGTGGTGGAGTTAAAAGTAAAAATCTACTGGTGCTAGTTAATAATTCAGGATTTGTTTATTTTGTCTGTCATTTCACAAAAGCGTATATGATATATTTTTTTTAATTGCATGTGTGTGTTGATTTTTTTTCTTTCTTTCTTGTTATTGTTACGTAAACAAAAAGTCGCTCCGTTAAGCCCTGTGCAAAACCGGCACTCGAACGATTGACGACCTCCGGAGCCGCAGCGTCGTAAAGTAGTCGTATCGTCCTACGGCGACGTCGTTGAGCGCGACTCGAACCTTTCACAGACTGAAGAGACGACGCGAGATCGAATTCAAGGATTAACCAGACATCAGGTCAGAACAACGTCCGACTTAATCAATCGTAGTGATTTTTTTTTAGCTTCCTGTACATTTCTCTACACCAGAGGGTTTCTCGAAAACTAGACTGAAATCAAACACGATTATCGCTGCTGCACGGCCTTCACCCCGCCCAGAGACTCCAGCGAAACGTTCAACAATAAAACACAGAATTTAAAGCTGCAATAGGCAATTTTTTTTAAACATCACAAATTTTAAATCATAGTCTCAAATTAATACCTGTTAAACCCGGATTCCAATCCGTGAACGATTGTTCCTCCATCACCTCCTCAGATTAATAACGAGGGAAAGTTCTCCGCGTCAGAGTTCTAAGTGACGTCACGAAGCGTCACGCTAATCATTCTGTTCCTCCATCAGGTGGCCCATCATGGTGCGCTTTCTTTCTTTCTTTCTTTTTCTTTAAAGAAATTTTCCCTAAATGTGACGGGAGCACTCGGGTATCCTGTAAAGAGCGTTTATTGAGCCGAAGGCATTTTCCAAATTCCAGATTGGGTAGAAATGCGAGTGTGAGCTCTGACACGTTGCTATAGAAACCCATAGAGAGAGAGAGAGAGAGAGAGAGAGAGGTATTTGCACATGGGCGAGGTTACAAACGGGGCTCTGCTTTGCACTTATTAAACACTTTTAATGTGTTGTGTGTGTGTGTGTGTGTGTGGATGTAAGATACATTTACGTTGAAGGCTTTTATATGATGCAATAAGACGTTTCTTTTTTTGTTGTTCTTGAAAAATGCTGCGCCTGAAATATGTGGCTTCTCTTTTTTTTTCTTTTTTTTTTTTCCCCAACACAAATTGGACGAAGAATCTGATTTATTTTTTTCTGTTCCCCCTGTTGTTCAGAGCACTTTAATTTTTTTATTTCCTCCACCGCAGCCGTGACCGTGACGTTGAAGTGTTTCGACGACCAAAGCAAACAGGCGTGGAATTTAAAAGTTGTTCGTTTTGAAAAAAAAATCTTTTTTTTTTGTTTTTTTTGTTGTTTTTTTAACGCCACCCTGTTTTCGTGCTGCCTCTGATCAGTTTAGACGAAACATCGACTGACTTTTAAGAGAAAGTCGACAGAAACAAAAGCACGCTCTTACATCAGCAATAATTCTATACACGGTTCACAAGTAATACTGAGTAATCTGTTTTTTTTCCTGTAAAACTCCTGCGTTGTTATTATGTGCGACATCAAGGAAAATATTCAGGGCGGGTCTTTTTCCTTTTTTCTTTCTTTCCTTTTCCTCCCCGTACGATTAGCCTAACGATCCAGAGTGTAGAGAGAAGCGGAAATGAACCGCTAATAATAAATGTACTATTGATGTCACGATAACCTCATTACATTATCGTTGTTTGTGCATAGATAAAAAATAAATAAATAAACAGGATTTTAAAAATCCAGGATTTTAAAATAAAAACCCATCACGCTGGCGTGATCTTGCTTGATTTACCGCGCGTTTACGACGTCTCATAAGTCTCATAAGTCATGGTCTCGTTTGATGCATGCACTCATTGAGCGAACTTTCTTCTAACGCTGCTTCTTTCTTTAGTTTGTCCGATCTGTCACGGCCGAACGCCGACGGCCAAATATGCATCTCATGTAAATCTGAACACGTGAAACTGCAAAACGAAGGGATGTTTGTTACGTGATGTTTCGTCGGTGTCGCTCTTAACTGTCTCGTCACCACTCTCACCAAAGTGCTTGTTTTATGAGGGAAACTGGACGAAATGAAGTGTGTGTGTTGGGGGGGGGTATGGATTTGATCCCAGTGTCTAAAGAGCGTTTTGTGTGAATCTGATGTCAATGTAAGCCAACTGTTTTTCTTTCTTTTTTTGTGTTCTTTTCTTTGTTCTTTTTTTTTTTGTCCATGCGTCTCTGTCTGTTCTCTGAAGTGAGGTGATTATCTTGATTTTTTTTTTTTAATGTACCTGTGGATTGTTACTGGAAGTAAAAAAAGATGAACCTTAATTAATAGAGTGCAGTATTTATTTTTCAGTTTAGCACCGAGAGAGAGAGAGCGCACCTTTCTGCCAGTTTATTTAGCCGTGTGGTGCAGTTGTACCGAAAAAAATAAACTCCTGCTTTGAGAGGCAATCTACTGTCTGCATTGCTGTTTTTTTTCTTCCTAATGCAACACGGCCCTGAAAAAAAAAAAGTGAACTCCGCTCTCATTAAACCAGCTTGTATTGAAATAATTGATATGTTTAGGATTTTCAGTGTTCTCTTGTTTTTTTTTGGGGGGGGGGGGTTTTCCCCTCCCTGGTTGATGTAGTTCTGTTATTCCTATGTGACATCACCAGAGGGCGCTGTTAACGCAGTGCCACTGTGGAGTTTCATCTCAAACAACCCGAGTGCTGCAAGACAAAAGAGTTCTCTAATAAAACGCAGCTTTAAGACATGACGCACAACCTCAGCTCACATCATTTAAGATTAAAGCTTGAGGACAGGACGATCAGTCTAAAAGTAAACACTCCCCTTTATGTCTCTATATATAATCCCCTGATACACTAATGCACTTATCCCAGTGTGTCACTAGTGTTCGGACACCATCAAGGTAGAAAGTTTTCTCGGTACGCCGGAGCCGTGATCGGACTGTCTGTCTGATTCCTGTTTAAAGTCCAGCGCTGAGCCTTGGAAAAGAACAAGCGGGCACGAAAATATGAAAACTACAAAAGAAAAAGAGAGTGCGAGGAAAAGACCAGGAGAAAAATGTCCTTAATAACTGCTGATTTTAATAATTATATAGTTAGTTCATCACTAACATTTAAAGGTTTCAGTTTCTAATAGTCAGAGCTGTAGTGACTGTTAACGTCCTGGAATAATAGAAAAAATTATAACAATGAACCCAGAGAAATGTTGTTTTGAAGGCAGTTGAAAAAAAAAATTGAGAGCGTATTATGATACTGAATCTGATGTAAAGGATGTTTGTGTCTTTCATTACTTGTGTATCTTAGCTAGTAAGTTGCTACCATTTCAACACCGTTGGACGTAATTTAGTCGACTAGTGTTTTGGGCACTAAATTAGGAAAAATAATACAAGATAATTATATATATATATATATATATATATATATATATATATATATATATAAAAAGCAGTTCTTATTGAGGTGAAGAGAAAACTAAACGTGAAAGAGATCACAGCTCTTTCAGTGTGTTAGCAAGTCGGCTAAAGTGGGTGGGATCTGTTGTCCAGGTAACCATCAATCACGTTAGTGTGCTAACCAATCAGTGCTTTCTTAATGATTTCTATAAACTAGGATTGGTGGAATTGGCTTGTTAAGGGTGTGTTTGGGCTAGAATAAGAAGAATATAAGAAGTAAAAGTACAGGTTTTACATTATAAAATGTATTGAATAGAAGTAAAAAAGTATGATGTACAGTATGGGGAAACATTCAAATAAAGTATAGTTACACAAAAAAAAGTTCCTAAAGTACAGTAAGGGAGTATCAGTACCTCAGTAGTGCCAATTCAATTAAAGCTTCTTTACAAAGACTTAGAAGTCGTTTATTCATGGCGTTCACGACTTCAGCACGATTCAGCATTTCATTTCAGTAAAACAATACAACCACAATCAGTAATAAATTGTATATTTTTTAATAAAAGCAAGTGCAAACTTATTTAGGTAAGAATTATAAATATAGTCGACTCTGTGTAAACCAAATCTGTACTGAGATTTTAAGAATTAAGGACATGAGAAGCTGGAAGGCGAACACGGTGAGGTCAAAATGTCAATAATCAGATTTAATGACCATAAGGTTCACACAAACACACGTGTATTTAATAAGAACTGATTAATATATAAGCAAGAATGTTAAGTCACTTAAGAAAGGGGGCGTTCAAGTCAAACCGGGACCTGTTCTGAAATGTTTGGTGAATGAAGGCGTAAAAAAGTGAATGACATTCAGCGAGAGACGCATCTGTGTGTGTGAACTGTATGTAACACACACATGTTCTCCAACACCACTCGCACGTTACAGGAACTCGGCTGGGAGTTATCGCCACGTCCCCCGTACAGTCCTGACCTCGCTCCAAGACATTCCCACGTGTTCGAAAACGCCATTACAGGAGGTCCTGGGAGGCCGGCATTAGTGGAACACTGGGATTAGTGCATTAGTGTATCAGGGGATTATATAGAGACATACATGGAGATTTTACTCTCAGAAATGTGTTCTGTTATTCTGTATTATTATAAAAAGTCCTGGTTTGACTTGAACGCCCCTCGTACATGGATCTGTAAAGAACAAGGGGAAAAAAATGTTTCCTGAGAAGTCGATTTGGCACTTTTCCGAGACACCAATTATCCAAAAAAATCATCGCTGGATTAAAGACGTGGCTTCTGATTTCCTGGATCTTGGGTTTTAACGACGCCTTTAGGAAAATACATGATTTGTTCTTTGAGTAAAAAAATAAAAAATATAATAAAAGAAGTGTAGGAAATGTTTTACATAACCAGCCCAGGGCTGTTACAGTCTATTACAAAATGCTTGGATTCCAAGCAGAACGTAAAAAAGGTGAAGCTGTTTAACTCGGCGTTGCCGAATTCTAGCTTCTGTTATAAAAGTATAAAGCATTCGTTTAAAAAAAATATATATAAAAAAACATATCATCCCTATTATTATGTAAAAGTGAGAATACTAATAAACTATTGTAAGTTTGAATATGTAAAACGTTCGCAATAAACTATAAAATGTAACCGTCTGGCTAAGTGTCCTGTACATCGATGAGACAATGGTGAAGAAGCAACTACGTGGAAAAGTCGAGAAGGAAAGCAGAAGAATCCAGACGGTCTACGGTGAAGGAGCATGAAGTCTCACTCTGAAGTACACTTCTCTCTCTCTGCAGTCTGGCTACAGCTTTCTCACACCTAATACTGAAGACTTTCGAGAACAATTCGAATTAAAAAAGTGGTATCGGGCGTGGCTTCCGTCTCAGCCGGGTGTTGTGCGGGTCACTTCTCGTGAGACCGCACGTAAACCAGGGAGGACAGAAGCAGCAGCTCCGGAGGTTTGTTCAATAAGATTAAGGTGTCGCTCCGAAGCCCGTCGTAGTGCATCCAGTACCCGTCGATCCGGAACGCCGCAGAGTAGTGATGTTCGTCCCGGTTGAAGAGCGTGGCGCCCTCTAGAGAGTACCTGTGACAGGGAACAAAAGGACGGAGTAGCATGATGAACAAAAGCCCATATTGGGTGCAAATCAGGTAAGAACCACCTCTAAACACACCCTAATTATATCGATTCAGTATTCAGACCCAATATATTCTGCCATACTTGCTGCCATTTATTTTAATACTTTTGCTGCTTATTCTGTTTTTCCTTTAAATCAGGGCTTGGGATTATTATTATTATTATTATTATTATGATGTCAACCTTCAAAAAAAAATCCAGAGATAAGAGGTAGGAAGAATCAGGACAAACACCTGTGGTCGGACACAGCCAAGTGATACGGAACGTAGGAAAGGTCCTCGGATTTCCACAGCTGCATGTTAAGGATGATGAAGGGAGGAGCACCGTGGCAGAACTCTCGCTGCGAGAAATCTCTCAGGCCGTTACACCTACACGAGCAACACAGAAATCACCACATAATGACGATGCAACAGATTCAACAACAATTAGGATTTTTTCCCCCTAATTGAGTTAGAATATCTGAAAATCTGTACCCATATTCTTGACAGAGGACTATCTTTGGACAGAAGAACTCATCCACTGCAGACTGGATGGGATCTCTATCTGGGAGCTCGTGTGGAGGGCTGCGAGCGGAGAGAGAGAGAGAGCGCTTATAAGATGCAATGGAAACCTTATTACAACTTTGCTTGCAAGAAAAATCTTTTCTAAAGTTTACGTGCCTTCATGATATCTAGGCTCGGACCTGGACAACACTGACCACTGAAGTCTACTCACTGATTCATGGATTATGTTCAGCGATGACATAAGAATGGTTGCATGATTGATTCGTAACACGCCCAAGAACGATTGCTCCCCTTTCCCAGTCCCCTGGTAGCCAGTGTTCACATTATTATTATTATTATTATTCTCAGGACTCTGGTATGTTGTCTACGGTTCACTCTTTCACAATGCAGCAGGTGGCAGAATGAACCTAGTTGGTTTGAGAGCCGCCGTTGATGGCAAAGAGAAGAACAGAACGAGGAATCTGATCTTCGCGCTGCCTAATGTTATCGATATTTCAGGAAACAATGTGAAGAGCGACGCTCTTGTGTACCTCCCTACTGTAGAGGATGATACTGGAGCTCATACAGAGATTTTGAACTCAGCGGCCCTCTTCCCCGTTTTCAGGTACGATCGGCTTCCGTATCAGATTCGATTCCCGAGAAAAAGACTGAATGTGTTCTCACTGATCAAGATGAACCAGACTTTGGGGTCACGTGTTGAGAAAAACGATCCTGGAGCCCTGATGTGAAAAACGTAGATCTGTGGTCCCCACCTCCCACAAGGGGGCGCCAAAGATCACAGGAGGCCTTTAGTCTGCTCTGAGACTGTGAGATTGTTGCCCTATTCACACGGGATTAGTATTACCTGAGGACCTCGTGTGATTTGTAATAATTGCGGAGGTCGTCTGTGATCGTAATCCCACAGCCATGTCTGTAATTTAACGTAAAAACGCCCCCCCCCCGCAAATGACCTACCATATTATCACTTAATCCCGTGAGAATCAGCATGTCTGTGATTGGCCAGGATTTGACGAGGTCGTATATCATTTTTCCAAGGTTTTTTTTTCCTGCGCGCCTTTTTATCCATCGTCTACGAAGAACGGCGGCTGCGTTGAAGCGTTTCGAAAGTATTTTGGATGGATGCTGGGTCACGAGACATTTCCAAACAATAGCCGATCCAAAATAGTGCACAATTAAGAGAGGAGGTTCACATCATAATACGAGGTTAATGTGTTAAACATTAATCACGCGTACAGCTCGAGCGTTTAGATTTTAACTATAACTATTTGTTTATTTTTTTAAACCATCGAACCGAACATCCATAAATTCTCTCTCTACTGCACAAGCACGCACGCGCATACACACACACACACACCCTCCCCTCCTTTTGTCATCCCAATGCACTCTTAAGACACACACTTCAGGATATATATATATATGTATATCTGGAAGATAAGTCAGTAAATTCGAGTAAAATCGCAGGCTTCGCTTATCCCTTGCGAAAGCAGGTCATACTAATCCCGTGAAAAAATGATAAATTATAATTACACAAGATTCAGATTAAGAAAAGATGATTTTATTCTATTCTTTTGTTGTGTGTGTCTGGGCCGGACTGCAGTTTGGGAAGAGCAACGTCATGGCCGAGCTCGTGAAGAGCAGGCAGAGCATCTGCACTCGACAGAACTCCACCACCGATCCTCAGCACCTTCTACAGAGGGACTATCGAGAGCATCCTGAGCGGCTGCATCACTGTCTGGTTTGGGAAAAACACACTCACACACTAAACAAATGAGATTTAACTGATAAACACACATGCGAAAGCACACTGATCAACAACCATCCAGAAATCTCACACCATCCTGAAATTGCTTTTTTTGCACATAATTTATTAGCTGCTATTTGCACAAGGTTTTTTTTTTTTGGCAATTTTTTTTTCATCTTCACTGCTAATTACAAGAAATGTTTTCTGTTCTCATCCCACTACCTCACCTCATTCCAATTGTACTGGATTGTGTCACGTTATTTGTCGCGTTGTCGCCTTTGGTTGCACATTAGCACGTACACTTTATGTTGTCTTTTTGTAAGGCACTTATTTTATGCATATTTATAGTGTTAATCTACTTTGTCTCAGCTACTCAGC
Organism: Clarias platycephalus; assembly: GCA_030068275.1. Classification (NCBI taxonomy): domain Eukaryota; kingdom Metazoa; phylum Chordata; class Actinopteri; order Siluriformes; family Clariidae; genus Clarias; species Clarias platycephalus. The sequence goes on from JAQQZT010000005.1 coordinate 29,418,976, forward strand.
TAATAGGGAGTCTTAGTTAGTTAGTTCCTTGTTAATTGATGTTTATTATATGCATCACGTTGGTCCTGGAGGAACGCTGTTTCGCTTCACTGTGTACTGAACTCTATACGGTTGAAATGAAAATAAAAGCCTATTTGACTTGACTTGAGAAGGGGAGCAACAACGTCGAGAGATGAAGGACGGACCATCAGAGATCAATCCTTTTTTTTTTTTTTTTTTTTTACAGTAGAGTAGTTACCACTACATATATGCATGTTCACTAATATACAGTATTTATGTTCAAGGTGTTCGGCTATTTGCTCAGAAAACCTACGACGTGTGTGTGTGTGTGTGTGTGTGGTCTCTAAACGCTCTAACACCAACGTCATGTGAAGTATGAAATGTTACGAGCTTTAGTTTACTGTCTCTAAGGCTTCAGTTATAAATAATATCCATTTACTCCGACACTCGTTAAAGCTTTACGACTCCACTCTCTCACTTGATGTTTATGGTGTTCTGAAGGAGCTCCTGGTAACGACACGGACAGACCCAGTTGGTGCAGTAACTCTCCTGAACGGTCGACATCAGGTTCTCCAGGTTCTTGGTAAAGTTCTCGTGCTCGTTGCCGAACAGGTCGATCTCCAGAGCGGCCTGGTGGATGGCGGAGCGGTACTGCCGCTTGGACATCCTGTCCCAGATCCACAGAATCTTGACCGTGGCGTAATCGTAGGAGTCCATCAGATAGAGGAAGTGCTCCACAAAGCGCTTGCCTAAGACCAGCCCCACCTCCCGGCGGAAGGTCTGGTTATCGCGCAGGATGACGTACAGGAGCATGAGGAAGCCGTCGATGGTGCAGGTGTTTTTCAGATTGATTTTGACGTACAGCGGTATGCAAGAGACGGCCTTCTGACTGGCCCGGATCGTGTAGACGCCGCCCCAGGGAAGCACCGGCCTCCAGAAGGAGCAATATTCCGCATCGTGGTTCTTGATCAGAGCACGGATCTCTTCGATCAAGGTTTTGGTCCTGAAAAGGGGAGAAAAAAAAAAAAAAACATTAAATTTGTTATGAATTAAGATTTTTGCACCACAAGTTCTAGCGCTAAATACAAACTGAAATCATTTTGAAAGGAAATACAGAAAGTTATAGTGATTTGAGTTAAAGCTCGTTAAGAGTACACTATAATTAGAGTGTGTTTCACGTGCTACACACTACATGATAACTCGGGGTCAGTCGTACTCTTTGCCCTGCATCAGATATGACCTTTGCCCTGTTGGTGATCAAGTAAAGAGCAGTGCAGCACAACACCACCGTTATCACCGACAGTTCTGCCTCACACGCCGTATCACATCAATTAGGAGTCAAAATAAAAAGAACATTTGAATATTATTCGTGATGAGGACAGGAAATCACACTCCAAGTGATTCTTCCGAATGCAAGTGCAGTACAAAACTCAAGCAGTTCCCCAACAACGTGAATTTTTTTTTCAAGTCTTTCTAAAATCAGAACTGAGGTGCAAATACATCAGTACATTGGTTCCACCCCATCACTACCACTAAGTCGCCCCTGTTTGGCCCTTGAGCGAGGCCCCGAACCCTCAACTGCTCAAAGTTATAATGATATAAAATGTAAGTCACTCTGGATAAGGGTGTCTGCCGAAAAAATACAGCGTGACTTAAAAGATAACCACTCTGTGTATCTCAGTGAGACTGGACGAGCTTTGTACGAGTCTCAGTAGAACACGACATGAGGGTTGTGGAATTCGGCCCTGATAACTTACAGTGTGCTCACACTCCGGGGGACAACTTCAACACCAGTGTGTGTGTGTGTGTGTGTGTGTGTGTGTGTGGAGCAGGAAAGCTTATAACCACAGAGACTGATTCTAATACACTTACATGCATTTCAACTTTAAATCAAACTTGAGGTCCTTTTAAACCAGTTTTAACTTAACAGATAAACAACTGATCTGGACCAGAAGAATAACATCCAAACTCTTTTCTTTTCTTTTTTAGTTCAACACCTTTTATACGTGACACACACACGTGTGTGTGTGTGTGTTAATGCAAACCGCCCAAGATCTGTGTATTTATTTATTTTAAACCTCGCAACAACGTAACAGCCGAGCGTTAGAGAGTGATGACGTCATCCACGAGACACTACGGTTGCAGGTTAGCTTAGCCGCCTAGCCTGAGCGCGAGCGTTACCTTTCACTCTGCACACCGCCGCACTGCGAGTCTGACGTCACGTCCTCTATGTCTCTTAAACAGCACACGTCACTCTCCATAGCGCTTCACTTCTCATGACTTCCACTAAAATCGGCTAAAAGCGCCGAGTCTCCATCACACCTGAGCACAAACATGGCATCGGTGTTTTCATAACATCACGTGACGTGTAGCCTGACCACGCCCACCGAGTCGTCACGTACAGTCCTCTGCTGCGCTGAGAGTGGGCGTGGCTTTCACGAAAGACCCGGAAGTTGCTGGAATCTCGTAATAGCATATTGTATGGATAGTGTGTGTGTGTGTGCGCGCGCGCGTGCGTGTTTGTTTTCTCGTTCACACATCAACGTTTTGTTTTTATAAAAGAAAGTCAAATTAGAGTGAAAAATGTGTATTGATACTTTTCGGGAGTTTTTTTTTATTTCGTTCGTGTCAGTGAGTCATTTTAATCCCATTCAGTGAGTCGACTCTTCCGGCTCAGTGATGCTTTTCTCGATAAAAACGGTTAAAGTTCGTCACGTGCTGACCCGGGAATGTTGCTGTTATTTAACATATGACTGGAATTTATTCAAACACTTATTTTAAGAGATGTTATTTAAGCTTTCTCACTGTTCAAACGTCATGCAGTTCATCAGACTGGACTAATAAACTGCACTGGTGTTCTTTATGTTGTCTCACTCCTTCTTTGCCTGTTAATAATTTGCTGGGATTTTTATGAATAATTGATTATGGGCGTGTCCCTGTTTGTTTCATGCCACGCCCACGAACATAGCTCGGGAGTGAACCCTAGGATAAAGGTCATAACCACTAAACAAATAAGATGCAGGATATTAAATTAGATTTAAAAAGTATCTATGTTTGCGGCACTGCATAAAACCTGAAAAGTAATTTATTCCAATTTATGCTATGTGTGTAAAAATCACATGAGCCAAACTCTATGATATCAGCCCTATGATGAAGTGTATAAAGGACTCTCTTGATCTTTAGGGCCCAAGCACAATGACATCAACCTTATGATGTCATAGTGTGTGAAGGGCCCTCTTGTTCTTCTAAGGATTTTTTTTTTTCCAGAATCCATGGCTTTTTGGGGTTTTAACATGCTCTAAAGGTCATGAAAATCAGCACACAAGTTGAAACCTGCAGGCATTAGGAACCCTGAGTAGCTGGGCCCTGGGCCTGGCACGGGGTCTTCACATGAGATTTTACTGCATAGCTCATACACACTTGCACTTATACATGGGAAACCAAGTACACATTTCGATCTCATTGAGCTGAACAACCTTTGCTATGCATGTCAGGGGTACTATTCAACAAGTCATTTAGGTTTTTTTGCAAAACGCACCCAATGGAATTTGATAAACTCCTAGAGGATTTATACGATCACCACCAAACCGGCTAATATGATCTCAAGACATCATGCATGCAAAATTGGGAAGGGTTTTTTGATATATCAAATGGATCCACCGTGGTGAGGCTTTAAACTTTTGCCAAAAAGTGGCTAATAACTTCCTGAATGACATCTTATTGAGTGACATCATATTGGGTGATATCATAGTGTGATGTTTTTTTTTTCAACGTCCAGGGCTTTTTGGAGGTCTTAATATGATCAAAAGGCATACAGGTGGTGTGCAAAAATTGCCCTGCTTTTATACCTAGTTGCTAAAAAATTGCACATATAATACATATATAAATATAATATGAGTAATAGATATTTCTGCAGGCCATAAATTTCCAGAAATGCAACCATGGACCACTGATTTTAGAAGTTAAAGAAACCATTTCCTGAACCTTCATTCCTAAGGATATAATTCCTCCACTATGAACATTTAAAAAGTAATGACTTATGGAACTTTGGAACTTTTTTGTCTCACTTAAAGCCACGGCCCTTTTAAAATGCTACTGGTGCAAGCTTGAACATTTTCAAACTCACTATTTATAAGTGACAATATTTCAAGAAAGTATGCAGTAAATGTGAGATGATCAGTGAGGCCTGCTTTGAGGTTAAAATTTAGTCTTGACTAAAGTTTGTCGCCCTCTCTTGGCCACAATTGGTAACTGTCTCAGATGTACTGAAGTTTAAACTAAAACACATTGTTTTCCAAATGATTAAATCATATTAGATTTAAATATTTGTCATTAAAAGTGTTGTGATTGTAAAATAAAAGTAAAATTTCAATCCACTTGTATCTTACACTCTATAAAATAGTTGAAACAAAACACATCATCCAAAAAGATTAAAATAAATTAGCAAAAAACTATGTTTTGTGTTTTGTAGAGATTCTGCTTATATATAAAACCAGAGACTAATCTGACTAGAAATGTAAATGCTTTTAGTTAAAATCTTATCAGGACACAGCTCAGATGCAGGAAGCATGAAATGACTAGGTGAAATCTCAGACTTGGTAAAATATGAATATTTCATGGACATCAGTACAGTGTAATATTCAGGTCAGACAGACCTTTGCTTCAGTGCCAGTGTGCTTCCTGTAACAGATCAGCCGTCTCTGTTCCTCTATTGCAGTTACATTTACATTAAGCATTTTGCAGACGATCTTATCCAGAGCAACTTACAAAAATGCTTTGAAGTTTCTGTCATTCGATTGGACGGATGAATGAAATGAACAGTTCTGGAAATAGTTTCTATTCACCAGAAGATTTCTGAAAAAGTTTTTAGAACACTATCAAGGAACAGGCGCCACTGTATCATCACATGTTTTAACATACTGTCACTCCTAAGAGCTGATTGTCTGAAACTGTAAAATGAAAAGCTGGAGCTGTAATAAAAATGTTTTTTTCTGTCATTGAAAAAATCTAGTTCAGTAAATATATACTGTATAATATAAAAAAAAAACATCCTGTATTTTTCTTTTTACACAAAACAACAGAAACAATAAATTATTAAAATGAATTTAAAGTCTGTACTAAATTCGTCCTTGGGAAAATGCATCCTTTAGTGTAAATCTAGTGTCAGGGCAACTGCTAGTGAAAAATGACCCCTGAAACCTGAAGCTCTGCTGCTTCCTTCCTGAATGGCATTAAACGTTGTCCTGTTTAAAATGTTAAAATGTAGGAAAGTCTAAAAGTCATACCAGTGGTTTAATATTTAAATATTTGTTCAACATTTCAGTTCTTGAATTCTTAACTCCTGAGAACGAAGTTTAACAATGATTAGGAAAAATTGAGAGGATGCACAGAGTTTAGACACGGATCGAACCTTAGCTGCTCGAAATCTGTTAAAGTCTCTGTTGGAATTACACTGTTATGTTTTTACTCAGTTCAACTAAATTTTTGAGGCAGGATATCCTACACTGCTTGTCCCCCCAAAAAGTCACCATTTTAGAAAGGTCAAAATATAGGCCTGCATTAAGCAAACAATAGAATTACTGGAATTGGGTTAAGAGCTCTACAAGACGTTATTACAACCTGGAACTGAACACCAGGTTGTGTGTGCCAATTTTTTTCCAGTACTAAAGTTGGACATTGCCCATCAGCATCATAAATAGTATTACAAATTACACTATTTACAACATCCTATATAAGTGCAGTGCATCTATTATTTAGTGAAACACCAGCATACCACTGAACTGAGCTGTACAATCATGATTGTGTTGAAAAGGAATTATGTGTTTCTCATAAATGTTCTGCTTTAATCACGACTTCGATTAAATCTCTGAAAAGTGTGACATTTGTTCATTTCGTTCATTACTGTGCCATTAGAGGGTGCAAATAATTAAAAAACAGAGGCAGTATGTAGCACAGGGTATGACACTCAATCATCAAGAAACTATCAGCTTATACAGTATATCAGGAGAAACAATGGACTTTGTGCAAACATTTGTATGCATGAAGCAGACACATTTACAACGTGATATCCATCAGTCAGATGAGACCTGAGCCAGGAAAGAACTGTTAAATAGTTTATTCTGTCTAGAAGAATATTCTAGTTTATAGTTTATAATGCAAGTATGATTATTAGCTGTTTTGTTTGCAATATTAAAATAGAATTCTTGAAAATTTTTAAAAAAAACTCTCCTAACAACTCTGGCATTGACAGTACTCCACTTTATTTAATCATTATTACATCAGTATTATGTTGACCTCAATGGAAAAAAATTTAGCTGCGTATAATTATGAGCTGAAATGCTTAGAACAGTTTCTGTGCTGTATGTGAGAGAAGCTCGATAAAGCTGACTCAGTGAGAAAGTGTCAGTGTTAAAGCTGCCAGCTCATTGCTAAAACTCACTTCAGGACCTTGGAGAGCATCTGGTTATGACGGCCTCAGAATAAAGCCAAAAGATTTCTTAATATATTTTCTTGGCAAAATTCATTCATTCATCTTCTATAGCGCTTATCCCAGGCCATGGGTGGCCTGGAGCCTATCCCAGGGGACTACACCCTGGTCAATTGCAGGACACACACACACACACACTACAGGCAATTTTAAAACGCCATTTACCCTAATCGGTATGTCTTTGGACTGCGGGAGGAGACCGGAGTAAACTCACCGAGCATGGGGAGAAGACGCAAACGCCACACACAGACACAAGGTGGGAATCGAACCTTCAACCCTGGAGGTGCAAGGCCACAGTGCTAACCACTGTGCCACATAAACACATATATGGTTATATGCTGTTTCCTACCACCATCCACAAACATGCTGAGGTGCATGGTGTCCTATGATGGGACTTCCATCCTTTCAGCCAGTGAGACAGACATCCACTGCAACACAGGATAAATAATTGTATTTATTTTTAACATATGTACTTTTTAAGCTTATATATATATATATATATATATATATATATATGAAAATTGGGAATGAGGCAGGCTACATCATGGACAGGGTGCCAATCCATTGCAGGGCACTCACTCACACATTATGGGTTGTGAACACTACATGTCTTGGGAGGAACCAGAATATGTGGAGGAAACCCACCAAGCACAGGGAGAACACGCAAACTCCACACACACAGACCAGAGGCAGGAATTGAACCCAGACTTTGTAGGTGTGAGACCACAGTGCTAACCACTATGGTACTGTGCCACACACACATATACCTAATATTAGCTACAGTAAATATACCTAATGAAATTTTTATTTGTCACATACACAGTATGATACGGTTTCTGATAATCTTTGTGGTCCTTCATTAACGGGTGAATGAAGATCTATTTCATTTTTAGTAGATTTTCAGCTTTAACTCAAAACTCAGACTCAGCGATGTGAAAGACTCAGTGCCAGTTATTGCAAACACTTGATTACAGTTGTTGCTGCCAAGGGTGGCACAACCAGTTATTAGGTTTAAGGGGCAATTACTTTTTCGCATATACCTCCATGTATACCTTTCAGATTCACATGTATAATATAAGATATGGACAGCGGTCTTTTTTCACTTATTCTGAATTTGGATATTATACATTTAGATATTATATAAATATAGAAAAAATAAAATAAACATATACTTCTCTACTGCACCTCACTTCTACATTATTATTATTATTATTAGCTACATTCTACATCATATTATTATTGTTAATATTATGTAGTGTCACTTGTGCATTTCTGTTTAGAGATTAATTACACTTCATTGGCTTTGTACATTTGTACAGTGACTTCAGTGACAAGGCTAATCTAATCTAATCTAATCTAATCTAATCTAATCTAATCTCTACACTTTGTGAAACTCAGGAATTCCGCATGTGCGGAATGTGGCGCGTTTCGCGCCCCCGCGCGCGCGGTTTGTGTGAATGAGCAGGTGAACGCAGCGTGCCGCGCGCGCTCCACGTTAACGTTACGTAGTGACGCAGGGAAGCACCGGCGCGTGCAGGCGCAAAGGAGGAAAAAAAACACCCGCATCTCTTTCAGACACATCACACACACACACACACACCATCACACACACACACACAGCGCTGGATTATTATTATACTGATGACTTCCGCTGATGTGCGCGTCTTTGACGGTAGGCTGGAAACGTGTGTGTGTGTGTGTCGCTCCGAGCTGTTTTATATTATTATTATTTTATTATTATTATATATTGTATTATCATGTGTTATTATTATTATTATTATTATTATGACTCGGTGTGTTTATATTTCTAAATAAAAGGCCTCGCGCTGTTTTAACTCTTAAACACACGCATGTGTAAATCCTCCTGCATTTTACCCTGTGTGTCCAGACACACACACACACACACACACACACACACACATCCTGCATTCTTCATGCCTGCATCCATGTCGCATATCCGTGTGTGTTAGTGCGCGTGCAGTCATGTTATTTTGTCCCTAACACACACACACACACACACACACACACACACACACACACACTCAAATGTCTGAAAAATATGCAGGTTAAAAAGAGTAAATGAGACACTACTGTTTTGCATTAGACTAGTGTTTGGTTCAGTCTATTCTTCTGTCGTGTGTGTGTGTGTGTGTGTGTGTGTGTGTTTATACCTCACTAAATGCCTGATGTGAGACAGTAGGGACATTTGCCGCGTCCCCATGAGGACCTCATTGGCTGCTTTACTGTGTACAGTGACGATGGAGGTCCTCAGAAAGACTGGATATGTGTGTGTGTGTGTGTGTGTGTGTGTGTGTGTGTGTGTGTGTGAGAGGCTGTGGAGTTATTGCTCCAAAAGGAAAAAGAAAATTGTTTCCCTTTGCTTATGGAGTTTAAGCTGGTTGCTACAGAAATGAACACGTCACCATAAATGTCTGTGAAATCTGTAATCTGATTGAATATCGTACGGTTAAACGTTCTGCTCAGGGCCTCGTATCACTCCAGGACACATGCTTGTGTTTAGGCGCTCGAGCATCAGTGACGGCAACGTCAGCGTCATGAGGACGGAGCCCCGGTGTGGACACATACATGCAACTAAACTAAAAAAAAAAAGACAGCTTATATTACAAGCTGTCTTTCTTCCAAAATTGCACCTTCTTGTCCTTCTGATGCAGTGAGAGTTACAGTGAGTCATTAATACAGGCGCACTCATCTCATGCGCATGAATTAGCCAAAATGTGGGAATGAATTGTGCTCCAGCTCCATAGATAGATAGAGAGAGTGTCTACATCAAGCGATAAAAAGTCCACAATAATCAGGCACAAGTGTCTACTAATACTTTGATTAAGCATATTTTAATGTTTAAAATATAGCACTATCTTTTAGATAAGAGTCTAAAAAATGAACACTGCTTTATTTAGGAAAAACTACTACAATCAAGTTCAAAGGCTTTATTGTCATTTCAACCATATACAGTTAGTACACAGTGAAACGAAACAACGTTCCTCCAGGA
>JAQQZT010000005.1:29473153-29487424 GCA_030068275.1 Clarias platycephalus
CTACACACACACACACACCTACACACACACACACCCACACACACCTACACACACACCCACACACACCTACACACACACACACACACACACACACACACACACACCTACACACACACACCTACACACCCACACACACACCTACACACCTACACACACACACCTACACACACACCTACACACACACACACACCCCAAAAGCTCTTCCACTCCCAGTTAACCCCAGACTCACTCCTCGTCCTGATGTTTAATCTCACCCACTGCGTTTCCGTGAGACTTTCTGACCTTCAGACGTCCCCGATTGGTCCTAACGCCATACTGTACTTCTGCTTAAAGCTAAAGCTGACGTCCGTTCCACCATTACGACGGCTCTGGGCTTCATTTGGTACAAACAGTTTGACTGTAATGGATCCTGAACTCTGAACTTACAGTAGAGCTTCATGTTGGAAACCTCAGCCAAGTGGACATCATGTGAACTAAAACACATTTCCTGTTACACGGCACTTTTGACCAAATAACAGAAGGTTTATTATAGAAGGTTTATTAATGTTGGCTCTGTCCAGTATCACGATGAATGAACACGGGTTCCCGTTTGAGTCTGGGTTCCTCTTAAGGTTTCATCTTCATGTTTGTCACCTCTGACTCACTCGTTAGAGACAAATTCATAAAGCTAGTCATTTTAATATTTTTTTTCCCAGCTTAAAGTAAAATTATATCTGGAATTGATATTTCTGTAGAGCTGCTGCACACGATAATCTGTAAAGAAATGACACCTGAACTCTGTGTTTAATGTTAATTGGCTTTCACGCAGCTAAATCTTTAACATTGTCCTGACATGCTAACACCAGAGCTTAGCATAAGAGCCGATTCCAAAGAAATCAAAAGAAGTCCTCGAGAACAGTTTTATAAATCATTAGGAGACACATTTTCTGTTTTAGACTTTAAGACTTTTAAACATCTGATTGGTTTATTGGTGTTAAAACCAAAGTTTATCGCTATAGTTAGCATGCTAATCCATTTTGCGCTGTGGCTGTGTGTACATGGGGAGGAATGTGGGCGTGGCTAAAGGAGTAAATAAAATAATCTTATTTAACTCATTATTCACTGTCGCAATCAAAGCTTCTTTATCATTACTCTCTCTTCAAGTGTTTATTTATTTATTTATTTAAAAAAAAAAAGGGAAGAAAAGTTTGAAAGTCTCTGTAAGGAATCAACGTGTTCAGAGAAATGCTCATCACATTAAACACACACGGAGCTGGGAATAAATATTCTGATTTATACAGATTTCCTCACACATTTCTATAATTTTATTTCGATTGTGTGAAGCTGCTTGGCGACAGTGACCAATGTTAAACACTGTTACGAATAAAATTTTATTGAAATCAAATTGTTGATCATTTCATGACACATGAAATAACCCCTGTTTCCAACGCGGGAATGCAAACCTTCACCCTCTACTGCAGCATTTCAGCTGGAAGAAGATAAAAGAAAAAAAAAAAAAAAGAAAAAACTAAAACTAAAATTTATAGAAAGGAGGAGAAATACATGCTGTTTCATAATAAAGCCACAATAAAATGCAGGCTGAAACAAAAAAAACTGCCAAAACCACCAAACACACGTCCTGCTCGGGACAGGCCAGACGCTGTACCTCAGTGTGCCTGGTAAAGCCCTTTAACATTACACTGCTGGACGAGTCCGGGACATTGTCAAACTGTGAGGAGAGAGTGAGCTGTGAGAGAGAGAGAGAGAGAGAGAGAGAAAAACAAGTGCTTACCATCCCTCCATCAGACTGAAGGAGAGCAGTGGAGGCATGGTTAGGGCAGAGCTCAGAGCACGGCCCCTGCGGCACCAAGAGCGCCCCAAAACCAACAGCAGGAGGAGAACAGAAAGGGGTTCAGAGATAATAAGGAGCATTAAAGTCTTATGAAATGGAAAAAAAAAGATCTAGCAGTTGATTTAAGTCATATTTAGATCATATGAGTGTTTCTGCAATATATCTACAAGCTGAAAAGAGGTAATAAGGGAAGACCAGCACCCTCTTGTGGTCATTTGGTGCAGGTACATGAGAAAAAAGTAAAAAGAGAGAAAAGAAGCTGGTGTGTACAGTACAGCCACATTAATATGAAAATCTACCCCAGCTCATTCATGCCACCCTACACCAGCTCATTTACCCTTTTAGCCAATGATGTCGCAGTTCTACACATGTTCCCAGGTCCTGATGAGGTCATTCCTGTTCTTAGTTGACAAAAGTATACAATCTTCAACTGATGAAGCACATTTACTGCAAGTTCTGACATTTTGTACACTTTTCAGTTTATCACAGTTGTAACGGTTATCCTGAGTCATTCCTCTCTCATCTCTATGAGTATCTGTAGTTTACTGGGTTTTTGTTGTTGTTTGTGCACCATTTATACCAAGAGACGAAAATCATCTGTGACAATTATTTAACTACATATACTGTTTTGTGGTAAAACAAGCATGACAAAATCAAATTCACTGAGATTCACATAATTCCCCGTTCGTAAGGCTGTGATTTTGCGCTGCCATGTGACCTGGCTGATTTGATGAAGGCGTGAATGAGCAGGGTGCAGATATTCCTATTAAAGTGGCCAGTGCGTGTAAGAAATAAATAATATGCAAAATAAGGCAAAACAATCAGACCAATATCAGTTTATCAGCATGCAGTTAGTATTTTTATCTGATGTACAGTAATCCTACGCCTGGTCTCCTCATAACACACAGATGAACCTAGTCATTAAATACGTTTTTTCCCCTCACTTTGATTTAAGTGATGTTTACCGTATCGTATTTATATCTTTGGCTCTATCACTGTACATACATTCTGTTCTTGTCACATCAAATCAGTTATTAAGTCAAATTTAGGGTGATTTAAGTCCTGCATACAGTATTTTCAGATTTCTGGTCCACTGAGCTTCATTTAGACCATTTAGATTGAAGTTTATTACTGTATCACATCCGGTTGCTGAGATACTGTATGGTCGGGGGAGTTTGTGTATGAGGAGAGCCAGTGGAAATCCTATTTTTAGAATATATAAATGCGAGTCTGCCCGTGCTTGGTGGGTTTCCTCCGGGTTCTCCGCTTTCCTCCCACAGTCCAGATTAGGATAATTGGTGTTCCCAAATTGCCCGGAGTGTGTGAATGAGTGTGTGAGTGTGTGTATGTGTGTGTGTGTGCCCTGTGATGGTGTCCCCTGTCCAGGGTGTACCCCGCCTCGTGCCCTAGGCCTTCTGGGATAGGCTCCGCCCCCTGCGACCCTGAATACAGGATAAAGCGGTATAGAAGATGAGTGAGTGAGATAAATGAGAATTCTGTAACCTAGTAATAAAGAGGGAACACGCAGTCTCACTTTGACACCAGCATTTTGGTTCTAGTCATAAAGGAAACTTCACTAGCAACCATTGTGTTTTCATTGTGTTTACAATGAAAAAATTTTTTTTCTATGACGAATGGAGTAATCAGCTTGGATGGTGTTCATTAAAGTGCTTTAGGATAAAAGACTTTCTCAGTTCTGTTGAAGGATCAGGAAGATAAGGGATTTTTAAACCGATTTTTGAAGAGATGGAAAATGTTTTACACATGTCACATCCTGCCCTCTAGTGGCCATAGCGCAAAACTGACCTGTGCAACATGTGACCTGGCTCACATTTTGTACTTTCCAAGAGCTTATAAATGGACTTTCGTTGTTTTGCATGTTCTAACCTGCATATTGTATGGTTTAGTCTATATGCCTATACGCTACACGCTATGAGTTTAAGAGTGTGTGTAATACTGAATGCTCCACTGAAGTCTAACTAAGAATAAATGAAGTGTTGTGTGTGTCCTCTGACCAGGTACGAGTCACCAGGTGGGTATTTGGGGCTTCTCCGTTGCAGCGGCTGAAGCGGCGCCCTCTCTCTGACGAAGCCTGGCTTTCTGAGGGCTCGGCGCAGCACCAGACCCAACAGCACAGCCACCAGCAGCAAACCCACGAAGGCCATGAGGATGATGAACCACAGCTCCGTGTAGAACCTGTATCCCGATGCATACAGGCCAGTCTTACCACCCGAGGTCGGCTCAGTGGCATCTGTTCAGGGGGAACATTTTATTTTAGATAACATTCAAATAACGAAGTGAAAAATGCTAATGCGCAGTAGATAAGTAAAAGTGACTCCACACACAGGAACCTATGGGCTTAAATATTTACTGTGGTTTAGAATTTATATATTGAATGAATTAAGATCTAAATTCAGGATATTTATTATAACAGGTTTGTAATAACGCATCTCACATGGACCGCTAACACGGCCATGTGCTGGTCACATGATTAACATTTATTCACTTAAATGCTCAAATGAAATCCAATTATTTAAATATCAAGACATTTTTAATATATGAAATCTGGTTGTGAATGTTTAGCAGTAAAAGTCAGTAAACTAAAACTAATTTACTGGATGAATTTAATCAAGAAGATTATTTATTTAAATGGAGCATTATTAGTTTAAATAATAGTTTAACCATTTGTTTGTCTTTAATCTCATTTTCCATCGTAGTTCTGAAAGAAACCCAAAGGGTACAGGATGTAGGTGTGTACAGTATTTATCATTCCAATTCACACTTAAAAAGCAGGAGGATACGGAATCAGCATAAGCTCACCTAGACCGGTAGCGGTGTTGTACTTGATTACAGGGGAACTGGCACTGCCGCTGTCTGTCGTACACATAACTTGAAAGACAAACGCTAGGAAGAGAGGTTTGTGTTGAGAGAGAGAGAGAGAGAGTAAAAAGAGAAAGAAATAAACTATTAAAGGAGTGGTAAAGGTGTAACTGAAAAGACCGGCAGCTCATTAGTCGGTCAATTCATGTGACATCAGGCATCACACCGAAATATATAGAGCTGCTATGCTATGCCATAAATAAATAGCTATCATAATAAATAGCTATGATTCTAATCAAATGAAATCTTGTGATGAATGCTAGGTTGTTAGGAGATTTTCTGTAACCTGCACTCACACTCCAGCCCAAGTGGTGGCAGTAATGTGCCTGAATTTTGGCTTGATAAAAAAATTACAGTTAAACCCCCCTACATACAAACATTCGAGTTACAAACTTTTGAAGATACGAACATGCACTCTGCATACAGATCTGGACGCAAATGCGTTAATTAATACTTTTATCTGAGGTGCGGGGAACGTAGACGAAGCTGTGGAAGCCACTGTAAAGGCGAAGGCCACTTTCGGTCAAGGCGTAATCACTCAGAGGTCCGTTCAGAAAGAAAGATCCGCTCCAGTCCACGAACACCAGGGTCAGGTTACTCTGCACTACAAACGGCTCCTTATACTGTGGGGCTACAACAATGTCACAATCAGGTGAGACTAAACTGTCACGACAAGACGTAGTAAGAGAAACTGACAGTTTTAGGGATATGGTACCTTCTTTTAGTGTAGTGATGGAGAGCCAGACAGATGCTGCACTCCCCATGTTGTTATATGAGACTACACAGACCTCGTAGGTGGTGTAGGGGAGGAGGGCAGTGACATTGAGACTCAGCCCCTTCCCAAAGAACCTGGTCTCCACGGGTCCTACGGAACAGGACACTGGCACCGGTTGCAGCGGTTGTGGACAAGCCGTCCGCACCAGCAGCTCACAGCTACCGCAGAAAGCCAAAAAGACAGAATATCTGGTGAACAAATGTACACTGATGTCTAAAAGTTTTGTTATAGAAACCAAAAGTCTGTTCATTGCAAAGCACCTCTCGATGATGCCGTTGGGCCGCAGGGGTTCATCCCACTCGAGTAGAGCCGATCGGGACGTTAGAGTTACGAGTCGAGGCGGAGGCTGCTGGGATGGAACCGAGGCCTGAGTGCGGAGCTCGCTCACTGGGCCACGGGTGCAACACATGAAGCAGGTACAAGCCTCCACCCTGATAGAGTATGTGGTGAAAGGCATAAGGTCATGCAGTGTCTGCTGCCGTGACGTCCCCTCTGACAACTAGACAGGAAGAAAGAGGAGATTTGGTGGCTGATGGAGCAACGAGTGAATGAATGAATGAATGAATGAATGAGGGGATAAATAAAAAAACAAATGAGTAAATAGGGGCTGGTCTGAATAGGTGGATATAAGGATAAATGACGAGATGGATGGTGTACAGTCTTATGCAAAAGTTTAGGCACCCCATTGATAACAGATTTTGGTGATTTATTAATTGAAAAGATGTTAACACAGTCTCTCTTGGAAATGGAAAAAAAAATGCACAATATTTTCAGCAAACATTGATGCATAGTTACTTCTTATGCCATAAATTGAACAAAAAAAAAAAAAAAAAAAACATTATTATGCCACTATGCAAAACTTTGGGCACCCTAAGAGTTCCAGAGTCTCAGATTCTTTTTACAAGGTTTCAGACCTTAATCAGCTCGTTAGATCAGATGCAGGGTAACAGCTGTCATTAGTAAACGCCAATTTCAAAGCTTTACAAATACTTTGAATCTTCAAACCTTGTGCACACACTTGTGGACACTCAACAACCATGGGTTCCTCTAAGCAGCTGTGTAAGACTCTGAAAATGAATTATTGATGCTCACAGTCCAGGAGAAGACTACAAGTAGAGAGAGCAAAGTGTTGTCAGCTTGCAGTTTCCACAGTGAGAAATGTGGTTAAGAGATGGCAGTTCAGATCTGGAAGAAAAAGAAAACTCTCGGAGAGAACAGCTCGTATGCTGGTCAGAAAGACAAATCAAAACCTGCAAAAAAAACTGCAAAAAACCCCCTGCAGGACTCAGGAGTGGAGCACCATCCCACAAGACCTTCATGGAAGAGGCAGCAGAAGAAAACCTTACCTGCGTCCCCATCATAAAATCCAACATCAGAAGTATGCAACAAAAGCCTGATGCGTTTCGGAAACAAGTGCTGTGGACTGATGAAGTTAATATAGAACTCATTGGTCACAATCAGCATTTTAAGAAAAGAACACCTTGCCAACTGTTAGGCATTGGGGTGGATCTATCATGCTTTGGGGTTGTGTTGCAGCCAGCGGCTCAGGAACCATTGCACAGGTGGAGCGAAGAATGGATTCCACTAAATACCAATTTTTAAAAATCACCAAAATCTGTTATTTATCAAAGGGTGTCTAAACCTTTGCATAAGACTGTATAGCGGGTGGGTTAGCTGGTTGCTTGAATGTATGTCTGGATGGTTGCATGAATAAATGGATGCCTTGATGGCTGAGTAAGTAGTTGATGGTTTGTTTGCTGGAATGGTTGGGTGGTTGGATGGATAGACAGATTGTTGTTGATAATCAGTTGGTATGTTGGTTATTTGGATGATTACATGGAAGGATGGTTGTTTGCTTGGATGCTCCACATCCAGATGCTTTCACTAATTTCAGACATTCAGATATCAGAGCAGTTCCACGTATCTTAATGAAGAATTATAACTGTCTCACTGCGTCGTTCTAATAATAAAACGTCAGGTTGAATGACATAGTGAAGACAATGGTTGTGTTGCTGTGTAATGAATGCGGAGGTGTACCAGCAGGTGTGAGTCTTGTTTCTGGTCAAACACCCTGTAGATGGTGACGATGCCATTGGGCTTAGCAGGAGGACTGATATCCACCACGGCAGAGGTGGCATGGATGTGCAGGAATGTGGGAGGGCTCACACCCTCGGGAGGAGCTGGACCAGTCCGACCCGTAGTCCAAGGGCTTCCTGTGCGTCCTGCAGAGTTCACGGCCCACACCTGGGGAAAAAAAAACAGCGACCCTTTAACAAGGTGTTCTCAGGAATAAGTTACCAAGAAGTCCAACATCTGGACATTAGTTCAGTCTCAATATTGTAAGTTAATAACAGTCAATAGTGTTCGGGTCTACTGCAGTATGGAATCGTTTAGCATTATTTAAAACCAAATTGCTTTCAAAGTGTTTGGGAAATTACCATTAATTTGGTAAAATATATCCATTTTCAACTGTATATTATATATATATATATATATATATATATACACTTTTTTGTTGATGTTGTTGAATAAAACAGTTTTTCACAGAAGTCAAGAAAGTCAGAACTCAAGCTGAATATACAAGTCAAGCAGAGAGTCTGTAGGGGACATTTGGACTTTACTAGCGGGTCGGTGAACGTGACACTGACGTTGGTCCAGTAAGACCGTACCGAAGCACCTCGTCTTTCAGCACATCCTCCCTCCCTCCCACTTCCTCCACCTGCTACTCACAGGAACTTCATCCAGCCTTGTCCACACCTCACATCCCAAAACTGCCAGCATCCATTACGCATCGTCTTTCTGCGAAATCTACATGGAAATTGCATTTCACCTTCGTTAAGGCGCGCGTGAACACACGGATAGGTAACGTAATCTTATTTTGGCGAGGAGCTGTTGGTGTAATTAGAGAGGAGGAACAGCGAAAGGTCAGCCGGGGTCTCGATTTGCATGAGTAAGTAATTTGTAGACTGTCAGTTGGAATGGAGGCGACAGATGGATGTTCTCGCAGATAGGGTTAAATTAGCCTCAATAATAGGCAATTAGACTGTGATCAATCAGAATGATAGATCTAAATGGCAATATGTAGGGACTGCATGCTGCACTGCATTCTTGTCTGGAGACTGATGTCGGCACGAGTGTGAGGGCTGTAGGCGTGTGATCTGGTGGTGGCGCTCGTGGTCACACAAAGGCCATCGTGTCAGCCTAAAGACCGAAAAGGTCAACTCGGGACGAGTAAGATGGAGGACGAAAGCGAGTTCACTCGGACACGTTATAGAGATCCAGAAAAGCCCATAAACATTAGTTTATAAATGAGAAATTAGTTCATAAATGAAGTACAGAGAAAAAGTGCATTTAGAGTTAAAAGGTAGCTTTCCACAGCGCGACTAGGACATCCTCACGCCCTTGTGTGTGGAGCGGACCTTTTTACTGCAGCACCAGCACTTGCATACTGAGCTGTTACTCCAGTAATTAGGAGAAAATAAAAATATGTCATGTGTGAGCTCTAATGGATTTGGGTTTAAGCAGTGAGGTGAGAGTCTGCCCGGCGACAGGTTCCGGGAGCGCTCCACCACGCCCCGCTCATCACTCACCGGGCCAAAAAGCAACTGCTTCCAACTGGAGAGCTAATTAAGGTTCGGCATAAAAGTGTCAATAAAATATGTAGCTCCTGCTGCTCATGGAACAGGTTTGGTTCTGCTGAGAGAGTCGAACTGAAGGAAATCCTGAGCCAGATGAAAGAAGGTGCGCGTTATGATATTTTCGATAAAGACATCAATCACGGGAGAAACGATGAGGCCCTGCGATCTCGTTACAACACGAAACCTCATAATGTAGTGAAATGACAAACATGGCGGTGTTAAAGTGCACAGGTTAAAACACAGACGGCTTCCTCCCAGACGCTGTCAGCATTCTCTCTCCAGGGAGAGCAAATTGGTATTAAAAGGTCTTTCCGATGCTTGTACTTATAAAAGGCAACGATGGCTAATTCGATGGCTTCGATCGTAATCAGCAGCGCGACGCCGTGCCAGAGATTAATCGCCCTGTCACCTGTCCGTTGTTGCTCGGCCCCTGTCATAAATTACAGCTCATAAATAAAATGGAACAATCAGGCAGAGTCTATCAATTTATCCCACGACCAGCCCATGCCTCTCACACCTGACAATCAAATGCTAATGTTATTTTGCTCTAAAGGCTAGCCTGTCAATTAAGAAGGATCCTCAAAAGTGGAGCAATGCTATGAATATTGGTGTTAGATTAAATACCTGTCATTACACTAAAGGCAGTTAATGAGGTCTCTGGGCCGTTTCCACGAGTGCTGTACCTGTGCACGGTCTAAATTAAAAACGGGGTACAGCCATACACTCAAAACATGGTATCGGTGCTAAAAAGTGTCTCACCTCGGTGAAAAGGTGAATTCTCAGACAGGATCATAAAACACACCATTTTTCATAACACTTACTGTAATGCTTCTTATCTCCTGATCCATAATTATACACACACGTTTATATTTTTGTTAGATAAAAAGAAACATTTGCTAAAAAGAATTTCATGCCCTTTTATGTTTTAGTGTCTGTAACGTTTTTTGAGTTTAAATCGTTCAATGATCTTAATTGTCATTTAGATGAAACTTGGCCAATTTAATGACATGGTTACAGACACTATGGATTTTTTGCTTTTTAAGCAGCAACTGTTTTTACAGGTCATATGCTTCTAGAGGTTTTCACCAATTTCAGTATTGATACTCATAAAGAAATATAAATAATTTGCATTTTAAATGATTATTGTTTGAAGAGAGAGAGACAGTATAACACTGAAAAATGGCCATTTTCAGGACACATTAAATCATCTCTCCAAACGTCTGGAGTTAGCAACTTTAAATTTTTAGGGAAGCGAGATCGGCCACTTCCATGTTGCATAAACTACAGAAGTAGCTTCTTTGGTACACACAATTTTTTTGTATTATATGTATAACTTAAAATACAACTACTATTGCTAATAATAATAATGATATTAAAACCAGCAATACCACTGTGTTTTGGGCAACAAGTAAGGTTTAAAAGTTAATTAATAGTTGTTTAAATATAATTATAATTGATTAAATTTAGCAAAACACACAAAAACCCCCCACTACACTACAAAAGCTACGTCACCTGGTACTCGTAGGCCGTGTAGGGCAGCAGCTTGTGGTCATGGTAGACAGTTGAGATGTTGCGATAGACAAGTGCAGGCTGGCTTCCTGTTTCTTCACCGAGCCTCCTATAAAGCTCATAGTGCAGGAGTTTGCCATTTGCTTGGGCCGGAGACGACCACGAGAGCAGGAAGATGTTCTGCAATCCCTCCGAGTCTGTCTGCAGCTCCAGCAGGGGTGCACTCTGTCCAGCAGGGGGCGCCTCCTGAGTCTGAATCGAGGACCAGTCGCTTGCAGCACAACCGAGCAACGTGCAAGCCTCCACTCGCACCTCATACCTGAGAAAGAGTCGCATACAGACGCTCAAACTCGGCACGTCCCTGTCACGGTGTAATGAAAAAGCGGGGATGATCCACAGAAGGATTCAAGGAGAAAAGAGGAAATGAGAGAAGGAGAAACGAGTGAAGGTCATCTGAGAGAATAACACTGATGAGCTTATTATTTTAGCCCTTGAGCTTATCTTAACATGAGTTTATAGACATGGCTTCCCAGGTATCCTTCATCTGATCGCTGCTCTACCTTTCAGAGATCTTTCTGTAAGTCAGAGTAACATAAAGGGTCACAGGTAAAAGTCTGAAGATCCTAAAATGTTTAGTTCTTTCTCTGGGTTTCTCGCTCCTCTCTTTTATTATCCTTTGTACCTGTAAGTCCCTATTATGACTTCTGCAGTAGATCTGTTTGGAAAAGTGACACAACAGTGTTAGAGAAGAAGGAGAAAACCAACCTGACTAAAAATATCATTGGTAAGTGTAGTTTGTAAAATACAGTAAGTCCAAAAGATTTAAAAGAAATTGTTTAAGAAAAAAAAATGCAGAACAGAGCATCAAGTCATTACCCAACTCGTGCCAACTCGGTGAAATTCATAAACATCTACAGTAAAGTGTAATAGTTAATAAATAATTAAGTGTAAAAAGTGTGATATTTATACGAGAGGTGGTCATAAAATTCACATTATCTTATGAAAAAACTGTAAAAAATATTCGCCCAAATCATGTCTCCAGAAATGAGTACGTTCATGAACGTTTCTTCTTGTTTTAGAAGAACTGGCGGTACAGTTCCGCGAGATGCCACTAGGGGGCCAAAACCAAAATGGCGCACATGGTTGAAAAAGCTGAAGAGAGCCTTCTTCATGACGACACGTCAGACCATTCAGCTTACAAAACAGAGAAATGGAGGACGACTTGGGATACGAAATTCTGCCTCCCCCCCCCCGCCTCCCCCCACTCTTCTGACCTCGCACCCAGCGACTTCTTCCTCTTCCATCACTTCGTGGCAGGCGCTTGATGATGATGAGGTGGTTATTGAGGTGGAACTTTTCCTCGAGAGCCAAGAAGAAGGCTTTCGAAGACGTCTGCACTGAAGAAGTGTAGAGGAGGTGGAGGTTATGTAGAGAAGGACTAAGGTCACAACCAACATTCGCTTTCATTAAATTACTCTTTTCCGAGCAATAATAACAAATTTATGACCGCCCCTTGTATATGTGCAGCGCTGTGACCATGCAGAAATGAAAACTCCTGAGTTTATGTTCCCTGTATCTCCAGACTACATACAGTATGATGCAAAGTTTTGGACTTTAATCAACTTAAAACTCACTGAAATGCATCTTGCTTGAAAAATCTCATCGTTGTATTGAATCTGAAGTAGTGGTGTAAAGTGTGCTCTAACGCCTACCTGTGGTAGGGCTTCAGAGCAGTGAGAGAGAAACTGCGGCTCTGGAAGGCGCTGTGATGCGGCGCGAAGACCACCCTCTTCGCGTTGGGCTCGGCCGGGTCACGTGTGTAAAGCGAGTAGCTGATGATCACCCCGTTTGTTCGTGCCGGGGGCTCCCACTGCACCAGCACGCTTAGAGGCGCAAGGGTCTGCAGCTGCGGAGGAGCGACTCCGGATGGAACCGAAGGCTGTGTGCGAGCCACTTCTGTGGGGCTGGTGGTCGTACCCTGGCTGTTATTAGCCGTGACCGTGTAGCTGTACTCAATGCTGGGCAGCAACATAAAGTCATGGTAGCGTGTATCCATGCCGGTGTATATGAGGTGTCCGTCACGCCGGAGTTCGTAACCCGTGATAACCCCGTTAGGATGATCGGGCTCTTTCCATGACACCTCCACTGACTCGGGGCCTGTGACTTTCAAAACTGGGGCTGGCATGCTAGCAGGCGGGGCCTCTTTGGTTAGAGTAGAGGTGGGCAGACTGGCAGTGCAGCCTCCATTAGTGCAGGCTGTTAAAGTAAGCGTATATGGAGCATGCGGCTGTAGATTAGACACCTGGACACTTAGCTTTTTCCCGCGGTAAACCACCTCGCTGTTGACCTGGAGGATGTACTCCACAATCTCCCCATTCTGAATGGATGGTACAGTCCATGATGCATTCAGGGAGTGGGATGTAATACTGAACACAGCAGGTGGCTCGACTATTGCTGGTGACGCCTCTAACGTTCGAACCGTAGTCAGTTTGCTGGTAACGCAGCCAGATACTGTGCACGCGGTTACAGCGTAGCTGTAGTCCGTGTACGCGGCCAAATCCTCGTCAGTATAGTTTAACACAGACGAGTCAAAGCTGAAATGAAAGCCAATGTCATCTCTCTGAATCCTGTAACCCAAAAGGACCCCATTGGCCTCCAATGGCGGAGTCCAATTTACAAAGAGCTCATTAGGGCGGCCCTCTAGATGACTTACAGTTGGTGGTGGCAGCCCATTTGGAGGAGCTTGCTTCGTTTGAACAGTCACCCCCGGGCTATCGACTGACCCTGCTGTGTTTGTAACCCGCACCTGAAATTTATACCTGCTCCAGGGCTTCAGGCCAGAGACATTGCAGGAGAAGCTAAGCGCCTGGACGTCTCGTTCTGTACAGACAACCTTGGCTTGTTCTGTGTCAACGTCATCGTCATCACTCTTCACTGACAATACTTGATAATATAGGATTCTCCCATTGGCTTTTCCAGGCGGCACCCAGTGGAGCTCCACGCTGTCAGCGCCAATGTCCTGGGCACTAGGGGGCAGCTGGGAGGAGGGAGGGGCCTCGTCAGTGATGATATGCTGTGGGACAGTCCTGGTGCAGCCTGCTTCTGTGCAAGCCTCAAGAACCAACGAATATGTGGTGTAGGGTTCCAAGCGGCGGAACAGGAACTGGCGTGAAAGACCACTGAACTCCAAGTTATCATCACTGTAGATGTTATAAGTCTGGAGAGAAGACACAACACAACACATCCTACATTTCTTATGTGTACGGGACACTTTTGTCGCAATTATAAAGCCCTTCTGAAAATAATAAGAATACCTTAATGACGCCATTGGGCGAGGCAGGTTCTGGCCAGTGCAGCAGCAGTGCACGTCCGTGTTCTCTCTTCTCCACAGTGAAGTTGGTCAGACCAGTGGGAGAAGCCTGTAAAGTCCGAACTGTAGCCCAAGGGCTGCAGGCACTACCTGCTCTGTTCACCGCCTCCACACACACACTGTAGGTGGTGTACGGTTCGAAACCAAATACATGGGCCTGGTGCACATCCCCCTGAACCGGAACACACACGCGCACACACACACACACGCACACACACACACACACACACACACACACACACACACACACACACACACACACACACAC
>JAQQZT010000005.1:29487524-29498715 GCA_030068275.1 Clarias platycephalus
CTACAACAATACTGGGGATTTCAAAACTATAAAATAACACATATGGAATTAGGTAATCACGTAACAACAACAAAAACTACAGTTAGTTTGTTAATTTAAGACATAGAGGTCAGTCTTTCTGTAATAGTTCTTGCAAGAACAGTATTGTCAAGTGCATTTGCAAAACCCGTCAAGCACCATAAAGAAACTGGCTCTCATGAAGGCCATCCCAGGATGGCGAGACCAAAACCTACCTCTGCCGGAGATGAGAAGTTAATTTAGAGTTATCAACCTGAAAAATGACAAATTTAAAGCACCTCAGATTAGAGGCGTTATGAAGTCTTTACAGAGCATAAGTAGCAGACACATCTCACCATTAACTGTTCAAATGAGATTAATGCATTTTTTGGACGCCTTTAGCATTTCTTTACAATGTAAAAATCAGGAACGATCATGGAGTTAGAAAGTGACCCCAAACTATTGAACGGTAGTGTATATATAATAGCATATATGCTATTCAACCTGTTAAAATTAGCAAAATAAGGTCTTAAGCTAGTAATGCAGTTAGCTAGCTAAGAGCTTGCTTAGCCTTTTAAAAAGCAGTATTAAAATATTGTTTGGGAGCAGATGAGGCTAGTTAGTTTTAGCTGGTTAAACTAGATATCATCCAAGATGGCTGCCGTTACGACTGCTCCGACCACCTTTTCGTTGTTTTTGTTTTTTAAGTTAGATTTTAGCATTTTAAAACCAGTCAAATTACCACCATTGAGTACATTAGGTATGATAGAGACACTCTTGTTTCTATTGATATACAATGTACTCACAATTTGACGTTTTTAACTCCGGATCCGAGCTGGCCGAGTGAGATCCTGAGGGAGAACAAAGGATGCGACACGAAGCAGCGGCCCCGAGGAAAACGAGCCAGGGTCAGGAACAGGCTGAGAGCCGGTGTACACTGCACACCTCTGCCTAGCATCGTGCTCGCCAACGTCCAGTCACGTCCATCATGTGTCGTCCTTTTTATCTACCTCGGGAGTTCACATCGGTCATAATCAGCGCCGTTTATATTCCACCACAAGCGGACACGCCTTATGCGAGCTGCATGAGGCACTCACACAGCACCAGACACAGCACCGGGACGCTGTGCTCATTGTGGTGGGGGACTTTAATAGTGCCAACCTCAAATGCGCAGTACCGAACTTTCATCAACATATCACCTGCCCCACCAGGGGTGAAAGGACACTGGACCACTGCTACATTACTGTCAAGGACGGTTACAAGGCACAAGCTCGTCCACCGTTTGGTAAATCCGACCATGCCGCCATCTTCCTCATGCCAAAGGATTTCAGTTTTTCTGGAATTTATATATTGTAAGCGCTTACGTCCTGTCTTATCCCTTATATATAGATGTTAAATTCTAAAGTAGCAATTTACTACTATTTGTGTCATTGCTGCCAGTATTTTCTTATTTTCTGCATAATATTAAAGAGATAAAAGATTCAATGCACTAGCATTTAACAGAGGTGTGAAGTTTTGTTCCCTATAGCAAGTGTCTAAACACAGTGTGATTAAAAGAGGAAGTACAGAGAGAGAGAGAGAGAGATAGAGAGCTGTTTTGGTTCCTGAATATAGTGGTAAAATATCTCAATGTTGCTGACACTAATAACAGCAATGAAGGTGTATGAGATTATTGTTATTACTGTTAGACCATTTGAACAAATCATCATTTGAACAACCTGAAATTACTATATACTGTATATATTGTATAGTGAAAAGCTGCAATGGGCACATCTGATAGCCGATGATGCATGACACCAGTAAGTAAACTGAGCAAGTTCTAACATTTCCAACCAGACCTCAAAGAAGAGGAAAACAAAGTTTGCCAATCCATAATTCATAATGAACATGAGGATTTACACATAACTTAACTTAAATTCAATTCATTCATTTTATTTGTATAGCACTTTTAACAATTAAGAGTATCTCAAAGCACCTTTACAGAACATAAAAAAAAAACTAGGTGCAAAAAGTTCTAGATGTTAGACAAAAGCATCCCTAGTGAGGAAGCCTGAGGTGACTGTGGAAAGGAAAAACTCCCTTAGATGGTATGATGAAGAAACTTTGAGAAAAACTTTGAGAGTAATTTTGGTTTCATTTGTTACGTCCCGTATTGTTTTGGGAGGATTTTTCTCTTTTTTTTCTCTTGTTCTCTCTCACTATCAACTCACAGGTCCTCTGGTTGGATCGGGGTGCTGTCAATCATTAATCCGGCATCACATCTGAAGGACCAATCAGACGAGAAGGGCGTGTATATAGACCCGGACGTGACGCGAGCTCGGCACGAGCATTGGCTTGTCATTTGTTTGCTCTCCCATGTTCGCTTGTCTTTTCTTGCTCTTGTCTTATTGTTGTTTTCGTGTCGCATTTTAATCACTGTGTGTTTGAATTTTCTCTTAAAAAGAACTTTGCTCTCGATTGATTATTCGAATGTGTTTGTATCGGGGCTCGATCCTCGTTTATCCATTTAAGTCCTACTCTGGCACTTACAGTATAGTGATGGGACCAGCTCAGCATGTCACGTGACTTACATTTTACTTCATGCAGGGTAAGGTTGTTTAGACACACTAGTTATTGAGCGGATGCCAACCTTGTATTTATGTTTGTAAGTTAGAGTAGTTAGTGGCGTATCACGCTGAAGATGTTGGTTTTCTTCTTTTTCTTTGTGTAGTTTAGTCTTGGTTTGGGGGTTAGATAGCGGATTTATGTTTTACTATTTTCTTTTCTTTTAGCACCGCTCTTGTCCGTCACTTTGGTTGTTTTCTTTTGTACATAACATGTAAATAGTCTGCCATTGGGGTTGAAGGTTAAATGTTGTTTAAACATTACCTTTTACTGTGACTGAATCTGATGTAAAATTGAACAACAGAGGATCTCACTAAAACTAACCCTTTGAATCCGACGGCTTTTGTCTGTTCCTTCTTTTTTGTAATTTGTGTCACACACACAAACCCACATTCCCAAAGCAGAGAAGAGTAATTTATTTCATTTTATATATTTATTCTCTTATTATTTAATTTATGATGTTACCTCCCGAAACCCTAGATGACAAAATTAGGGAGACGTAACACATTTGACCA
Source organism: Clarias platycephalus (assembly GCA_030068275.1). NCBI lineage: Eukaryota > Metazoa > Chordata > Actinopteri > Siluriformes > Clariidae > Clarias > Clarias platycephalus. The sequence continues at coordinate 29,490,641 of JAQQZT010000005.1, forward strand.
GAGCACCTTTTTCCACATGTTTGCTGTGCCCCCCACATGTCTTGTCACAACCTGCAAATGGGACTTATTATGGCTTTCTTTCAGCATTTGGTTTCTTTTTGCCACTTGTCCATTAAGTCAATATTTGCGGAGTGCACAGCTAATAGTTGTCCTGAGCTGTGAATATCCACAGCTCCTCCAGAGTTACCATGGGCCTCTTGGCTGCTTCTCTGATTAGCAATCTCCTTGACCGGCCTGTCAGTTTAGGTAGATGTTAATGTCTTGAAAGGTTTACAGTTGTGCCATACTCTTTTCATTTTCAGATGATGGATTGAACAGTGCTCTGTGAGATGTTCAAAGCTTGGCATATACTTTTATAACCTAACCCTGCTTTAAACTTCTCCACAACTTTTTTCCAGACCTGTCTGATGTGTTCCATGGGCTTCATGATGCTGTTTGTTCACTAATGTTTTTTAACAAACTTCTGAGGGCTTTACAGAACAGCTGTATTCATATTAGGGGGGTGTTCCAGCTACATGCAAGGGGTGACCAACTTTGTGTTGGTCTATTACATAATATCCTAATAAAATACATGGAAGAGATTAAATACATGGCAAAGCCACTGTATTTATATATTGCACTCAAACAAAGTGCAATAACTGATCAGTAATGTGACACACCATCGCTTTTCCCTTTCAGCTGAGCAGTTTCATTCCGTACAGTTTGGAATCTTAAATAACATGGCTGAACACCCTGTACAGTCTATTTTACAGGGAGCAATTACAGTATAGCCAATTAAACATATCCTCACTTAGTGTAGTAGTAGTAGTAGTAGTAATAGTAGTAGTAGTTATCAATATATCATTACTATGATATTAGTATATCAAATTACTAATACAATGTCAGGGAATGTTTAAAAAAAGTTGAATTTATCGTGGATGAATTGTACAACAGGTCAAAGAGCTAGATCTGGTTTCAACTTATGTTAGAGAATTCAAACACACACGCGCGCACACACACACACACACACACACACACACACACACACACACACACACACACACACACACACACACACACACGCTATTTAGTATTCAGTGAAATCAACAATTATCATTCCTTGTCATATTTATTTACGCTCATACTTATGTTAAAAAAAGAACCCATTCAATTCTTAACTAGTGCAGTTGTTCTGTAAACAAAACAAATGTTGGCGTGCATGGCATCAGTAGGCAGATCTGGTGCCAACAGTCCCTCGGCCCCCTGCTAGCTTTTACACCCGCCTATCATGACACCAGGAGGCGATGGGCCGTTTAAAAGGTACCTTTTTAACGTGGTGAAATATGGAACGCGCTTGGGCTATAAACGTGGGAAACATATGCAGACTGTCAATAGCAACAGCTGCTTCATTCCACTTTATTTCGGCACTGAGACTTATATCTGGCCCCTAGATGGCAATGCTATCAAACACTTTCCCAAACACGGATGCTGCGATATTAACGAGCACATGCGCTCGCTGAACCAAGACACTCAAGGCAGCCATTAAAAAGCGACTAAGACGATTGATTTTGGTTATAGATTTTCAAATAAATGTTAACAGCACGGATTCCTAAAATGGGATGTGCTTAAGTTTTGATTAACAGAATTGGAATACATTTAATACTATGCAAAACAGGCTTTAAGTAATATCATGATCCAAACACACACCGCTCTGTAGCGTGTGAGCTACTGCTGCGGGAGAACTTCAACAACTTGGGTTAAGACGTTGAGTTTTGAACCCCGTGCCCAGGATCCTGGAAAGGCGAGACTCGCACAGATCTCATCCTGACAAAACGCTAATCCCACTTTAGCTGTTTCAAAGGGAAATCAGTGTAACCGTGTCAGAGAAAGACAGAGAGAGTGTTTCCTGTGTTCGAGCGCTGCAATTAGGCGCTGTACAGGCATTCAGTCATTTGTACAGAGAGGGAAAAAAAAAAAGTCTTTCAACATTTTTTCTCCTTTTCCCCTTTCAACTCGACACAGGTCTATCTCGTCTCATCCGCGGACTGCGTGCGAGTTATTTCCTGTGACAGCGCTGGGGGTCGCCTGGGCCCAGGGATGATTTTAATTAAGAATAACCATGTGTATTTGTCACAACAATTATGCTAATTAGCCAAAAGCAGAGATTCCTGACCCTTCAAAGGTGTGGGTCTGACTCATCTGCATAGAGGAAGACAAGCCCGGCTCGCCTGCTGCTGCTGCTGACTTCAGCCTGAACGAGCTTCCATCAGGACGTAGCGGAGTTTAAAAATCATTCATTAAAATATGAAAAAAATACACGTATATCGTACTGTGCAAAAGTTTTAGGCACCCGTGTTTTTTTTTTTTACTATGTTATACATGTTTATTTCACGACTTTATTATTAAGTTAGTTAAAAAAAAAAACTTCATATTTCAAACATTAGTATTCCAGCAAAAAACTGATAAATTTTGCAGGAAAATCTCTCAGTACAGGCCAGAAAAGAATTCCAGCAAATTATGTAAAAGTCTAAAACACAACGTCAGGGCTTTGCTACGCGATAAAAAGAAGCAGGTGAGATAAATCCCTCAGAAGGACCGTGTCTGGTTCTGCAGGATGTTCAGTAAAACTAAACCACTCAGTTCTTTATAAAACTGCACACACTGTACCTGAGACTGTAGTTTAAACAAAGACTCGTCACACAAATTACTGACCTTTTATTAATTAATTAATTACTGTTTGTCACAGGGGACTGGAGCCTAAACCAGGAGACTTAGGGCACGAGGAGGGGTACACCCTGGACAGGGCACACACACATACACTCGATTTGGAAACAGCAATTTACCCAAGCTTCACGTCTTTGGACTGTGGGAGGAAACCAGAGTACCCGGAGGAAAGCACGGACTCAGAGGAGGGAATCAAACCCGGACCCTGGAGGTGCTAAGACCACTACGCCAACGCTCATCCCTGGTCTACAGCAGTTATTTGCATGTGCCTAAGAATTGAACACAGTACTGTATGTGTTTAATAAGTGTTGAATTTGTAATGAGTGCACATTCACAAGCCAATACAACTCCACTAGCTTTGCTCATATTAAAATAAAATGTGTAAAGGCGACCAAACTGGCACAAGACAAGGGGGGAAAAATTTGTTTGTGTGGCAAATTCAAGCATGACTACACTGACACCATTATCAATTTTTTTTCAAAATAAAATAAAAATGTATATATTTTTGCATTTGAAGTGGTAAAATGTTGCTGTTCCATTATGATCCTACAGGTGGCGCACTCTAAACATATTCACACCAAACTGTGTCCAGTGTGGTAGGAGCAAATTATCTGCTAAGTTTGTTTAAAATAAAAAAAAATTATATTGGATCCTGACATTTATAAAATTGTGATACAGAATCCCAATACAAAAAGAATCGGCACCAAAGTATTGTGATCATATCGTATCAGGACGTCCCTGGAGATTCCTGTCCCTAATAGACATAGTTACAAAATTATTCATGTGGACATTAAAAAAAAAAAAAAATTATAATATGTGGAAATATATTAAAGATCTGCCCGTTATAGCTGCCAGTGTAATTCACCTTCACCGTGTGACAGGTTTACACAATTAGATAAAAAAAAATATCTTCATCTTGACCTGGTATCGCACTATGAGCTGTAAAGTAGCCATCATTTACATTTGTACAGAAGAATTTCCTCGGGGATTAATAAAGTTTTATCTTATCCTAAAATCGTCCCGTTCATCACTAAACATCGCTGCTGATTAAACTGGAAACTTTTTTTTGCTTTTTGCTTATTTCATATTCAACACACATTCCTTCTAATAAGACGCCACTTGAAGCGAACCGAAATCAATAACACACACAAAAAAAAACCCAGTAGATACTTTCAGGCTCGCCTGATTGACCAAACCTCCTCTTCTAACCACAGTCCAGCCATCCGAGCCTCTTAATGCTAAGTGCAGCCATAACGCCAGTGTTAAAGGGGAGAGCGGCGCACGTAGCTGCGGACGCGCTCGTCATTGAAAAGTCTGTGGCCTCTTGTACAGGGGTAATAATGAAACAGCAGACTTTACTAGAAGGGTCTCTGACAGTTTACGAGATCCTCGCTTTGGAGAGATGATTTGCCATTTTGAATGGGAGACCCTGGTTTAAAAAAAAAAAAGAAAAAAAAAAAAGGCTCCAATCAGGTTGAGAGCTCTCAAATCACTGGGCAGTTCTTCAGTCTGAACCAGCGTCTGATGAAGGCTTCCATCTCAGACGAAGGGCACCGGCTGCTCTCAAGTGGAGACGCAGTTACACCATGTGTCCACATTATCATCGTGAAGGCACGGGGAGCAAAACTTCCCCAAGAGCGGCCTTTACAAACTCCACGACTAAGTACAAGACTAACCTCTTGTTAGGGATTTAAGCTTCGAAAAAAGCACTTGTGACCTTATTTAGACAAAGCGGAGAGGAAACCCAGACGAAACAAACCCACGTCTATAAAGAAGACGCGCTCCGTCTGCGTCTATTCGTGCTACAACAGCTGTCTTTGTTTAATAAAGCAGCGAGTCTCACTACAAGCCATAAAGCAAAGTGTTATCGAACAGCAGCCTTTATGGCATTCATCCTATTAGTTAATGAGCAGCCATGTTTGCCGAGCCCCGAACTAGCTGCTCAGAATTCCGCTCAGATCGTCCTGCTCTCCGAGTGCACACCTCGCCGCCTGCAAAAAAAGGAAGCAAAAAAAAAAAAAAAAAAGACATGGTCCAGCGCTTGCTCATCTTGTCTATACACTCTTTGCTCTCTTCTTAATGATACACTAACAGATTGTAAACATGCTGTTGCCGTTTCAACATCCCTCCCCTCCTCCTTTCTCTTTTTTTTCCTGTGCATTTTTTAAACAATGTCCTTCATGTTAGAGTGGTTACAGGCAGCAGAAGGACATCATTAGAGCCATGGTTAAACTGCAATTTACACCATTAGGAAGTCAGGAGCAATTTTTATTGCCTAGTAAATTTCAGCTCTGAAATATTCGGACCATATGGCTCAATTTGTGTAATAACCTTAATTTCTTGCACCCTTCAGGTCCTCCTGCCTCTCCGACAGAGTTGGGCTTCTGTGCGCAAAAAAAAGAAAAAAAAAAAAAGAGGCAAAGTGTCTGCGGTGCACCGGTGAGATTAATAAGGTGTCACGTCCTGTTTGGGTGAAGGCGTTGGAACAGCGGCCAGATGGTATCGCGGCAAATGACTGTCAGGGGTCCTGATCTAATCAATAGGATGTATTAATACATCTCCCATCGCTGGGAACCTCGTGGGGCTGCGGCGCAACATCTGGAAAGACTGGGGGGGTGGTGGGATGGGAGGAAGATAGAGCGAGAGAGAGAGAGAGAGAGAGAGAGAGAAGGAGGGAGGTACAGAGAAAAATGAAGGCAGGTAAAAAAGGAAAAGAGTGTAAAAAAAAAAGAGGAAAACTATACACTAAGAATGACGAGGATTAGAGAGAAAGCAGTTTAGGAAAGAGAAAGATACGTTGTGGAGTTTACATCAGATTAAAAAAAAAAAAGAAAGCAGAAAGACGCCTTCTGACACTGGATAAACCTCTCTCTCTCTCGTGGAGCTTTGATAAGTGTTTGGTAATGAGGGGCGTCTGCACACATGGCGAGGGAGGCAGGTTTTTGGCGGCTAGGACCGCCTGCGCTCCGTAGCCTCATTCAGTCCTGCCGCTGTGACGTGCCCATTAATCAGCCTCTCTGGCACCGGCTACAGCACACAGCACAGCCAGGGATCAATAGCAGCCCCCCCACCCCATCTCTAACTTCAACACACACACACTCATACACACTCATACACACGCTCACACAAAAGCAGAGAGCGAGTTATTGGATCGGCCTGCGTTGACTGGAGAATGCCACGCGTCTCCTCCTGATGCTCCGGTGCCACCGAACATTACGAAGAGGCATTATGGAGCATTACGCCATCTGCTCAGCTCCCTGCCTGCTCGAGACCGTTCAGTGTCTGTGTGTGGGGCGAGGAGAATCTTCTCAAACAGCCATAAAATACAAACTAAAACAAACAAACAAACAAACAAACAAACGTGGAGCTGATTAGATCCGCGCTCTCAGGCTTCTGATCCGACAGAGCAAGCAGTCACGTAACCGCCAAGGAGCCCTGAGTAACACTGAGATTTCTCCCAGAATGCTTGTTTCACTCAACACCTTCATGTTAACTCCATGAGAGAGGATCAACCTGTAGCCATGCAACAGTTGGTTACAGCAAAATCAATACGACACCCAACTGCAGGCCAAGTATTGACACAGCAGGCTGGACAGCTGATCTAGCACAAAGCTCGTGTCCAAAAAAGATCCAGCTGGATCAATGGATTATAAATGTAGCCCTGAGAAACTGTGCTAATAACCACACTCCGAATTCCCGGTATGTCAGGTGGCACGTGAGCAAAGAGGCAGATTTGGGACCGAAGCACGGGAAAGCTGCTAGCTCACGTTTAATACTAGGAGAAGGCATCAACAGTAAAAAAAAAAAAATTAAGATAGATAATAATGCATTTAATTAAAAAAAACGCTGAGAAATAGGTTTAAAAATAGTTTCGCTGTCTGTATCATCACTGATATTTAATCACCTGAGTGCTTTAAACACCTTATCATGGTGACTCTCAGTTTCCCCGGGCATTTCATTAGCGCTGAACAGATACGCTTAGCGAGTTAAGTATGTACATAATTTTGCACATCAAACACACATCGGGTTTGGAGCGGAGAGCTAAAGAGTTAATGAAAACTGCACAAACGTAAGGCGAGTTATTTAAAACAAACTGCAGCAACCTGACCTTTTAATCCTCCATTACAGATGAACACTATGAATATTCAATCCCAAATCCTGCAGACTCGAAACAATAAAAACAAGCCTGAGTCTGATTCAAGGACGGATGATTCGCAAGTTTAAAAACATTTAAGAGTCGTGATCGCATTTCTTTTCATTAAAAAAAACAAACATTTAAAACAATAAACAGCAAAAAACTAAACGTAAGCGAACACGAGATGATAAATCAGCAGCACCCATTATCAGGTCAGGGTCATAACTCAAGAGGGCTGAGGACAGCGGAGGAAATTAATTATGAGTTGATTAACAGCAAACTACCTGATGTCACACGTTTGCCCGGCGCTCAAACGAACGCCGACTTCTGGAGGTCAAGACGAACCGGAAAGGGCTGCCAAGAGAATAACAACCGCAACTGTAAATTATTCCCATGGAAGGAGAGACGGCCGCTGATAAAAGGCTTAGCTCGGATGACGTTCATTAATTGCTACCCAAATAATTAATTTCTGTATGGAGCAGGCGTTTCTCTGAAGCCCGGTGGGGGAAGTGGAGATTCTCAGTGGGACCTGGATCGCTTCCCCTCGTTCCAGTGTTATGAGTCTCAGGGCAAATTTGTCGTGAATAAAGAGAAATACGTTTGTAGTGGCGGAGCAGCTGGATCGTCTTGGAGTGTCATGGATCACCTGGGCGAGCTTTACAGGTGGATTCAGTTACATATTGTGATTCTTTTGTGCGGCAGTAGTAGTAGTATTGTATATCACCACACTGACTACAAAATCACTTTTTTAAATGAATTTTTAATTAGTATATTTTTGCATTTGAGGTGATAAAATGTTGCAGTTCCTCTATAATCCTACAGGTGGTGCTCTAACCTGTTCATACATTGGCAGGCTATTGTTTGCTAAATTTGTTTAGCATTGTAAAAATGAAAAAAAAAAAAAGTATTTATACCGAATCAAGATAAAATCACGATGCTAACAGTATCGTAAAACAAGTTCAGACTGAATACAAGGCATCAGCTGTCATTAAATTAGGTTTTGAATAGCGCTGTCAATATTAACGTGTTAATGCATGTGATTAATTTAGAAATTTTAACGCATTACTATTTTTTTTACGCAAATTAATCATATGACCAAGTTCGACTCTAATGGCTTCCCATAATCGTGGCACGGTTACCCGGCTGTGAGGAAACAGCCACATCCGTAAAGCCACAAGCATTGTGGCTGATCGGACACACCCCTTTCACACACTCTTCACACTCCTGCCATCTGGAA
>JAQQZT010000005.1:29508432-29521550 GCA_030068275.1 Clarias platycephalus
CACACACACACACACACACACACACACACACACACACACACACACACACACACACACACACACACACACACCCACCCTACTGAAAATCTGCCATGACACATTTGAAGACAGAGATCCGGGCCCTGGTGTGGGAGCTTTGTTAATATTCCCATCACTGGTGCCTTTCATAATTTACAGCAACTAGAGGCTGATAGGTTATTCAACATTTATGAGGCCTGCAATGTATTCCGAGCGGCCTGATTATCTTTACAAATGAAAAAGTTAAATTATTCAACTTCCTTCATTGCCACCTCCCTTAGCAGATGTAGTCTTTTGCCTGAGACACAAACCCCGCTCAAATTAGACAGTGCTTTGATCAGCGCTCCCCTGCCAGGGAAGTTCAATCGCACAGGTCCTTAAGTTCTATTATTTACAACTAATCACGGACTTTGGAGTTTTCCCCCACTTTCAAAACGAATGAGAGTCTAATAAGAAATAATGGCGCGAAGGAAAGAAAAAGGAATGCGCTATCAGATCCGATACGTCAGATGCAGGCGCGCCTCGCGAATCCACGGCCGATCTGGTATTCGGACCTAACCAACCGTGAGAGATTGTAGTTTAAAGCCATAGATTTTTTTTTTTGGCCCCTCAGAATGTAAAGTCGATAAACGGTCCAGGCTATGTAAATGTTTTCGGTGGCCACAGGGTCTAGTTAAGGGCTTTTAAGGTGTAATTGAGGCTTCTGAACAGGTTCCTCTCATACGAAAGAGGCCTAATGAGACAATAATAACAAAAGATGGACCATCTGCGGCAGACAATCAAGCCTGCTTGAAGGTAGCACACATGCATATATATATATATATATTCTCACACACACAAACACACTCGCATGCATGAACAGCTTCCCAAAAACATACCCACTCCCTTTTTCTTCCTGACACACACACACACATATATACACACACACACACACACACACGCTCAGCAGGTGGACAGTGTAATAGGTGTGAGCGTGCAGGGTTTGAATGGGAATGAGATTGTGTCAGACCCTGCGGAAGCTCAACCCGAGGATGAAGCGGGAGAGAGAGAGAGAGAGAGAGAGAGAGAGAGAGAGATGGGGGGCAGGAGGGGGGCAGTTGTTTGTTTTGTTCCCACGCATGTTTGTTTGTGTTCCCGCTCTCTGGGTGGGAGAACGCTCGGTCTTGGCAGCCCCACAATGCTCAGCGGGACCCTGCAGATGGGCCGCCGCTGCCTCAAACGCAAACACACGCTGATTGATCAGCGGAGGCCAGTGGGTTGCAGACTGCCACCGCAAAGATTAGAGGAATCACTGAGGGCCGTCGCAAGGACAGGACATTTAACACTAGACATTCGGTACAGAGTAAAAAACAACACTGACAAAATCTACCACAGAGAGAGAGAGAGAGAGAGAGAGAGAGAGAGAGAGAGAGAAGACACACGCAGATTTAATTAGAGAGAGAGTTGCTTCTGTCACTACTCGCACCATTCAGCCATTTCAACCCATTTGGCGCCAAAACAGTTCTGACCCGTCAAGGCCCGGACTCCACTAGACCCCTGAATGTGTGTGTGTGTGCAGCACCGAGCCGTCAGCAGCAGATCCTTTAAGTCCTGTAGGTAAGGTGTGAGGTGGAGCCTCCATGGATCAGATTTGTTTTCCAGCACGTCCTAAAGATGCTCGATCGGATTGACATCTGGAGAACTTTGAGTCCAAATCTACACCTTGAATTCAAGGTGACCCCTTGTCATGAAGGGGTGTAATTTGGTCTGTAACAGTGTTTAGGTAGCTGGGACATGTCAGAGTAATCCACGTGAAAAGCAGAAGGTTTCCCAGCAGAACATCGCCCAGAGCATCACACGGTCTCCGCCCACTTTCCATAGTGCATCCTAGTCTGATGGACCCTCTTTCATTGCTCTGTGGTCCAATTCTGATGCTCAGGTGCCCATTGTATCAGCTGCTGTTGGTGGAGGATACGGGCACCCGGACCGAGCTGCAGCTACACTGCCATGCGCTGTGTGTTCTGACTCATGTCTATCAGAACCAGCGTTCACTCTACAGCAATTTTATATGAAAAAATACCTATTTATTAAAGAAAAAAAATTTGGTAACCAAAAATGCTTACAATGCTCCTTTCTACACAGTTTTATATACACTTTAGGGTGATGGATCATTCCTAAAACATGTGAGGAACTCAGTCTAGAATCAACTATATAATAATGAAATGAGTGAAAAAAACAACAACAAAAACAAATCAGCCGAGTAAAGCTGAAGGCATTAGCTATAACACGCAGCATGGACTCTCTGCAGCCCCTCAGTAAATCATGCCAGTGTTAGGAAATCCGCCACTTGAGTTTGAATGTCGAGCTAATTGATTCCCGGCTACGTCAAGCCGACGGCTGACTCGCATAACAATCCTCGCCACGCTCCTCGTAAATTTCCTCACGCAGACGCTCTCCCTCCCTCCCTCTCTCTTTCTCTCTCTCTCTCTGGCCGAAGCGCAGATAAATCACCGCTGAACGACTGCTAAACAGAGAAGGTGCATCACGCATTAGGGTGAAAACATTACCTGGGAGTGACCACGCGACAAAGACAGAGCGCGGCCCCAAGACGCTGACGTTATACGGGGCAGGGATTCTCTCCGGGGAGGATGCGGGGGTCTGGATGATGTACTGGCTGCTCACGCTGCTCCCAGCATCCGTACTGGCCTCCAGCTCATACACGTATCTGCAGGAACACGGTCGTGAAGGACGCATAAACACTCATGCATTTCTAAATTTGACACTCATATGAACAAAAAAAAAAAAAAGACTTTAATTGAAGGCTCGCTGTTCATTTTCCTCCTCCAGCTTAGAGCTCCCCAGTGGATCGATAAAGGGTGATGCCATTAAACAGATGACGGTGTTAATGCAATGCTGATCAGAGCCTCCACGCTGATCTCTCACAGGCCTGATAGATACTTCACACACATGCATATGAATGGCGTCAGAGTGTGTGTGAGTGTGTGCGAGTGTGTGCGAGTGTGTGCGGGTTATAAAACGCTAAAAGGAAAGCTCTTTCAACATGTACATGACTTCACAAGATAGATTTAGCTTTTTAACAGCGAGACGTGTCGGTGCAGAGGTCCGTCTCGGGTCACTCTGAACATTCCAGGCTTTTAATTTGCCATAAACTCCACACACAGCCATTAAGTATTGTTCCAGCGCAATCCCTTTACAATAAGGCCATCAGAAATCATATCCCGCTCTCATCACTGCCAATAAAGTGCATTAGCGGCGCAGATTTGCCACTGGACGCGTTTTACACGCGCTCACGCTGAGCCAGCACGACATGTCTCGTTAGAGAGTGTGTAAAAGTGTGTAATAAGACTTAAGTGGTACAAACATGTTGTGACGCACACACGGATTCACACTCAGCAAGTTACGCCAATTAAAACTAAGCAAATTCAAGTTAAGTCGCATAGACACAACACACTATGATTGTAGGGATTTAAAAAAAAAAAAGACACCAGTGTGTGTGCAGTGTGTCTATGCATGGATGTAAGATGTAATTGGCCAGTGCATCAGAGCTGCATCAAAGGAAGCCGCGTGCTCCTATCAGGTTAGCTCAGATCTTTAGGGGCGGATTGGGGGAGGGGGGGGGGGGGGGGTTAATATTTCACTCATCAGCCAGACTTTCTACTGTGGTGAGGTACGTGACAGCTAATCAACACTGTCATAAATAATCGATGAGCACGGCCCACCGGTTAGCCGCGTCCCGCGCCTCGCTACAGCCTCGGCGGATAATGAAGCGAGCGCTCGCCATTGTGCCGCTGCTCGCCGCGCTAAATTGGACAAAGGAAAGAGAAAAGGGACGAGCAGCGGAGAGGGGAATGCCTTTTGGCAGGTCATCTGGAATTACGGCAAATTAAACGTCATGCCTCGGCGCGACCCTCTTTGAAGCCATCGTATAAACAAAGACGGAAAAAGGATGGTGGGGGGGGCTTGGGGTGGACACGGTGACCTAAACAAATCATCCAATCAGAGCTCACGGATGGTTATGACATGTCAGATATGTGCCGTAGACATGGAACGACGGGATTTACAAAAAAATAAAATAGAAAACACACACACACACCCAGGAGTCAGTAGTGAAGCTCTGAATGACAACTTGGGCATTACCTCATCTCTCTCTCTCTCTCTCTCTCTCTCTATAGATAACATAATGAAAACAAACAGATTTATATTGTATCTTAAGCTGCTTATTGGACGCAGGCCGTCTTTTCAAATATTTACTCTCTATATTGCATAAACAACACAATCCGAATGCATACAGGCCGTGTGTGTGTGTGTGTGTGTGTGTTTTTAAACAGATAAAAAAAAAATAATAATAAATTCATTCTATACTGACTTCACTTTTGCGCTCTGGATCGTTCAAAATTTTTAAACACAAATGAGAAAATTTTAATGTACATTATTAAAATTTATTATAAACAAATTGCAAAAAAAATCTAAAATAAAAGGAGTTTTCACGGATTTATCCTCTGGATTTTTATTTGCTTTTGTTAACAAATGATTAAACAGTTTTTAGCAAATTATTGCATACAAGTGTGTTTAATTCCCTTTATAATAAAATAATTAATCTAATCTATTAGTAGATTATTCATATATTTTTTTTTACCTTTAGTTAAACATTCGTCCTAACTGATCGAAACATATAATACACAAAATCACTTATAGCTAAAACACTTTCAATAGAATCTGTAGCAATGTCAGGAAAAAATAATTAATAATTATGAATTCATTTGTTAATTAATCTTTATTATAAAGCACTTCAGGTTTAATCACAACTTCTTTCTATATATATTTTTAAATGAATTTCCATCATTTCTATAAATCTGCTTTATAATAAATATTCATTATACATTATAAATAAATGATTTGAATAATTATGACAAAAGGATCCCATTTAAATTTCGTATTTTTTTACTCGTCCTGTTTCAGTAACGTGTGTACACACACACACACACACACACACACAATCATTCCTTTATCATCGTCCTGCTCATGTTCAGAAAGCTTTCTAATGATTTGTCTCTCTGTGTGTGACGCCTCTAGAACAGGTATTAAATAAAACACAGAGGATTAAGAGCTGCTAGCGGTGTGTTCAAGACATTGTGTGTGTGTGTGTGTGTGTGTGAGACAGGACCTGGTGTTGGGCTGCAGCTGGGTGTCTGTGTGTTTGCTCTCCTGTGGGCCGCCGGTGTACACGCCCTCTCCGTCACGCAGGAGCCGGTAGCGGGTGAGACGGCCGTTGGGTCGCGACGGCCGACTCCAGTAGAGCTCCACGGCCGTGTTGTTCACCGTGACGTGCCTCGGTGCGAGCCACACGCCTGTTCAACAACAACAACAACAACAACAACAACAACAACAAAACAGGAATGTGAACCTTTTACATGAAATTGAGAAATAAATAGAAAGGAGATACAGTGGCAGATAATGAAAGATGTATTTAAAAAAATTATCTGAACATTTTGTGTGCTCTGTGTGTGTGAGTGTGTGTGAGTGTGTGTGAGTGCACTAACCTTCTGGTGCATCTTGCAGCGTGCGGCCCATAGATGGCTGACTTGCTCTGCAGCCGGCCACCGTGCACGCCGTGAGCACGAAGCTGTAGTTGGTGTAAGGCTGCAGCTCTACACACACACACACACACACACAGGATTATTTTCTTTCTTCAAGCATTAGACACTATGAACAGATAATTATTAAAGATCGGTAATTCAATTACTCTGTTACTTACAGATTTGTAAGTGTGTGTGTGTGTGTGTGTGTGTGTGTGTGTGTGTTTACAATTTACAAATGTAAATTCAAACTTCTGCAAATATTCAAAACAAATCCCTCAGTAATAGTGCACGATTCTAACACACACACACACACACACACACACACACACACACACACACACAGCGATCCTCTCGTCTCATAAACCAGACAAATAACTTTTTTTTGTCTTACTGTCTTTGAAATATTTGCTTTCTTTCAGACGATCTCACTCAGACGACCGAGTTGCAGTCCGCAGGTGGAGGAGCTGCTGGTTAGTATTCAGTCCGACTGCCTTCATTTAACCCCAACACAGATCAATGTTTTCAGAACGCTGAATTGTGTTTGGGTTAAGTAAAGAATTCTGTCGAGCATACTAAACATGAAGGGACAGCCGCTCGGCCTCACTATTGCCATGCACGCCATGTCTGAGTGTGTGTGTGTGTGTGTGTGTTTTGGCATAGTAAATAACCTCATCACAACATTATTTGCCGTGATCCTGAACCTTTATCATGCTACATATTGGATCCCACTGGAATGACAACTTTATTTTAATATTTATTTTTAATTATTTACTTTACTATGAATATTATACACACAAATATCACACACAAATATCTCTGATTGCCTGCAGCAACCTCTATTTTTTATAATTAGCCCATCGTATGACGTTATGTGAAAACATCTCCTTGTAGTACGATTATATATTTTCACTTAAACATTTTTCAAGCTAACTCAAGGGGGCGCTCTAGGTCTGATTAATCAGATATACTGTATGCAACTTCAATAATATAAAAAAAAAAAAAACAAAACAATAAAATAAGAGGTGTAAACTCATTTTAGCGCTCCGCTCTCACGCGGGCCATTTGCAGCTCGAGACTAACGCGAAGTGAAACAACGCCGTAACTGTCATCCAGATTGTTCAGTACAGTGCAATGAGGAAATGCGCCGTAATAAATGACATCAAACAGTAGTTTATTGACAAGCTGCCATTTACCGTTTGCATTAGTGAATATGAGGAGATGACGGCTGCTCGTCCGTCCGCCCTAAAGCAACCGGACTGAAGGAGAAAGATCTGGAAAGCCTGCCTAAATAATTGAGAGCTGACTTCATACAGTATGTACAATGAATTTATTATTATTTTTTTTCTTTTAACACTATTAATCCCCCCCCCTCCCCCTCCCCCTCCCCCCTCCGTCTATCTGGAGGGGATTACGGAGTGATTTGTGGGGCCCGTGTGACGGCCGAGATGACCCGCGATGCCTCTTTACAGGCTCGGCTTCCTCCCCGGCGCCCCGTCCCTCCCCCACGCGCTCCTGCTCAGGCAGAATTTAGAGGAGGTTGAGGTTCCTCTCGTCCTCCTCGCTCCTCTCATGTGTCACAACACGGCCACTCAGATGTGTGTTCTGTGACAGAGAAATATTAGCTCTGTACCGGAGTGGGACAGGCCCGAGCTCGGAGCACGACGAACCGGTGACTTTGAACGCTGGTGTTTCTGTCTGCACAAGGGGTGGGGGGGAGGGGGGTGTTGGGGTGTTGGTGGTGGTGGGGGGGGGGGGGGGGCGAGTCGTTAGAGCTCAGATCACATTAAATCATCGAGGTGTTTAGGTGTGTGTCGTTTGAAAAGAATACTGAGAGAAATTACTGCCTCTGTGTGTGTGTGTGTGTGTGTGTGTGAGAGCTTCAAAGGAAAATGATTATCCAGCAAAATGTCATAAAAAATGGAAAAAAACAAAACTAAATAATAAGAGTATTTCAAACATTAAAATTTATGGCTTTAAAATTTTTTTTTTTTTTTTTACAAATATCTTCAAATGCACTAATAATAAAAATCATCATCATTGGAATTATGTAATTTTACCATAATGTAACAGAACATGATATTATATTATTTTAACATTCAAAGGTTTAAATAACAATGTCATTTGAAATATATTTTATTTATTATTAACATATTTTACTGGCACATTTAAAAAAATTATTCAACATTGTCATCAAGATCCAAGTATAATACATACTGTATTATTATTATTATTATTATTATTATTATTATTATATGAATATAACTCTGTACACAGACACACAATCCACAGGAATTTCAATCTATATATGTACATACATTTCAGAACCTTACTGTATACAAGCTAATGAAAAGTATTTCCAGTATTTCATTATTAATCAGGTATTATTTCCTCTTGATTGTTGATTTCAGAGTGAATTCAGCTCAGTTAATTTGTGCATCTTTCCAAAAGTAATGAGCCTGTAAGTGTTTGACTGTAAGAGTCGGGGAAAGTCTTGAAGTCATGATAATTCTCTCTCTCTCTCCCCCACACACCCTTCTCTCTCATCTTTAGGCAGATAATTTGGCAATTAAGTCTAAACAAAAGGGCACTGTTGTGCAGCGGCACTTTCGCAGGAATCACGGCGCTTCGTCTGAAGATGCTCTGAGTGCCTGAGTCAAGGTTAACTTATTCCAACGCTGAGGTCAATTACTACCAGCACATTTTGTTTGCAAATGTGCCATGGTATCATTCTCACTCTGGTTCACCCTCCCTCTCTCCCTCCCTCTCTCTCTCTATATATCGCACACACACACACACACACACACACACACACACACACACACACACACACACACACACATAGCTGCAGTGTTTAAGTCGATTCAAAGTCTACAGTAAATGTGAGACTCTCTAAATGTTAAACACTAAGCTAAGGAAAAAGTTGTAATGATTTCAGACGTCTTTTTAGGGAACTCAGTGATCTAACACCGCTATCGGCTCTTCCATTCTTTTTTTTTTTTTTGGACAATGCAGTTTAACAAAGTGGCTCTTTTATTTATTCTGTTATTGTTCTTAGGGAGGGTCCTGAGCACAGAAGCTGTGAAATATAAATGTGTGAAGAGAGAGAGAGAGAGAGAGAGAGAGAGAGAAGGTCTCTAATAAAACAATCAATCCACACATTTGGGACGTGTGAAGACTCTTTTCTTCAATATAAATGAATGCAGCATGGAGTTCACGGCCTGCCGCTGTCTCTTAACATGTCCTAAATGTGCTGTATTACCCCCCGCCTAAAAACAAAACAAAATCTGCCCTCATATCGCGACACGCCCAGAATCCCGGAGCGACTGATTGGCACTGTAAGCCCCTCCTGGTGTGTGTGTGTGTGTGTGTGTGTGTGTGTGTGTGTGTGTGTGTCAGCTCCAGGGCCTCGACAGTGGAAGCGTGGGAGCCCCAGCGCTGGAATATCTTCACTTAGCAGAGATCTGCTTGGGTGCTTTGGAGGAACCCTGATTTCAAGCTTGTACACAAACATGAGCTGCGTTCCAGGACTTCATTCCAGCCTGATGTCTGAGAAACGACAAAGAGTCACGACGGAGAGGAAACCATGAGAGCAGCTCCGTAAATCATTTAGCATTAGAGTCCTAACACGTCATGGCATCCGACTAAACTCCTATCAGATCTCGTGTCTGATGAAAGTCTGTTGTTAAAGAAGTGAAATATTACAAAAACTCCTTTTTTTTTTTATGACTCCAGTAAATGAAGGCAGTTTACCGCAGATATCGGAGTCTCAAAGGAGGTGAAGCCAAAAGCCTCCGCTCGCTCTGCGTGTGTTTTCAGCGTTCCCAGAGCCGTCTCTCTCTCTCTCTCTCTCTCTCTCTCTCTCCCAGGACAAGCTCCCAACATGCCGTTTCATTCATATTAATTGTGACTGGAAGAAGATCAGACGCTTCCCAAAAAATATGCGCCCCACTCAGATTTGATAATCATGTCATTGATAGTGTCAGCAAGCGAGGAACGACTAGCATTTGGCTTTTTTTCTCCTCATCTCTCGCCACATGAATTATGCATATCATACTTCCTCCAGAGAGGGACACTTAAAGCACATATGTCCTATTTGCATGGAGACATTTACATAAATGTTTTACAAATGAAAGAACTGCTGTATTATTATTATTATTATTATTATAATTATTATTAAAGTACTAATAAACTTCTATTATGGATTATTATTGTGCACATGTTTACAGTATATAAGTATATATTACTAGTGTAATAATAATAATAATAATAATAATCATAGAAATAATGTTTTAATGTATTATTATTATTTTCAAGTAATATTTACTTCAATAAACAAATGCATGATAATAATAATAATAATAATAATAATAATAATACTTAAATGCATGTATTCTTCTTCATCTTTTGTTAATAATAGCTACTTAAACAAATGCAAATTATTATTATTATTATTATTATTATTATTATTATTACTATAAAAGGTAAAATGGTTTATTAGTAAATTTTTGTAAAAATTTTTTATTTATTATTGAGGTAAAATGGTTTATAAGGTGAACTTATCCCAAGGCTGAGGTCAATTACTTCCAGTACATTCTGTTTGCAAATGTGCCATGGTCTCATTCTCACTCTGTTCACCCTCTCCCTCTCTCTAGCAATACATACAAACATTTGCATAACAATAACAATAATAAGAATAATAATAATAAGAATAATAATGTTTAATAAAACACATTTCTTATTCTTATTTAAAGGTAAAATGGTTTATTAGTACTAGCCATTCACGTTTATACGTATAAACATAATAATAATAATAATAATAATAATAATAATAGGGATAAGTGTTACAATTATCAATAATCTTTTTATTATTATTATTACACAAATTAGTCCATTATATTACAATAATTATATTTCTCTTATAATACCAAAATAAAAGCAGAAATCTGACTCTCCACAGTGAGCCACTCTCTCAGCGTGTGTGAAAAGCTGTGTGTTGTGCAGCTGCCTGTTTCCATGAGTTAGGCTCAGCAAAGCGTGTGTGTGTGTGCGTGTGTGCGTCCCCGTGCAAATTCCCGGCCCAGCAACGGATGGCTCGGCGCCAGAATCGCAGCTCCACTCCTGGGCAGATATAAAAGAGACCCCACAAATCACGGGGGCCCTGGCGCCTGATGGGCAGGGCAGCTCGCTCATTGCGGGAATCAGGTGTAAATTCAGTCATTAGATTGCTTCCAGAAAACAGCGTGCATAAATAAAGGGTTGTCTGCGCTGAGGGGACGCTGGACCTGCTCCCTCTTCTCTCCGTTACCGTTACTGCTGCTGCTGCTGGAGGTGTGAGGGAGTGGCTACTCTCACATTCATCACTCACTCTCAGCTCACTCTCACACACACACTCTCACACACACACTCCCACACATCAAGTATAGAACCAGTACTTTATTTTTTTAGAAATTAGCTTGAGCACGATGCAGTCGACACCAGAAGCTCACGAGTCTGTTCAAACACTTTTTGGGTTTTTAACTTGTTTTTATCAACACTTGTGGAACATCACTTTAAAATACACACTGCGATACCTTGGACGCTGTGCTCCATCTCTCCGTGCGTGTGTGTGTGGATGAGTCCGACTCCGGTTTGGTTAATCCGATACTCTCGCACGATGCCGTTAGGTTTAGACGGAACCTTCCAGCGGATCTGAAGAGCTTTGGGCCCTAGAGCGCTGACTACTGGAGAAGCCACCCCTTCTGGTACCCCCTGGACAGTCACTGCCACCACCTAGTCACACACACACACACACACACACACACACACACACACACACACACACACACACACACACACACAGAGAGAAAGGAATTACAGAGCAATTTGCTCTAATGGAGGCTTGGATATCCTTCTCTAATAGAATGTCACTAGTGGTTTCGGTTCTTGTCTTTAGGAGTGGCAGACTATTAGGAGAGGGCAGGGAGAGGTGGTTAAGGTTCTTTCTTTCTTTTTATTTTTTCTCCCCCCCCCCCTCGGTCTCTGCTTGTTTGCAGCCTGACCCAGGCACTAGCCTGATGTGCTTCTGTGAGCCCACAGAGTGTCCGCGGAGATTAAATCAGCCTCCTCGGGTCCCCCATGCCCTGGCAGGTAATTGCTCACCTTGTATTGGGGCCCAAAATAATTGCAACTGTTTGGGTAATGCTTGCAGGTGTACAAGTTAATCCCTCCACCATGCCTCACTTAAAAACTGCCAAGTTTGGGAAGAAAGAGGAGAACGAGCGAGACGGAAAAGTATCATCAGAGGCCCGGAGCCGTAACGCCGCATCCTGAGTGCGTCTCAAAAAGTGCTGTTTCGGTTCTCTCCTGTTTCCTGAGTACGCCTCGGAGAACAATAATCACCCGATCTCGAACGGGACACGCAGAGGCTCGAGTTAGTGCTTTCATCTGGCGCAGACAGCAATTATAGCGAGATAACACTGATGTGGTTAGATACTGTAGATGCTCCTGAAGAACCACAAGGCCGCTATCGGAAACATCCGGTCGACTCAGCACTTCATAATTAGAAAGCAGGAACACGGCTGGGGCCGGGAGAACAAACATCTCCAGGTAGAGGAGCTCTGCTCCGGCTCCATCACGCTAATTTTATACCTTCAAAGGGATGGGAGGTAACTGATAAAATACGAACAATAACGGGTCAAAACTGAGCTTCACAAACTTTTCGCGCAAACAACCTGAAACCTTCAGTGGAAGTGAAGAAGTAGAAGGAGATTATTATTATTTTTTTTAAATGCTGAACTTCCAGCGCAGGACAGAAAAAGACTAAACCAGGACCTTCATTCCATCTGGATGTTGCTGGTCTGAAGGTAACTTTATTTAAAATAGTGAAAGTAATAATGTTACTTGGTAACATAAATTAATAAAAAAAAAAAAAAAACATAATTATGAGTTTCTCTCCTGACCCAAAGGATAAATTAAGCGACTCCACACTGGGTCACGATCGCGGAGTTCAAAGGTTTTGTAAGGAGTCTCGTACAACTGAGGGCAACTTTCTGCATTCTCACGGATGGTTCATAAAAAAAAAAAGGAAAATGTGTCTTAAGTTCAAGTAATGTAAATGTATGCATGTCCTTAAACAAGTCCCAAATTCAAGAAATGAGGTAAAAAACAAGAAAATCAACAAACAAATGCCACTACCTTTCGAAAAGAAAGCTCGCCATTTAAGAATTGTCGAATTATTCTCTCTGAAATTATGTCCATGATCACTTAAAGACTTGGCAAAGTTGCATCATAAAATTTGGCCGGTACAGTAGGTATCAGAGTTTTTAATACTGAAAGAGCATTTCCATAAACACACACACGATGAGGACTGGGATTAAACAAAAAACACACGTGTTAGTGAGACTCATCGGGAAAAAGGCTTCAGCTTGCTCGGGATCATAAAGACTGGACTTTACGGGCTCTATGGGCGATGGGAAAAGGTCATGTGACCTGATGAGTCCAGACTGATCCTATTCCAGAGTGATGGGCGTGTCAGGGTAAGAA
>JAQQZT010000005.1:29611026-29621542 GCA_030068275.1 Clarias platycephalus
ACACACACACACACACACACACACACACACACACACACACACACACACACACACACACACACACACAAACGCACATAAGGGTGCTCAATGAGATCTCTAGAGAAGAGCTGCACTTCTTAGCAAGTCATAATTAAAATTCAGGTTCTGGACTGGAGCAGCTTCTACACTCTAATTATTCTAATCACATAATGAATAGCAAAGATTAACTCTGATAGTCTCTGTTGCTTCCATGAGTAAGAATGTAAAAGGGAGGAGCTGTAAAATAATAGAACAGTAGGTCTGTACATGTGTAGGTGTGTGTGCGCATGTGCCATTACCGTGGTATTGATCATCCACAATGATCCGTCCCAGAGCTTGCTTCCTGGTAGCGATCAGTCGGTGCCACTGATTGTCATTATAACTTCTCCCTCCGTCATCTTGTGGGCTGATGGCCACCACCGAGGCCTAACATCAAACACTCAGGGTTAATAACACATCAGTCCTTCTGTAGCTGCCAAAACACACAATGAAGGAACCCTGTACTTTGTGTAGACTAATGCACTACAGGCAGACAGAAGAGGACTTGACTCCACAGCTTCTAAAACATAGTGCTGTAAATTCCAGAGTTGGTTTGAGAACTGGGATCCACCGGTGCAGTACTATCCATCTTCATTTCTGTTTGAAAACACAGAGGCTCGTGACGTTTGTGACACTATAGATCCACTTTTAGCCCTGAGTTGAATCCTGCATCAAACTCCAAGTTTGTGTTTTGGTTGGACAGATGGAGCGCTCACATATCATGATGCCAAGAAAGTATATACAGCTTAGTGTCACCTCTATCTATCCTAACTGAAAGTAAGATTGTTTCATTAAAATTATATTACAGTATCCCTTGTGTCTCCTTTGAAAGCTGAGGGTCTCAGAACTTTATTGCACTGGCTGTAACACTTTCACTTTCAGCCCCTTGTTGCTGGGAGGAACCTGCTGCCAAATTCCATTTCGTGAGTTGCTTTTTTTCCCCCTCGTTCTCCTTCCCTGCAATAGGCTCCGAACCAAATTCTGCCTGGAGATTGGAAGCTCCACACACGCTGTAAATTAGAAGCTCTGGCACTGTCGATGTTAAGATGGGGGTTATTGTCCTGCTAAAATATGACATCACTCTGGCTTTCACATTTTAAACAGCCTGGTGGAGTGTTCTGCAGCAAGCAAAGCAAGACACAAAGTATCACATCTCCTCCTAGTGACGGAGATTTAATGACAGAATCAATATATGTATGGGTGCCAGGGCCTGTGATATGTTTACTGCAGGAAGGAGATGGCCTTAAGTATCAGCCAGAGGAGACACAACATGCAGTCTCTATACCATGCATGTTCTAAATTTAAGACATCAAAAACAATTCCTGACTATTAGAGACCACCATTGCACCAAGATGCTCATTCGTTTAATTTTCAAGTCGCCACCAACATCTAATCCCGATAACGAAATTGGATTTTTCCTGGTGTCCAGGATGGGCTTTTATAGGAAAATAATGAATAATGGCATGGAGGCAGGAGGGGGCGGCTGTCTAGACTATAGCGATGCCTTGTTTACAGTTAATAATAGATCCACTTTGGCCCGGTACAGACCAGGCCTAGTATAGACTGCTGCTTTCATACTGACACTGGATCTGCCATAACATTACAATGCAAAACATTATGCCCAGTATTACTGTACTGTATGTAGATCCCCACTGTGCCATCAGAGCAGCTCTGGCCCCTCGGGGCGTGGCTTCACAGGGCCTTTGGCGGTGTGTAGTAGTGTCTGGCAGCGAATTCTTTGGGTGCTGTGGGTTGTGGGACAGGGCCTCCAAGGATCTGACTTATTTGTCCGGTGCATCCCAGAGGGTTGGAACAGATTGGGATCTGGGGAGTTTGGAGACCGGGTCAGCAGCCTTGGGCCCTGCTGGACCCCATGACTGGTGGGCTGTGGTGCACTGGGTGTTGGCCTTTCCTTTATGGTCAGCATTGTCTTGTCCTGCATTGCCTTTTCTGTGGGATTGGACCAGATGGGGTAGTCTTTTGTCCCCGTGGCATAAATGAGCCTTGGGTACACATGATCCTGTCATGAGTTTGCTGTCACTGGGGTACTTGATAACCAATTTGAATGTATCAATGTTATGGCTTTATAATGTATTTCATAATTGTTTCAAATAAGTTTCTTCACAGCAGGCACAGTTGCATAGTGGTTAGCACAGCCCAGGGTTGAGGGTTTGAGTACCACCTTCAGGTCTGTATGTGTGTGTGTGTGTCTGTGTGTGTGTGTGTGTGTGTGTACAGTACATTGTATGTTCGTCCCGTGCTTGTTGTCCCCCCCATAGTACAAAGGCATGCAGATTATGCTAACTGGCATTTGCATATTGGCCACAGTGTGTGCAAATGCGTATGTTTGTGCTGTGCAATGGATTGGGACCCTGTCCAGGGGTGGCGTATCTAATGCCATCTAATGCCCTGAGTCTCCTGGAATAGGATGCAGGCCTCCTGCAACCACGTACAGGATAAACCAGTGTTCATTAGGCCAGGTGAGGTTCTCTCGTAGGCAAATACCAAGGAATTTGGTGCTCTTGATGATCTCAACAGCGGAACCTTCAATGTTCTGCAGATGGTGTTGGTTCTGTCCTGAAGGCAACAACCATCTCTTTAGTTTTTTCACATTCAGAAAAAGGTTGTAAGCTCTGCACCAGTCCCTCTGCACCAGTCCCGCCTTGGGTCTCCTCGTATCAGGGGTGGCCTACTGGATGGAGACCAGCTGGCTTGGGAAAATCTGGGGTTTTGGTAGGATAAATAAAAATGTATTAACACTTTCTGAGAAAATATACCCCTTCACGGAATGTCAAACTTTATAAAAACCCTAAACTCTAAGCTTTACAAGTATTTTCTTTGTAGTTAAGTTACGGTGAGTAGGTTTAAAGGTATTCGTTTCATACCAAAATGGCTATACTAGTGTAAATTCATCATCAGTGTGACTAGTTATATTGGTTATAGAGAATTTTATTCATTTTTTTTTGCTTGAATACTGGTATTCTACAGGGCAAAGGTTCGATTCCTACCTCGGCCCTGTATGTGTGGAGTTTGCTTTTTCTCCCCATGCTTGGTGGGTTTTTACTCTGGATTCCTCCCACAGTCCAAAGACATATGCAGATTAGGCCAACTGGCATTTCCAAATTGCCTGTAGTGTGTGAGTGCATGTGTGTGCCTGTGCCCTGCAATGGACTGGCACCCCTTCTAGTCTCGTGCCCCGAGGCCCGTGGCATAGGCTCCAGCCTTCCCATGACCCTGCACAGGATATGCGATATGAAGAATGAGTGAGTGAGTAGTCCAAAAATGTACTCACCCAGGTTCTAGTTTCTTTACCACCTTGTCTACAGAAGCCCAAACAGATATTGAGCCCACTCTGCCAATAAAGCCGCCACATTATTTATATCCTATACCTATACCCACAATATCTGATACCCACCTGACATTACCTGATTGATATGATGGCTCCTGAAACATGCTATTTATCTCTGTATTCTGCTCAGCAAGCAAGTGCTGAAAGCTCTTTTGCCATGAAAATAGCAACGCTCATCTCCCTGCTGACTGAGAAGAAGCTGAATTGAGAAAGGTCTATCTGTAAATGTCATGGTTAGAAAACACACTCTTAATCATTTCTAGGTGTTTCTATTCTGGTCTGTGTAAATGCTCCACCCAAATGGGGCGAAGAAGAAAAGCTGGCCTCATGCCACTACAGTTAGGTCCAGGACATTGATCCACAGCTGATGGAGCAAACAATAAATACTCTTTGCCAGTCTCCAATGGCTCTGCTCCACAAACCTTGGCCATCTCAGGGTCTGTCAAATAATTAGTACATGTCTAATATCACTAACTGCAATTTGTTATGGACATACTGTATGAATGACTAGGATGCCTCAGTGTTCTAACCAAACTTAGTCATGATTGAAAAAACACTAAACAAAATTAGGTGCGTGTGTGTATGTGTGTGCATGTGTGTGCGTGCGCGTGTGTGTGGTCCATGTCTTTGAAAATGTAAGAAGCTGATTAAGAAAAACTGGCATTGTTTGCAACAGCTTTTACCAGGAACAAAATATTCTTTCATGAGACAGCATTTCATAAACTGCTCATTAATTTCATCATTACAAAGAGTGTGTGGGGAAGCAGACCAGTCTCCTGTGTCACGCCCAATTAGCATCCCATGGTGCTAATCCCATTAGAATTGTTGAATTCGTTAATGGGGGAACTAATGGGCATGCTATCAGGGGACATTAATTGGGCATGACACCACTTTTAGTTATAATTATCAAACTACCCCCAACAAACTATAGTAATAAATGCAAAAACTAGTGAGATTTCGGTGGTGGTGAATCTTACTGAGGAGAGATCTACACTGGTCTTGTTGGGACTACAGGGATACTCGCTCAGGGATCATCTTTCACAATGGCTTTTATCATTAGAGTGGAACGTGATGAAGAGGTGGCATTGCACAGTGTCATAATTACCACGCTACCGCGAGGGTGCTACATGTGACTCCGGGTAACAAGTTAATTGGTCTTCGATTCAAACATTCTTTTAGTTTGAAATTTCCATGTGGGGGACAAAACAAAAAGTTGCATGAGATCAACTTTCGGATCATAAACAAACCTAATGGTTTAGAATAAAATATTTGCCATCTTACTGTTCCGTTTTATTTGCCCGAACGAGACACAAAAGCGAGAGACAGCATACTGTAGATATGCGTTTAGAATTAGACCACTGAGTTACAGTAGCGAGTGTGTGTTAAATGTTTCTCATCGGACCGCATTCTCAGCGAGGGACAATTCCGAGCGGGTTTGACAAAAATACTAAATCTCAAGTGTGGATCTATTCCTTCTGTCCGTGACTCTACTTCAGACCCTGAAGCTGTAAATGTTACTATTTTAAGTAACTCTATTGTATGATATTGTTTAAGCTGATTTGTTGAAATTAGGCACGCTGTGAGGTTAATGTGTGCTAATGACAGCTTGTATTGCATGCAGAAGAGGGATAAATCTTTGTGATAGTCATTTTTCCTTTAAGCCAATTCTATGGGTTTTGAGTGGCGCAGTGGTAAAGTGCTAGACCACTAGTTCTAACACAACGAGGCGTAACACACTCGGAGGACAGCGCTATCCGCTCCTTCCGCTTGCGTGAGCTCACAGACGCCCCTAATTGGCTGTAGAACCGCGACTAATGTGGGAGCACTAAGTACCTCTCATCCCTCCCCTCTGCGAGAGCTCGGCCAATCCGCTCTCTCTAGGCCTCCGGCTGCGAGAGGTTACAGCATCACCCGGGGAATCGGACTCGCGATCGGATGATAGGATGAACTCTTTACCACTGCGCCACTCGGAGGATACTTTACTGTTACTTTACTACTTTACTTTATGGGAACTAAGCCTGCCTCCTTCAGCTTTTAGTTGCGTTTTTGGACATTGAGGTTGCCATTGTGAATAAAAACCGTTAATAATAAACACACAATAAATAACACTTGCCGCTGAAAAACCTGTGAGGGAAACTAGAATTGCTTCAGCTTTGTAAGCAGTAAGTCCTGACAGCGCTAAGTAATATACAGTACGGTACTGCTGTCTCTCATTCCATTGAAACCAAAAATGTCATGCCGAAAAACAACTTTATCCTACCTGAGGATCAAACAGGAAGTAGGGACGGCCATTGCGCATTTGGAGAGCCACAAATTCTTCTTGTTCTCCAGGAGAAAGAGCACACAGGATCAGTCCCTCTTCCATCCGTGTGCGGAAACTCAGCTGAATGCCTGCACCAAAACAACAAGATAAAAAAAATCATCTGACAAAACTTTAATTAGAAATCTGAAGAGAGTATAGACACAATACCACCCTGGAGAGTGGAAGACCGGACATTAACATTCCAAGACACAGTTCTCCCCTCATTCTCGCTTTAACAATCCAAACAGGCTCCAAAACATTCAGTAATGTCGTTAACATGAACACCCTGAGTCATGTTGATCACCCTGGGACTCTATCGAACACGCTGTTGTGTGTGTGTGTGTGTGTGTGTGTGTGTGTGTGTGTGTGTGTGTGCATGGAAACCGGGGACGTCTGAGGAACTGCTTATGCTAAACTTGTGGGTTCAGCACTGGGAAGCTCTAAAGGGGGTTAAGATGAGTTTTTTTTCCTTCACATCCATCAGCACGATAGACCTGTTCCTGTAGGAAAGGCACAAGGGCAGTCTCGGAGGTGTGTGTTCTGACAGGTCTGTTTACAAGAGCAGTGGTCAGTGGTCTCCTGGAGCCAAGCGATAAAGAATGAGATTCACCTTAGAGGGTCTCAAGACAAGAGGCCATACAGTACATACTATAGGAAGATGTGCGTCAGCAATTCATAGAGTGTTTGGAGAAGTTCATCGACCATACAGTACATTCAGGCCATGAGAAGAAAAACAAAACATGAAGAACCACAAAAAAATGTAAATCATCACAACTGCAGTTGATAAAGTAGTTTTATAAGATATTAATACTATTGAACAAAATACTGAATGAAAAATGCATGGCATGTTTTTTGTGTGTTATGTACAGCTTAATTGTTCAGACAGAATCAGAAAAACACGTGTTCATGTGTATCTGTGCTGTTTCTTTGCCTATGCGACCTGTAAATTTTTTGCTCAGTCATGTTTGTACAGTTGGTTAAAATGATTGTGTTGGTTAACACTGGATGCCCTTCTTATTGCCCCAATATACAGTATAAAGCCTTGGGTCCGGCACTAGGAGTGACCTGGGGTTGTTTTCCTGACCAGGAATTGAACCCTCGGTCAAATACTCGTCCACCATGGACCCTAGGTGAGTTTCACGAATTAGTGTATTAAGTTTATGTCCCTTGTGCAGTTACCAAGAAAATAGGAATATAATTGACTTATTAGCAAGCCATTATATAATCATGGAAATAATGAATCAGTTAACTGAAAACTACAGAAATTTAACTCAGTGGTAGCTCAGTGGTTAAGGTGTTGGACTACAGGTCAGATGGTCCCAGGTTCAAATCCCATGTCCCTGTTGGGCCCTTGAGCAAGGCCCTCAAATGATCAGATGTATAATGAGATAAATGTAAATCGCTCTGGATAAGGGCATCTGCCAAGTAACTAAAGTAACCGCGTGTGACCCAACAGAAAGCAGACCGAAACAATCAACGATTAGATTTTGGGGTGATTATTTAGCATTAATGTCATTTATTTCTTTTTCCTATGTCAAAATGTTCCTGCAGTGGTGTACCACTGAAACCATGCACTTGATGTATGACTGCAAACGTTAATGTTTAGCTTTCTATATTTAAACAACACACTCAGAATGATGTGCAAAGTCATCAGCTTTTAACAGTAACATTTATTAATATTAACATGCTGAAGCCAGGGACGTGTCACCACCCACACTGCGTCAAAGCCACGTGAATGATTATTGCTGTAACTAACAAGCTCTGATCTGGCAGCGGAATCCTCATCCATCCGTCCAGTTACTATAATGCTCATCCTGTGTAGGGGCACAAAGGACCGGAGCATATTACAGGGAACTCAGAACACAAGGAAGACACACACACACACACACACACACACACACACACACACACACACACACATGGAGGCAAAATTCAAACCATCAACCCTGGAGGTGCAACAGTGCTAAACACTAATCCATCTCACACCACCATGGTCTCTGGTGTATATAATGACGGGGCTCCCTCAGTCTAATCAGATGTGACTTCAAACTGAAGAAAATCTCTCCTACTGGTTCACATTACTGTTTACGATTAGACACGTGGTGCCTTCTATCACTGCATTTCGCCCACATTTAATAATAACACCAAAATGTGCTGAGTGTTACAGAGTGTTTAAACTGAGACTGAAGAATCTACATGTATTACACTTAATTTAGCAACAATTTATTTCCTTTTTTTTTTTTTTTTTTTTACACTTTCATCTTCATGTGGTGGCACGAACTGTCACTGTGGTGACGCCAACAAACATCCTATTAAAGAAAAACACTAAATAGTAGATTACGCTGTGAATGCAGGGGTAGAAAATGTGTTACGGAAAAATTTAACACATTTTTAATTCACAGAGACATTTCTGAGCCATATTTTTTAATTAAACTTCAAACTTAACACAAATGTACACTAAAACAAATATTCCATATGAACGGTTCATATCATTATTTGTCTGACGTAATAACATCACTAAACGTAACCTGAAATTAAAAAAAAAACATTTAAATGAACAATTCTGATGTTTCTGTTCTGCACGCGGGCCGTATGAGATAAGCATCAATAACCAGTAACATTTCCCGAGAAACTCATTCCCATGCCAAAAAACATAATATCAACTATAAGTAGAACAAACAAGGCCATTTGGATTTAATCTGCTTAATACATAACCTGAATAACTTCAGTCATGTTAGCATTATTGCGGCATTAATCAAGTTGTTGCGTATTAATGAGTTTTTAGCGAATGCTAATTACTGTCATAGATTCTGCAGCACCCCATTAAATATACAAATTACAGAATTAAAGAGCCAGAGCTTTTCATGATTAATCTTTAAATGGGGGGAAAAAACTAATGATGTCTGTGCAAAGTTTCCCCTCAGATTTCACACAACGAGGCCGCTTGACAATAAATCAAATTATTTTAGGAAAATCATTTGTAATATTTAATATTTCGGGCTACAATCGCTTGTACAGAAAAAATATATATACAGATCTCGACCCCTTCGTATACGGTACCTTTAGGGCTTTTTTTTTTTTTTTTAAGTGTGTGCAGTCAGTTAAGATTCAGACTTCGGTATAAAGATAAAGAGAGAGATGTGACACTCCAAAGGCAGCGGCTAATACACTTTATTATGAGTAAAATGAAACGCACTGTATGGAGACAGCATTATCATGCAGAAGACACAGTTTCTAGTTTGCATCCTGGCTGAGAATCTTCAACAGGGCTCAAGACACCGCCCCGCCATAACACATCAATAAGGATTAAGATGCAGATCAATCCTACGCAATGATATTGCATTTTTAAAATCTTGTCCCCTCTCTTTGATTTGTTGGGAGTTGTGCACTGACAAAATCATTTAAGGCTCCACATTAGATGACCATTGATTTTTGCTTAATGCGTTGCTTTGGCTAGATTTCAATATTATCCTGAGTATTTTGTCCCTGAGCATGTTGTTTGTTCATTTCATTATGCCTCATTTCAGCCATCGAGTTCTTCGCTCGCGTTTATCCAGTCATCAGCGAGCTCGATAAGAACAGCTTGTTCTGAACAGGGAAATCTTTATGTTTTTTTCCTTATCCTGCTACTCGATACATTTTGCCCCGTGACCGACGAAAGGGCTTCGGGAGCGCGGCAGTGGACTGGCCTCGTCCCGATCCATCGGTAAGCAATAAAGAACATCAACATGGGATTTTAAAGAGGCGGAGCGGCTGAAGATATGAGCCGACGGGAATGTCGCCGCTGTTCTTCGGCTCCCTCATTAGTCTGCGGCCATTTATAACGCCGGCAGGCCCAAGGACGAGCTCTCCACTTTGACTGCAGTCATTGATCAATTAGAGAGTCAGCTGAACTCAACTCCAGGCTTGATTTATAAAGATTTATCCATTTGTCATTATTTAAGAAAAAAAAAAAAAAACTGGAAACGGCAGTGCTAAATGTTAATAAAGTTGGGGGTTGTTGAGATTAAGAAAATGTCTATTCATTTCTTACACTACAAGGTCATACAGGGTCATTCGCTTCTGTGTGGGCTTCTTAAGGAAGTCATTTAGTGGATGTTCTGGATAACATTTAGAAGAGAAAAGACTGCTGAACAGAGCGAGACAGAATGTACGTCATGTTCATTTAGAGTATATAACCAAAGAAAGCACATTTTAATGTGGGGGTTAGCTCTAATCACCATTAATGTGTATACGAAGCTACTGCAGAGTCGATTAATCTTAAATAAACAAGTGGGGGGAAAAATGTTAGTCAATTTTCACCAAGCTCTGTTTTTGTCCTGCTTCAGGAAATATTAATCCTGTGGTCTTTAAAACAATAAAGAGTGTTATGTACATTGTGCTATTTTTGGGTGGGATAAGGCTTGTAAAGTTAAATATATATTTATTTATCTTTTATCTATTTTAAATATTATATATATATTTTTAAATGCAGGAAAAAATGTTTGCCTTTTGTTTTTGTTTTAGACAATAGTTTTTTTTTTTTTTTTGCTTAAACAATCCATTTAGACGTATCCATTTGTGGTCTCAGATACGTAAGAAGATACTGTAGCCCTCCCTTGGTCTGTTACTCAGTTCTGTTGTTCTCTGGAGGGGCGTGGCTTAGCCGTCCCTCATTTACATAGACACTGAAACTGTTTGGAAAAAGAGTGAAAAAATGGATCATCTGTGTACTGTATAATGTGCATTTCAACTGGAGCATTAACACACACACACACACACACACACACACACACACACACACACACACACACACACACACACACACA